>VZQC01013997.1:284998-318864 GCA_009823505.1 Rhizomys pruinosus | reverse complement strand
TACATGTATGAAACCATCAAAGAATAAGGAGATATATGACCAATACAGATCAGGTACATGTATGAAACCATCAAAGAATAAGGAGATGTGACCAATACAGATCAGGTACATGTATGAAACCATCAAAGAATAAGGAGATATATGACCAATACAGATCAGGTACATGTATGAAACCATCAAAGAATAAGGAGATATATGACCAATACAGATCAGGTACATGTATGAAACCATCAAAGAATAAGGAGATGTGACCAATACAGATTAGGTACATACATGTATGAAACCATCAAAGAATAAGGAGATATATGACCAATACAGATCAGGTACATGTATGAAACCATCAAAAAATAAGGAGATATATGACCAATACAGATCAGGTACATGTATGAAACCATCAAAGAATAAGGAGATGTGACCAATACAGATCAGGTACATGTATGAAACCATCAAAGAATAAGAAGATATGACCAATAGAGATCATGTATATGTATGAAACTGTCAAAGAATAAGCAAAAAATATTTCTAAAAGATTAGAAGCAAAAATTGAACAAGGGTAGAGAGCATTAGAGGGGAGCATATTAATATTAATATCTATCACTATAGTTCTGTAACAGCCAGAAAATTCAGAACAGAGCCTCCCAGCACAGAAATCTGATGCCTCGTATTTTATGGGCCCGGAGTTTTTAATATTATTATTTTATGTGTATGAGTAATACACATAAAATAAAATACACTTGCCTAATGCACGCAAATGCATCTGTGTCATGCAATGATCACAGAAGTCAAAAGAGGACGTTGGATCCTCTAGAACCGGAGGTTATTGATGACTATTAGCCTCCACGTGGGGCTGGGAACTGAACCCAGGTCCTCTATAAGAGCAGGCAGTCCTCTTAACCCCTGTGCTATCTCTCCAGCCCCAAGGCCTAGAGTGTTATATCTCAATACCTTAAATAATTCTGAGCCATAAAAACAGGACCAATATGTGTGAAAAACAGCACATAATCTAATTTTTTTTCAAGATTAAAGGGCTTTAAAAGCTTCTATTATATAGAATATTAATTTTGTAAAAATCCCACTTTATAAGGGTATTAATGTATTCTGATTGCTTCCATCCATCATTAGCTCCCTCCAGTGGTCTCCAGTGCCCCCCCATCCTGCTTCCTCCCAGCATCACGTTCTCCATTTCTTATTATTGATAACCCCAAGTCCACTTAGTGCTGCTCATTTGCACACAGAAGCAGGACCAGCCACTGTTGCATGAAGCACCTACCAGCAGCCGTGTCCCCAGAGGAGAGTGACCCTCCCTTCCTCAGCAACCATTCACTGTCAATAGCACTTTCGCCAAGGGTGGGGCCTTGGGGCCCCCTTTCCCATCCATGTTGGAATGCTGCAGCTTGATTCTGTGCAGGTTGCCACAGTTTTGTGAGCTGACGAGGACAACAGCCATATCATTCCCAGAAGTCAGCACTGCACAGCCAGCTCTCAGCCACATCTGCCAGCGCTTGACTTCTCCGCCCCCACTCTTCCATGTTGTTCCCTGAGCCTTGGATGTGGGTGGTTAATACAGGTAACTCATCCACATGCTTATACTCAGCACTTGGACCAGTCATGAGTCTCTGCATTAATGGTTACCCACTGTGAAGAGGCTTCTTTGGCCAAATTTTCAAGCAACATAAATCTGGCAGTGTGGGGAATTGAGATAAGAAATTTTGTATATAAAGTAATTTATTTGGGGGCTAGAGGTAGCTCAGTGATTAAGAGGGCTAGCTGTTCTTCCAGGGGACCTGGGTTCGGTTCCCTGCACTCACATGGTGGCTAACCATTTGTAACTCCAGTTCTAGGGGATCCAATGCCCTCTTCTTGCCTTTTGCAGGCATTGCATGCACGAGTGCACTTACATGCAGGCAATAAAACACTTATAAAACAAAAATAGAACTGAAAAAGCCTTATTTAGCTGGGAGTGGTGGCGCATGCCTTTAATCCTAGCACTTGGGAAGCAGAGGTAGGTGGATCTCTGTGAGTTCAAGCCAGCCTGGTCTACAGAGCAAGCTCTAGGACAGCTGGGACTAAAGGGAGACCCTGTCTCAAAAATACCAAAAAAGAAAAGAAAAAAGCCTTATTTAAGTAAGCATAGCATAGCTTTAAGTATCTCATGGGCTAATATAAGGAAATTTTTTTCCCAAATATATCTAGCCTCCCAAAGTAATTTAGGCTTTTTTCTTAGTAATATCTAGAATTACTAGATTATGTATGAGAAGTGTCAGTCCTCAGATGCTATCCAACTTATTTTTCTGAATAAGTTCTCACACTGACTTGGTGGCTCCATGGTTAGGATGGGCTGGCTGGCCAGTGAACCCCCAGGTCCCTGACTTTCTCTTCCTCTCCATCTCTGTGGTAATAAGTGTGCATGCACCACCATGCCCAGGTTTCTATGTGGCTTTGGGAAATCAAACTTGGGTCTTCCCACTTGTGAGGCAATCGCTTTCCCAACTGAGCCCTAGCTCCAAACTCCTAGGTTTTAATTCTTTTATGGCAGTGTCTCTATATGTAGCTCAGGCTGGCTTAGAACTCACTATGTGGTCCAAGATACTCCCAGTGCTGGGTTACAGATACAAGCCAGCATGCTCTGTAGACCTCTCAGATTTGAAGAACTCGCTGTACTAATTGCAGGAAGCATGCCACCCTGTCCTGATGTACAAGCAGCAGCAGATGCTTTCAGAAGTAGTAGCAGTGCACCTGAAGGCCACACATCTCCAAATCACAAATCCAGGATTCTGGATGGTTCTGAGGGCAGAACCACCAGCCTGACCTGATGCATTGTGCAGAAGACAGGAGGGAGGAGAGCACTGTCTGTCCTGCATCCACCTCAAACATTCAAATTCAAAACCTCATTTCCACAGGTGTTCTGTGCAGTAACAATTTTCATATTTTCCATATGGCAAAACAAGGCAGTTTATGACCCTGCTTTGCGTCCAGCTTTGCATCCGGCTTTGCATTCTTCTGTGTTGGTGTTCCAATGTCAGAGACATTGTCAGCTTCCTGAAGAACCTGAGGAAACATTGGCTGCTGTCTCTGCTGCTATCATCCGTGGTCTAACACAGGACCAGGTATCTCAGATTTCATGCCTCTGAAGGAAGCTGAGGCAGGCAAACTTTAGAAACAGCAGCACCATGGGGGTTTAAGGCAAAGGCCCACAATTAACTGGCTGTTGGAAATGGAAAACCTAACATTAGAACGATCAGAAAAGCAATGTTAACTACTAATGATGTTAACTACTAATGATGCTAGACACCTGTGGGGTGTGAACTTTGTAACACACTACATACGAAAAAAATCCTCATGTTCTGTAAAATTAGGCATTTAAAATTTCAGAACTGGGGGCTGATGAGATGGTTTAGTGGGTAAAAGCATTTGCTGTGCACCTGAGTTTGATCTCCAGGGAGAACTGACTCCATTAAAATTGTCCTCTGACCTGCACAGGCATTTTATGACTTACACACACACACACACCACACACACACACACACCCACAAACACACACTCACACACACGTAAATTCTTAAAATATACAACAGAATTGGTACTGGGCTGAGGTGTAGCTCAGTGGCTTACCCCCTTCTTCCAGGTTCAAGGTTCTAGACTCACAGGCTGGCAGGCAGCCCAGTGGCAGAATGCTTGCCGGGCACTCACGAAGGTTCAATCTGAGCACCATAATGAAATCAAAGGTTCTAGGTTTGGTTCAATCCCCAGTATCACAAGCAAACTGACAAACAGTAAGTAATAGGTAAAGATAAAAATTCATTAACATAAACTAAGAGAAACTATTCACACACGTGTCTAAGGTTGTATATGTCCATTAACAAGTACCATCTAAAAAGTACAACATAAAATGTCAGTAGAGGGCTGGAGAGATGGCCTAGCAGTTAACAGCACCGACTGCTCTTGCAGAGGACCTGGGTTCAATCCCTAGCACCTACATGCTGACTGAGAACTGTCTTTAACTCCAGTTGCAGGGGAATCTGACGCCCTCTTCTGACCTCCACGGCATTGCACGATATGGGTGCACCAACCTACATGCAGACAGTACATTCATACACATAAAAAATAAAAAAAATAATTTAAAATGTCAGTAGAGTGTCTACAGTGAAAATACTGAAGATCTGGAGTACTTGAACTTCACACAGCTGGAATGTGAAATTCTGAACAGGGCAGGAAATGATCAGATAAACTTTTGAAGTTAGAGCTGACACTAAGTTATGACCTAACAATTCTCCTAGTTATTTATTTGATGTGAAATGAGAAAAAAATATGTATACAAAAATCTGCACAGAGGTGGTCTGAGTACCTGTATCCATGACTAAAAATGGCAAATATTTTAGATATACAATATCAGAAGAAAAGATAAATTATGGAATATTCATACAAAGACTTAAAAGCAACCCAACAAGTAAAGTAATACTATTAGTTATAAAGATAGATGAATCTCACACATATGCTTAGGGCAAGCAGACAGACACAAGGAAGAAAGAGCTCCTCTGGTCTAACTCTACCATAGCCTGGACGTAGATGTACAGCTCCACTCACCCTGTCTGTGGTGGACTGGGAGGGGGAGCAGGAACTTTCTAACTCTGCCCTTGTGTGCATCTTCCAACTGACCAAATTGTCTACTTAAGGGTTCAATGTTCTGTGACATAGTCACCAACAATAGAGTTGAAAAATATATGAATGAAATAAAGCAGGGTCCGTGGTTAAGAGCGACTACTGCTCCTGCAGAGGACCTGACTCTGTTCCCAGCACCTACATCAGACAACTCAAAACCACCTGAGGAAACTCTTAAAAGGATCAAATTTAATGGGCTGTAGCGATGGTTCAGCAGTAAACAGCGCAGGGATTGCCCTTGCAGTAGACCTGAGTGTGGACCCAGCACACACACATCAAGCGGTGTACAACTGCCTGTTAACTCTAGCTCCTGGGGGACTTGATGCCTGAGAGAATCTGTACTCAAGTGCACATAACTAACCCCCCATATACACAAATGATCTTCAAGAAAATAATTCAATATTTGTGAAATAAACAAAGTTATGGGAAAATATTTAAAATATAACAGGGCTATAAAAGATGGTTCAGAGTTTAGGAGCACTGGCTGCTCTTACAAGAACCTGGGTTTGATTCCTAGCACCACATGGCAGCTCTCGACCATCTGTAAGTCCTGTTCTAGGGGATCCAGAGCCGCCTTCTGGCCTCTGCAGGCATTATGTGTACATGGTGGACTTACATACATACAGAAAAACCAATCATATGTAGAAAATAAAAATATTTTTTAAATGCAACATTGGAGCTGGGCGTGATGGCATACACCTGTAATCGAAGCATTCAGGAGGCAGAGGCAGGCAGATCTCTGTGAGTTGAAGGCCAGCCTGGTCTACATACTGAGTTCCAGGTTAGCTGAGACAACAAGGAGAATATGTCTCAAAAAAGACCAAAAAGCAGGACAATTATGGCAGAATGCATAATCTGGGATGGGATGGGGTAGGGTTGGGGGAAGGGATAGGGGAATATGCCTGAACAGAAATGAAAAACGATGTATGAAATATCCGAAACATCAATAAATAAAACAAAACAAAAACAAACCACCACCACCACCAACAACAACAACAAAACAACCCAACCAAAACAAACAAACAAAAACCCAGAAACAAGACTAGGGCTGGAGAGATGGTTCAGTGGTTAAGAGCACTGGCTGCTCTTGCAGAGGACCCGGGTTCAATTCCCAGCACCTACGTGACAGCTAACAATCTGTAACTTCAGTTCCAGAGGATCGGATGTCCTCTTCTGACCTCTGCAGGCATTGCAGAGCACTTACATTCAGGCAATGCACTCACACACATAAAATATTTAAAGAAAATAAAAAAACAACGTTGTCACCATAGCAAGTAACAAAGCTATTTAGTTGTTAGTGCCCAGGAAGAGAACATGGACGGATCATACATGCATCTTAGAAGGCCTAGGTGATGTCAGAAACTTAGAAATAACAGAGTAGAAGTGCTGCTGTCCTCTCTAAAGAGAACGGTGCTGGTTTGGTGCTGAGGAAAGTCAGTAGGACGTGGAACTCTGGTGACATGAACACAGGACTCGGTCAATAACGGAAAAACCTGTGAGGGTGGGGTTGAGGAGGGAGGGGAAGGAGCCCCAGGTGCAAAGACTTGTTCAGAACTTTCTCTCAAAGCCATGGAACCGACCCCTCCCCCCCGCCCACCCTCACCCCTCCACCTGTTCAACAGCCAAGTTCAAGGCCCTTTTGCTTTTGTGCAGAAGGCAATTGTCTGATGTCTTCCAACCCTGATCCTATTTCCAAGGTAACCGTCAGTCAACGGGAGTCTCCTACTGCAGAACAATTCCTACACACCAATCAGAAAGGCGGGGACACAGGTTCTGGAAGCTGCTCCAAGAGAACACACGTGCCAGCCTCCCGGGCCCCAGCTGCTGCTCTGCACGTGCTCTCCTCCCTGCGATTCCCAGCGACTGCCTCCACCAGAGACAACAGGAGGCGCACAGCAGTCAGGTGGCTGGCCCAGCCTTGCCAGCCAGTCTCTGGTAGACTTTGATTCTTAACTCTGGTTGTGGTTTTTTTTTTAATTTTTATTTTTTTCCAAAAAAATTTGCTTTTTAATATATATTTTGTACAAGAAACTCTGGTTGTTTTAAAGTCAAACCCTATGCTCTTGAATAATCATACCGTCTACATAGTCTCATCTACACTTGCATCTTTGTGTGTGGGTGGGGGGGTGGTGGTGCTGTGGGTATCTTGTGGGAATTGCTTCTCCCCTTCCATTACGTCAGTTCTGGGGATCGAACTTGGGCTGCCAGTCCTGGCTGCAAGCGCCTTTACCCCCAAATGTACATCTACATTTTTTATTTGGGAAACCTTGGCCCTTTATCTCACCAAAGTGTTGGAAAAGCTCTAATTGGTGTTTCTGTTTCATTGGCCTGTCCAGTGCAGGGATTATAGGCATTGGCCCCCACACCCACTGCCAGCTCCCTCTATTCTTTTTTTTTTTAATTTTATTTATTTTTGTATGTGTATGAATGTACTGTCTGCATGTAGTTTGGTGCACCCATGTCGTGTAATGCCACGGAGGTCAAAAGAGGGTCTCAGATTTCCCTGGAACTAGAGTTCTCCTGGAATTGGAGTTATAGACGGTTCTTAGGCACCATGTGGGTGCTGGGGATCGAACCCAGGTCCTCTGCAAGAGCAGTAGGTGCTCTTAACCACTAGGCTATCTCTCCAGCCCTGAACTCCCTCTATTCTTAAATGGCTCAGTCGCGCTGGCTCCCCCTCCTCTGTTGATCTCCCCCAGCTCCTGCTACCCGGCACACATGGCTGCTGTTGGGCCTTCAGGTCGCTCCTCTCCCATGCGTCCTACTCTCCATGCTGAGGGAAGCCATCTAGAAGATCCATCTGTAAACAGCCCAGTGGAAAGCCTCTGTATGACCTGTGCAGTGCCCATGCAGCTACTGTGCTCAAATAAGGCATGACATCATATGGGAACACTGCAGAATATCCCCAGGAAGTCTTTCGGGTTCCTAAAAACAGTCCTCTGTCTATTGAATAAGTGACTCTGTGACTATTTCATATCAGATTGGGGAGAAAGAACTGGGCAGCAACATAAGAGTCCAGGGCTGAAGAGATGGTGCAGTGGTCAGTAACACTGGCTGCTCTTGCAGAGGACCTGGGTTCAATTCCCAGCACTCACATGGTGGCTAATGACCATCAGTAACTCCAGTTCCAGGGGATCCGATGCCCCCTTCTGACCTCTGTGGGCATTGCACAACATGAGTGCACTTACACGCGTGTAGGCATTACACTCATACACATAAAATAATACATATTAAAAAATAAAAATGGCTGGGTGTGGTGGTGCACGCCTTTAATCCCAGCACTTAGGAGGCAGAGGCAGGCAGATTTCTGTGAGTTCAAGGCCAGTCTGGTCTACATAGCTAGTTCTAGGCCAGCTAGGGCTACAGGGAGACCCTGTCTCAAAAAGACCAAAAAAAATAATAATGATGATAATAATAATAGTAATAAAAATGAAAGTTCATATTAGTCTATTAGGTATTTCCTATAGGTAAGAAGTGGCCAATATGTTGTGTGATTACCCTCCATCCAAGAATGTTTTTAGATTTCCTTTTCAAAAAAGTAACCATTGGCAATCCAATATTGCCACAGTGGCTAACACCTATGATCCCAGCACCCAGGAGGAGGAAGTGGAAGGATCAGGAAAAATTGGCTGTAGCCATTTTAGACCAGCCTGAGCTACATTAGACCCAGTCTCAAAAAACAAACAAGGGGCTGGAGAGCCGACTCAGTTGTTAAGAGCACTGGCTGATCTCGCAGAGTACCCAGGTTTGGTTCCCAGCACTCACATGATGCTAACAACCATCCACACATAACTCCAGTTCCAGGAGTGCATTTAGAGACATGCAAGCAAAACATTCATACAAATAAATAAAACTGAATTTAAAAGAACAGCAAAAACAGTGAAACAGATAATCCAATGTTGCCTATCAACACAAGATATTTAGACATATCAAAGAAGAAAGAAATACAAGTGGCCACAAGATACTTAGGTGTAATTAAAAAAAAAAAGCCATGCTGGTCCCTTAACAGTTCTGATGGTGCCACTCAGAGAGGCAAGCACACACCAATCACCCCACACTCCAACCAGCACTGCTGCCCACAAGAGAACTCTGACTAGATTCTTAACATGAAGCTCAGGGTGCTGAGGCCAATGCTAACAACTGCTTCTAACTAGTTCTGGCATATTCCATAGGTTGTTATCATCCTGAAGGTCTGAAAAACCCAACTGCATTCTCCACATCTGGAAGACGAACCTTTCAATATAGGGCATAAAATAATAGCTGATTTATTAAAGAGCCAGAGGGTTTCAGAGGATCTAAGGACATGTGAATATTTTTTTTTTTCCTTTTCTAACTCAGAATTCAAACGTCTGACTCAGAATACAAACAACATGGGTGGCGGCTGTCAATGAGGAAGGCTGGGTGGGGGGAGGTGTTTGTGTGACAAGTGTGTGACAAGTGTGTGTCATAGCTGCCCCACGTCTGCCTGCTGTCCAGATCATTTTAAAGACTGAATTGAATCTCCCTTCCTCCCAAAGTTGAATTTAAGAGTTGTCTGAGAAGGATCTTCACAAGGAAATGGTCTTAGAGGCAAAATCCTCAGAGCTATGCCTTCTTTGGGAAATGATAAACAAGTGTGGATTTCATGAATCCAGGATGCTTATGAACAACTGAAGACAGAAAGGGAGGGTCCACCCCACTTTATCCAGAGAGGAAAAAAATACCTGGGCAACTGCTTTTAATAACATTTGAGTGAGTTTTCCCTGGAGGACAAGTTGAAAGGCAGCAAGTTGGAAATATTCTTGAGAATATTCATGTCAGGATGAGTGACAGAAGTTGACTCTTTTGTAGATGCTCAAAGGAAATCATCTTGGGAAGGGGACACATCCTTACTAGCTCATAAAACTACAAATAGTATTATTGGTTTAATTAAAAGATAACTATAAATGGATTAGTCCTCTAAGCACAGTGTCTAAAGCAGCCATGACTTACACCAAATCGGGAATGCCTGGCTGTTCCTGTCTCAATACATACAACAGAAACTTCTCTAGTGTCTTCTGAGCAATAATGTCAGGACTGTGATATTAAATCCTGGCTTTCATCGGTGACAGAGAATGGAAATAAACTGACTCTCAGAGCCGGGCATGGTGGTACATGCCTTTAATCCCAGCACTCGAGAGGCAGAGGCAGGCGGATCTCTATGAGTTCAAGGCCAGCCTGGTCTACATAGCAAGCTCCAGGCCAGCTGGGACTAAAGGGGGACCCTGCCCCCCCAAAAAAAAAAAAAAAAAGTATAGCCAGATGTGAAACAGGCCTTTAATCCCAGCACTTGGGAGGCAGAGGCAAGAGGATCTCTGTGAGTTTAAGCCCAGTCTGGTCTCCATATTGAATTTCTAGGTCCCTCCTCCCACACCCAGTAAGATTCTTATTAACAACAAAAAACAAAACAAAACAACCCTTAAGTGTGTATAGCTACACACACACACAAAGTACACATTAAAAATTTAAAGCAGCTTTACATGTATCTAATATTGATACCTATTTATTTCAAAATTATTCTGCCTAATTGAGTATGCCGCTGGAGCTAAAAGCCCAGCCTCTGTTTCGTTTTCAAAGAACACAGTCATGGACAAATCCTGCACAACAAACCAGGTAAAGAGATCAATGTCCTGTGTGTCCCTAGCCCTAGGCAGATCTCGAAGCCCCACAGTGCCATTTTCCTAAACCTCCATTAATTCAGTCACAAGAGCAGCAGGGAGTGGTGGGGGGCTCTAGAAACATGGTGGGAGTCCTTGGGCCTCACGGGTGACATGAACTGGGATGTGAATATTGGCACTTACGCGGCAGGTTCCTTGTCTTCTGCTCAAGCGTCTGCCCAGGCCTGGAGGATTCTGAGTTCTCAGTTTGCAGGTTCCATTCTGGAAGCCCTTCCTCTAGTTCATACAGGAAAGACTCTGCTCTTTCTGTGGCCCCATCTTGGTCCTTCACCTGTTAGGAACAGTTCAGGCTGGTTGGAGTGAGGTCAGGGAGGCTGAGCACTCCTCACTGAGCCCCAAACTCGAAATCTGCTTTTCTTCTCAGAGAACTGATAAGCCGGGGCTGGACTTCTGCAATTCTGTTTGTATGGGCTCAGCCCGTTCCAGAGAAGTCAGCCTGCCAGCCTTGCCCTCCTCTCCTTCATCAAATGGCTGTTGAAACCGCCTCTGTTTCAACTCCCCTGCACTTCCTCAGCTCGCAGCAGCCTCCTGGGACTCTACTTGGCAGTTCCTCTTTTTAGTGTTCCTCCTCCATTTTTACTTCACATTTTATGGTATCTGAGTGGACTTTAGTGTAGTCAAGGCTGCCTTACCTCTGGCTCTGCAGCCTCTGGTCCTGCCCGTCCTTCTTGGCGCCTCTTTCTGAGGCTGTCTTCCTGGTTGACAGCATCTTCTTGAAGCTCTTCAACGACTTCTAGTTGCTTCTGTCTAGAGTTAAATTTAAAGAGAGAAAGGGAGGGCGGGGGGGGGGGACACCAAACCACAAGTTGTCAGTGACATTTCAATTAAGAGTCACTCAGGGAAATTGTGATAAATTCAAATTTAAACTTCCTTAGAGATCACAGGAAAAAAGTATTTACATGCAGCTGAACTCTGCAGAAACAGGTTTTTATTTTTATTTATCTTTTGGTCTTTTTGACACTGTTTCCCTGCAGCCCCAGCTGTCCTGGAACTCTCTATGTAGACCAGGCTGGCCTGACCTCACAGAGATCCATCAACCTGCCTGTGCCTCCTAAGTGCTGGGATTAAAGGCCTGCGCCACCATGACCGGCAGAAACAGGCTTTTAAGCACAAAAATCCTGATGATCACTTAGTTTCACAGACGAGCATGGCACGTGGCTTCTTATTTTCCCCTGGCGTGCTCAGCTGCCCACAAGGTCTGGCTGAACCACCAGCTGCCTGCTGGGAAGATGTATGAGGTTAGAATGACGGGGGTGGGGGTGGGGGTGGGGGTGGGGGGGTATAGACACGCAATGGGCAGCTTTTGCAGAAGAAAAGAGGAAAAGTCTTATTTCTGGAAAAGGAAAGTGATGGGGGCGGGGGGGGTGTTTCAGGACCTTGGCCTTTCTCTTTGGGGACTGTCAATCATTAGAAACACAGGAAGTCCCTCCCCCCGACACAGCCTGTAGCTCACTGGATATCACCACTGTAGAGGACTTGGCAGGTTCGCACCACACGTCTCTTCCTGCCATTGTCACAGCCCATCTGGGCCCAGTATGAAGGCACCTCACTGCTAGCACGTTGAGACCGACCTGTGGTACATCCTAACACGTGTGTATACCCGGACAGTTTCACTTCGGTAAGGCTGTAACTCACAGGGATGATCAGTTTAGGGGATTTCAAAGCAGTGCAAAGACCACGAACAGCTCAGGGCCCTCACCTCTCCAACATTAATGCACAGACTCACTGTGCACCTATATAAACCAGGTCAAGCTGGGGGCAAGAACTGTCCCCACACCCTTTCGCTGTCATGCACGCAAGCAAAGGTATTCCTAAAAGCTGCCTAGGTGTATACCACTTACACTACCCAGCATCCTTCACTGACTTAGAGTAAGAGTCATCATCTAACTGTAGGAAGGACATTCAGAGTAAGATGTGGACAGTCTTATTAAATATCTATAATCCATACATAAAATATCTATACTCTATTTTAAAATTTTTTTTACGTTTTGCTTAGATCTATGTATGTAAGTGTACCCATGTCATGCAATACTCAAGGAGACCAGAAGAGGGCACTGGATATACTGAACCTAGAATTATGGATGGTTAACCACCATGTGGATGTTGGGAACCAAACTCCGGTTCTCTGCAAGCACAACTAGTGCTTTTAAGAACTGAGCCATTTCTCCAGCCTATCTATTTACTTATTTATAATCTCATGTATCGCAGGCTGGTCTCAAATTTCCCACATAGCTTAGTTTGGCCTTGAACTTCTAATCCTCTTGTCTCCACCTCCTCAGTGTTAGGATTGCAGGCACCACCACATCCAGTTTATGTGGTACTGGGGACTGAACTTGAACCCAGGGCCTTGTGCATTCTAAGCACACATGCTGCCAAATGAGCTGCATTCCTGCACGTGATCTATGCTCTCTGAATGCTTGTGTGTATATTAACTACCTGCATTCCTGCACATGATCTATGCTCTCCTAATGCTTGTGTGTATAACTATAGGCACAACATCACACTGCAGGTCACAAGGAGTTACTTCATCTATAGCTTCATCTGAAGCTTTATAGCTGTTGAAAATTCACCCATTCCCTCCTCCCCCAGCCTCTAGCCTCTACTGCTCTGCTTTCTGCTTGTTGGTTTAAGGGTTTCAGAAACCTGATATAAATAGGATTTGACAGTAACTGCCCTCTGTGACTTTTTCACATAGCATCTTCCAGGTTAATCCCTGTTGTCAGACATGGTAGAATTTCCTTAAGGTTGACTAGTATTCCATTTCATTACCTTTCCTTCTCAAGTCCATCTGTTGGTGGACTATGGGGGGGGTTCCATTTCTTAGCTATTGGATGCCACATTCTCCTTATCTGTTCATAGTCGACAAATGGGTTACCTTTCCATCTTGCTTATTACCAAATGCCACAGTAAAAATACACAGTATTTTACACACTAAATGTGTGTAACAGTTACTTTTCTTGTGGGTATGACACAATATCTGATTATCAACTTAAAGAGGGAGAGTTTGTCTAGGCTTACAGTCAGAGGGGGATGTGGTCCATCACAGGGGCCATGGTAGCAAAAGCGTGTGCGGGCTGATTGCTTGGCATCGTGGTAGGAAGCAGAGGGTGGTATGCTCGTGCTCAGCTTTTCTCTCCCGTGTATTCAGTGGAGACCTCAGTGCATGGAACGGCACCACTCATGGTTAAGATGGATTTCCCCATCTCTTGATATCCAGATAATGCTTCATAGGTATGCCCAGAGTCCCGAGTCTGGTGATTCTAGATCCTGTCAAGTTAGCAATTTAACTGCCATAACACGGGAATGCAGATGTCCTTCCAATATCCTGACTCCAATATATTTTTAGATCAATATCCAGAAATATGATGGCAGGATCATTCCATGTTCTATTTTGTTTTATGGAGCTCCATGCTGCCACTCATATTCCCGCCAATAATGCCCAGGAGTTCCAACTCTCAACACTCATTCAATTCTCCACACACTTTAAATGATTGACATTACTATTTACATCATTTATATTGTGTATTAACATTTTATAGCTACTAAAAAATACTTTTTTTTTTTTGGTCTTTTCGAGATAGTTCAGCTGTCCTGGAACTTGCTAGGTAGACCAGGTAAAATACTTTTGCTTTTTATCCTGTGTAGAATGAAGTGATTTACCCACTATGCTCCAGCATTCCGAAGCTACCTAGATGTCCACTCCTATGGCTGGCTGCGTCTGCACTTCTACTTGGTCAGCAGCACTGTTTCAACTTGAACTATCTTAAGGCTCAGCTCCCTATAGGCTCAGCTGGCCTGGAACTCCCTCTGTAGACCAGGCTGGCCTTGAACTCACACAGATCCACCTGCCTCTGCCTCCCAAGTGCTAGGACCAAAGGCATGCGCCACCACGCCCAGCATAAAGACGGTTCTTAGCCATCTTTAATCAAATCCGGGTCCTCTGCAAGAGCAGTTGGCACTCTTAACCACTGAGCCATCTCTCCAGCCCCTTGAGCACTTCTTTTTTTTTAAATTTTTTTTTTANATAGCTAATCCTAGTCCATGACTTCTTTTTTTTTAAATTTTTTTTTTATTAATTTTATTTATTTCTGTATGTGTATGAATGTACTGTCTGCATGCAAGTCTGTGCACCCGTGTCGTGCAACGCCGCGGAGTTCAGAAGAGGGTCTCGGATTCCCCTGGAACTGGAGTTCTTCTGGAATTGGAGCTTCAGACGGTTCTCAGCCGCCATGTGGGTGCTGGGGATCGAACCCGGGTCCTCTGTAAGAGCGGTCGGCGCTCTTAACCGCTAGGCCATCTCTCCAGCCCCTTGAGCACTTCTTATAAAGTATAGATGGGGCTGGAGAGATGGCTCAGCAGTTAGGAGATTTAGTTCCCAGCACCCACATGGCAGCTAACCACCATCTGTAGCTCCAGTTCCAGGGGATCCAATGGCCTCCTCTGACCTCCAGAGGCACTGCACAATACAGGTGCACTTACACACATGCAGGCAAAACACTCATACACACTAAAAATAAAAACAATAAAAGATAAAGTAGGTATGTCAGCTATACTGTCAGCTTCTCTTTGTCTGATGAGCAGATCTGCCTGCAATGAATTCTTGCAGTTTTACCCCTTATCACCACTCTCCCCTCTGGCCTCCAAGGCTCCTGCTAGGGGGTCTTACGGTGTCTGTTTACGTGAGGAGCTGCTCTTACCTTGCTACCTTCAACATCGTCTTTGTCTTCTGAAAATCTAACTATAATGTGTGTCCCATGTAGATTTCTTTGGATGGGTCTTATGCGGGGTTGGTTGAGCATCTGGGTACCTATTTCCTTCTGCACATCTGTGAACCAATTCAGCCATTATTTGAACAGCCTTCTTGTCCCTTTCTCACTTTCTCTAGAAATTCAGAAATAAACACCCTACTTGGCTGGATGACATCCGGCAAATCCTGAGGTGGTCTTCTTTCTCCGTTAACTGGCTAACTTCTGATGACCTCTGCTCCAATTTGCTGACCCTTTTCTCCGATCTGGTCTATTTTGCTATTAAACTCCCCTAATTATATTTTTCAGTTTTGTTATTGCATTTTTAGTTCCAAGCTTTCCCTTTCTTTTAGGATTTTTAACAAAAAGTAAGAAAATATTATTTTGTTCATGTAATGAATCTGACCACATTAAGAACCTGCATTAGATTCAACAAATCATCTGTGCATACTAGTATGAATTTCTAGAGATTTACTATTTCTCTGTTTAGAACATAATCCCAGATTCTTGGATTCCTTTTCCATCTATCTGCATGCTGGAGAACTGACTAGATCTCTCAGGCTGTTGTCTACACAGCTTGTGATCCCCTGGTCTCTTATTCTCTGCCTCTGAGCGCTGCTGGTTCTTGGCATCATATTTAACCCCTTTCTCCTTTATGTAGGAGGAAACTCACAGTTGTGCTGATGGGTTCTTGGGAGCTTTTCACACATTCACATTAGTCCAGACCACGGTTTCTTAGCCATCCCTAGAGGTCTAGATTATTCTGGGTCTCAAATACTCAGAATCAAGTGAAACAGAAGGTAATCCCGTAGTTGCTGCCCAGAAAGTTGGTACATTGGATGGGTGGCCAAGCTCTGTCAGCCTCTCATCTCCAACGAGAGCTGGGATCTTGGCTTCATCTCTATAAGTGCACACACACTAGTTGTCAGCCGCCCTGAGTCATTTCAAGCGTTCCAGTTCCCAGCAGCTGACCAGGCAATGTCCTCAGGAGCTGGAACGTTAAACATCTGATATCACTTACTGAGAGGAGGTAGGGGCTGGGGTTCCCTTCCAGTCTCTTGACATTGTTAGTGGTGAGAGTTATGGTGAGGGTGTCTTCAACTTCTTGCTAATTTTGAGGTGGCTAGTTTCATTCAAAGCTCAGAGTGCAGTAGACTCTCCAATAGTGTCTCTACTTTTCAGAAAGGTAATTTGTCCATGTATGTTATTGTTGACAGTATTTCCTTGGAAGGAAGGAGATCTTTGGGCTGCTGCTTATACTGCATGCTGGCATCATCTGGTTTTGTTTGCTTGCTTGTTTTTAGTATTTGAGGTACAGTCTCCCCATATAGACTAGGCTAGCCTCAAATTCATGATCCTCCTGCCTCAGCCTCCTAAGTGCTGGGATTATTGGCTAGGTTTGGGTTTGTCTGTTTTCCAAGATACCGGTTTAAGGAATGATCTCAGGAAAGTCTCAGGAATATTCATTATCTTCCAAGTAAAAGTAAAAGGACTTTAAGAAGCATCAGAAGTTCATAATAGTAAAACTGCTGGGTGTGGTGGCACATACCTTTAATCCTAGAACTAAGGAGCTGGAGGTAGGCAGAGCTCTGCGAGATCAAGACCAGCCTGGTCTATATATGAAGCTCCAGGCCAGCTGTGACTACAGGGAGGCCCTGTCTAAAAATATAATAAAATTTTGAATCACTTAGATGTATTTCCATCTATAAGATAATTATTTCTGTAACTTATTAATCATAAGAGACTTTGAAATAGCACTTCTGGGGCTGGAGAGATGGCTCAGTGGTTAAAAGCAGTAGCTGCTCTTGCCAGGACCCAGGTTGGATACCCAGCACCCACATGGCAGCTAAGACCATCTGTAACTTTAGTTCCAGAGGAATCCAATGCTGCCTTCTGTGGGCACTGCACAACACGAGTGCACTTATATTGCAAGCAATACACTCATATATATAAAAAAATAAAAATATTAAAAAATAGCACTTCAAAAAGTTACAATAGTACCATCTGTTAAAGATCTGAAACAGATGTTGAATCTTTGAAGATTTTTCTCCCATAGAAATTTTCACTATTAAGAGATACACCAGCTATGCATGTGGGTTTCTGAGCTCGACAACTCTCCTTGAGGTCCTAATGCTAGATCTTGATTTCTGTTCTAAGCCCTGCCCAATCAGCACAACGTTAATCTAGTTTCCAGAACCACTCTCTCAGTCGAGGATGGCTTCCCTGTGTCTATTCTATGTGCAGTCAGACGTGATCCAGTCAGGACCCGTTTTAGTGCCGTATCTCTGAGCTCACTCTGTGATCTGAGCCCCCCCCCCCATTCCTGGAATCTTTCCTCCTTTGGTCCAGCACCTCTGTCCCCACATCCATCGCCCTCCCATTACCCAACATGCCTGGCCCCCAGTCATGCCAGCTCCTTGCTGCTGCTAAAACACAAAGCTTTTATGGCCTTGGAGTCTTTGAACCAGCCATTTCCTCTACTGAGAGCACTCTCAGATCACCCCTCAATTCCCTCAGCCACCTGCTCAATTCAACACTCTGCAGAGAGGACCACCATGCTGGGGTTAGAGAGACGGCCCAGAGGTTAAGAACACTTGCTCTTTCAGAGGACCTGAGCTCAATTCTCAGCACCCAAGTCAGGCAGCTCACAAGCATCTTTAACTCTGCTCCAGGGGGTCTGACACCCTCTTCTGGCCTCTTAGGGTACCCACACACACCCATCCTTCCTTTCCAAACTTAGGTTCCCTGCTGGGACAGTCTATTTTCCCATCTTGTTTTAATCTTGTTTTTTTCACACCCCTGAGCACCAGAGTCATTATACACTGACAAGTTTGTTCATTATCTGGGATCCTTACTGCCCGTTAGCTCTTGAGAGGCAAAGACTGTGCTGTGTTTCCTGTGATTCCCTAGCAGATGCAGAGGGAAAAAAACCCTGGCAAGTGGGCAGAGCTGGATGCTGGACAGATGGTGCCAGCTCCTCACCACATCCCAGCTCCTCACCATATCCCCAGCTCCTCCTCATATCCCCAGCTCCTCCTCATATCCCCAGCTCCTCCTCATATCCCCAGCTCCTCACCACATCCCTAGCTCCTCACCACATCCCCAGCTCCTCACCACATCCCCAGCTCCTCCTCATATCCCCAGCTGATCGCCACATCCCGGCTCCTCACGACATCCCAGCTCCTCACCACATCCCCAGCTCCTCCTCATATCCCCAGCTCCTCACCAAATCCCTGACACAGTCTTTCCATCCACTGCCCCTCTTCAACACAACCGAATCTCCTGTCCTTAGCCCTGGAGTGTGTGTGCCACAGGGATGATCATCCTTCCTCATCCAGACACAGACATCTCTCTCATCTTCACAAATATACACCTCTCATTGTCTTAATGACAGTTAAAATCCATCATCAAATCACTTTATGTGTGGCCTTTTCATAGCTTTGTCTGATTTGAACTGTGTCCAGAAGGTAGTGGTTGCAAACATCTTGACATGGATAGGAAGCATTTCTGTCAGTGCAGGTCCCAGAATATTTAAAAAATATATGTTCTATTAGATTTATTTATTTATTATTTATTTATTTGTCTTTTTGAGACAGGGTCTCCCTGTAGCCCCAGATGACCTGGAACTCCCTATGTAGACCAGGCTGGCCTTGAACTCACAGAGATCCTCTGCTCTGCTCCAGAGGGCTGGGATTAAAGGAATGTGCCACCACGCCGAGCCTGTATTAGGTCTTTAAAACTTGCTTATTGTGTGCATGAGTGTTTTGCCTGTATGTAAGTTCACCTGTGTGTATGCAATGTTCATGGAGGTTGAAAGAGGGCATCAGATCCCCAGGAACTGGAGTCACAGACAGTTGTCAGCCTTCATGTGGGTGCTGGGAACTCAACCTGAGTCCCCTGCAAGAGCAGAACAGTTAGCCAGCCAGCACTTAACCACTGAGCCATTTCTCTCCAGCCCTATGTTAGATTTTTTAACGAGCCCAGGGTGGGGGACCAACAGCTGGAAGAACAGATTGGTGAAGGGGTGGGAGGTCTGGATCCGCAGTTGCCCCTTGCCTTGCCACAGGCGGGGGAACTCGGGCAAGCTGACCACCTCTAGACACAAATACCCATCAGCTAGAACAGCATCTGACATGCCACCTGCCTTTACAGGGCTGCTCCGAGCCTGGTACGGAGACACAGGACACAGGAGGACCACCCCACAACCCGCTGCCAGCCTCTCCCTAAGAGCGCTATGGTGCTAAATAGAATTTTGATGCTGCCGTTTGTGGTAATGGTGTACACGTGTCAGGAAGCTGCTTATCTGCCCAGCCTACACTTTTGCCACCATGGGGAAGTTGGAGTTCCCTACTCTGGGGAAAAATAGATCATTTTCTTAAGACTTCTTTCTGGCTTCAACCTACTTGGGGTATTTTCTTTAAGTTTAGTCCCAGTCTCTGACTCTCCTCTGCTTTGCTGGACACATACCCGTACCCATACCCATGATCTCCTGTTAATTAAAAAAGAGCATTTCTAACTTAGCAAAAAAAAAAATAGAACAAAAAAAAAAAATGCAAAGTATTACAGTCCCAGAAAAACAAATGACGAATAGTGTCCCTCATCCGTGGATGCTAGCACCGATTACCTAGTTACAAGGCAAACTGAGCATCAACTTTGTTATATTTCTTTTTTTTTTAAATTATTTATTTTTATTTTTTATTTATATTTTTTATGTGTATGACTGTACTGTCTGCATGTAGGTTTGTGTGCCCGTGTCGTGCAATGCCACGGAGGTCAGAAGGTGTCAGATTCCCCTGGAACTGGAGTTACAGACGGTTCTTAGCCGACATATGGGTGCTGAGGATCGAACCCGGGTCCTCTGCAAGAGCAGTCGGCGCTCTTAACCACTAGGCCATCTCTCCAGCCCTGTTATATTTCTTTTATATATGAAAGCTGTAGTATGGTTAAAAGGTGAATCCCTTAAGGTTTGAGAATTAACCTACCACTTATATTCAGACTTTGTAATATTGGTATATGGGTGGAGGTTATGTATACATATTTTGAAGTAATATAAAATTAAAGGAGAAAATGTAAAAATAAGACTGAAAGATACAAGACATATATGGCAGAATGCAGGAACAGGGGTGGGGGGGCATGGAAAGGGGAATGTGTCTAAGTTGAACTGAGAAATGATGTATGAAATATGCAAAATGTCAAAAAAAGAGCATTTCTTTTTTTTTTTTTTTTGTCTTTTTTGACACAGGGTCTCCCTATAGCCCCAGCTGGCCTGGAGCTCACTATGTAGACCAGGTGGACCTTGAACTCACAGAGATCCACCTGCCTCTGCCTCCCAAGTGCTAGAATTAAAGGCATGCACCACCATGCCTGGCAAAAAAAAGAGCATTTCTTATATTGAACATGGTGGCCCACTCAGGCGTCAGAGACAGTAGATCTCTGAGTGTAAAGGCCAGCCTGGTCTACATAGGGAGCTCTGGGCCAACCACAGCTACATAGTAAGAACCTATCTCAAAAAGTGTTTCAAAGAACAGAAATTTCTTACTTGAATCTTAAGGTCAGTACTGGCTGTCCTATAAATTGCAGTCAATAAGAAATACAGTCTTGGACCTTATTTAATGTTTAGTGAAAGTAAGAATGTACAGAATGTCCCCACACTAATAAGAATTGAGGAAGATGGAAAGTTATTTTGCATTCTTCGTCCTCTAACCCTTTCATTCATGAAACTGAAATCTGACTAGCAGCTGTGGCAACAGGTTGCACACACAGAGCATTTCCCAGAAGGGTCACTGTCCACAGAGAGCCTCGAGTTCCAACTTTTTAATCTTAATTACAACTTGACCAAGTTCACCCTATTCACATCCTTATGTCACAGTCTTTATAAAATCATGACATCATTAAAAGTACTCCAAGGTCCCCTCTTCCTAAAAAATTTCTACTTTCCCTAATTCAAATTTCTTCTCTAGGGAAAAATAATGTCTTATACTTGATCCCAGAGATTTTAAAGTTCACCATTTGCCATTGTGAGCATATTGGTCAGTCTTGAACCTACTTCCTAAATTCAGAATTGTCAAATACAGTCTTCTCTGAAAAAGTGTGATCTGAAATCCAAGCACACCTTAAAGAAAGTAAGCTGTGTCACAGCAAACTATAAACATCTCATGTTCATAAAGAAAGAACTTTGGAGGTCTAGAAAGATGGCTCAGCAGTTAAGAGCACTGGCTGTTCTTCCAGAAGACTCAGGTTCAAATCCCAGCATGCACATGATGGCTAGCAACCATCTGTAATTCTGATTCCAAGAGATGCAATGGCCTCTCCTGAGCTCTGCAGGCACTGTACCATAGGGTGCACTTTCATACATGCAGACATAGCACTCATACACATAAAATGAAAATAAAAATGAATTTAAAAAAAGCTTTCATGGGCTGGGGAGATGGACCAGCCAGTAAAGGTGCTGCCAAGCCTGACAACCTGAGTACCATGCCTAGGACCTGAATGGTGAATATGAATTTAAACCATAAAAAGAAGTTTCTTATATGTAAATGGCTCTCACCTAGACAGAAGCTCTTCCCTAAAACCAAGTTGTGGCCTGAGTTTCTTCAGACCCTTCATTAATTTGACAAACCTTTTATGAAGAGATTCTTTCTGATTGGCCCAGGTGCTCAGTGTTGCTGCACAAAGGGTAGCTTCTGCTTCCGCTATGTTTGAAGCCCCTTCAGAAAAGGCCACAAAACAGCTCTACTGCTCGAAGAATGTTAAGCATAAATGGAGAGGAACTATAACACGTCTGGGCATTCCTGTCTCAGTGGCAGTTTCTCTTCCTGGACTCTCAAATTATAGCTAAATAGATTCCAGTCCTCAGGCTGCAGAGATGGCTCAGTGATTAAGATCTCTGGATGGTCTTGCAGAGGACCAGGTTTGACTCCCAGCACCCACGTGGCAGCTAACCACCATCTATAACTCCAGCTACAGGGGAATCTGTCGCCCTCTTCTGACCTCCATGGGCAATGCATGACATGGATACACTTACACAACATGCAGGCAATATACACATACACATAAAATAAAAATAATAAAGTGTTTTTAAAAAAAGATTCCAGGGCTGGGCACGGTGTTACACACCTTTAGTCTCAGCACTTGGGAGGCAGAGGCAGGTGGGTCTTTGTGAGTTCAAGGTCAGCCTGGTCTACATGGTGACTTCCAGGTCAGCTGAGACTACAGGGAGACCCTGTCTCAAAAATACAAAAAGAAGATTCCAGTCCTCAACTGCCCAGAAATGACTGTATTATTCAACATCTCAATGCAACAAGTATGTATTAAATGCCCGTCAGGTCACCAAAATCAACTTCTATTTTCTTCTTAATAAGGGGTTTCTTACCATCTCATCAATCACATAACTGCTTTAGAACCAAGCAGGACAAGATAATGCAAACATCACTGATGGGCATATCCAAAAGCAGCATTCTAAAAGCTAGACTGAGGGCTGGAGGGATGGCCTAGCAATTAAGAGCGCCGACCGCTCTTGCAGAGGACCCGGGTTCGATCCCCAGCACCCACATGGTGGCTGAGAACCATCTGTAACTCCAATTCCAGGAGAACTCCAGTTCCAGGGGAATCAGAGACCCTCTTTTGACCTCCGCAGCATTGCACGACACGGGTGCACAGACCTACATGCAGATACATTCATACACATACAAAAATAAATAATAAAAAAAATAAAAGATAGACTGGGGCCAGGCATGGTGCTGGATGACTTTAATCCCAGCACAGGGGAGAGAGAGGCAGGTGGACCCCGTGAGAGCCAGGCCAACCTAGTCTACCTAGCAAATTCCAGGCCAGCTGGAGTGACAGGGAGACCCTGTTTCCAAAAAACCGAGGCTAGTTTGGTGATTGGAGAGAGGGCCCAGCAGTTAAAGGCACTTGGTGCTCTTCCAGAGGACCTGAGTTTGGTTCCCAGCAACCACATCAGGTGGTTCACAACTGTCTGTAACTCCAACTCCAGGGGTTCTGGTACCCTTTTCTGACCTCCATGGGCATTGCATGACATGGGTGCACTTAAACACATACAGGCAGCGCACTCATACACATAAAAATTAATAATAAAAATAAATAAACTCATTTCTTTTCTATCACGATTTGCCTGCATTCTCCCGGCTCTCTCTTCCCTTCCTGGCCACTGCAGTTAACCTGATCCTCCCCTCCACCTACCCCACATACAGCCCCCAGACACAAACACACACACACACAACCCTGATCGCTCCCCCTCCTCCACCACCCCAGATTACAGACCACCAGAATCAAACACACACACACCCACACACACACACACACACAGCACACCCCCTGATCCTCCCCCTCCTCCACCTACCCCAGATACAGACACCAGACACCACACCACACAGCAACAGCCTGATCTTCCCCTCCTCCACCTACCCCAGATACAGACCCCAGAATCACACACACACACACACACACACACACACACAACACACACAGACCCTTATCCTCCCCTTCATCCACCTACCCCAGATACAGACCACCAGAACCAGGCCACACCACACACACACACACACACCCTGATCCTCCACCCTTATCCACCTACCCCGACACACAGAACCACATACACAGAACACACACACACACACACACACACACGATCCTTCCCCCTTCCTCCACCTACCTGTACCCCACATACAGATCACCAAGATACACCACACAACAGCACACACACACACACACACCCTGATCCTCCCCCTTCTCCACCTACCCCACATATGGACCCCCAGACACACACACACACACACACACACACACACACCCTATCCCTCCCCTTCTCTCCACTACACCCACAGGACCCCAGACACACAACACCACACACACAACACACACACACTATCCACATTCATCACACCCACATACAACCAATATCAAATTCACAACACACACACGCACACACAACACCACACCCAACCCCTGATCCTCCCCTTCTCCACCTACCCCACATATGGGACCCCAGACACACACACAGAGGAGGAACATCACACACACACAGCCCTGATCCTCCCTCCCTTCTCCAACCCCTACCGTAACGCCCACACAGAGCGCGCAGACACACAACACTCTACCAGCAGCAAGTCGTGCATTCAACTCATCATCACACCAACCAACGCACCACCACCACTACCATCATCACCACACCAACTAACCACCCTCACCACCACATCACGCATCATCACCATCCTCACCACCCTCACATCACACGACCCATCCAACCCCTCAAAAAAATCATCCACACAATCACCAAGCCCCCTCACACGCGCATCATCCCCTCACACGACCGAAAATCAGCCACCATCACCATCTCACACGACACCACATCACCACATCACTCACCACAACACTCATCACCACCCAATCATCACCATCATCCACTCACCATCACACACATCACATTCAACCATCACAGCACCATCACCTAACCCTCACCCTCACCACCGGCTCACCACCATCATCATCATCACACACCCCATCATCACCATTTGATCACTACACCATCACACCACCACCACAACCCCATCCCATCCACCATCATCGGTCATCATCATCACTCATCTCATATCATCATCATCAGATTAAGACATTAATCACAGTGAAGTATTAGAGATACTATAATTATTGATAATTTCCTGGGTTACGAAAGTAGAGGGAAAAAAAAAATCACAAAATACTGAGTACTCACAGTGAGCTGCTTTGTATGCTTCTCTTTCAGGGCAACTTCTTGGCTAGTTACCAGTTGTAGGGAGCCATCAATGAAGGTTCCAATTTCAGAAACTTCTTCATACTAAAGATGAAAAAAAAAATCACTCTACAGCTTCAACTTCAAGAATTCAGGTAAAGCAAGAATTTAGACAAATGCTTGCCAAGTAGGTTAATTCAGGAAAATACCAGGAAGAACGCCTTCTCCTCTAATGCTCCCCAATTAATTTCCTTTACCCCAAGATGTGGAGATATATATATATATATATATATATATGTTATACATATTAAGTACAGATAGAATCATTTTCCAAAACAAATCCTAGTTATTTCCATTCTCCTTTGACATATAAGAAAACAAGCAAATACATTAAAAAATTTTAATTTCCAAATTTTGTGTGTGGTGTACGTGTGTAACGGGTGTGTGTGGTATACGTGTGTGATGGGTGTGTGTGGTGTACGTGTGTGATGGGTGTGTGGTGTACACATGTGATGGGTGTGTGTGGTGTACATGTGTGACAGGTGTGTGGTGTACATGTGTGATGGGTGTGTGTGGTATACATGTATGATGGGTGTGTGTGGTGCACGTGTGTGACGGGTGTATGTGGTGTGCATGTGTGATGTGTGTGGTGTATGTGTACCCTTGTGGGGTGTGCAGAACTCTCACACACAAAAGGAATACAACAGCATCTGGCTCCATCGCCTTCTGCATACTCTCTTGAGACGGGGGTCTCTCACCGAATGCTGGTGGTCAGCAAGTCCCAGCAACACTGTTCGGTCCCCTAAGGTCCTCGTGGTTGTGCAACAAGTACTTTGAATCATTCCCTGAGTCCTTCCCTTGATTCCTACCCATCCGACTGCATGCAACCTACCACAGGCCAGGCTCTGTTGAACAGAGTACACACATGAGGACACTAGTCAGATTTCTCCAGTCATCTAGACTTTCCATTGAAAAACCAGAGCCATTACCAAGAGAGAAAACAACAGACGGAAACTCCAGTCTGTATCATGTCTTCGGCCCTGTGGTACTGAAGATTAGCCCACAGGAAAGCAGCTTAAACCACCCTATCTGAAGGTCCATCTGTCAGTCAAGATTGACCCAGAACTAGCAACACCTTCAGGAAGGTTCTAGGAAAGACTTTTCCTTTCATGGTAGGGTTCATTTGGATCCAACCAGTAACATGCAGGTCAGTGTGGTGGTTTAAATGAAAAGAATCTCCCACAGGCTCCAAATATTTGAACACTCAATACTGTTTTGGAAGGTGGAGTGGGCTTTGAGAGTTCCTGGCCTGGCAGTATTTCAAGCTGGTCTCTGCTTCCTGTGCCTGGTTGAAGACACGATTCCTCAGCTTCCCAATGCAGCCACCTCTCCTGGCCTGCCTTCCCCACCTGATGGACTCTTGTCCCTCTGTAACCACAAACCAAATAAACTCTTCCTTCTAGAGGTTGCCTTAATCATGGCAACTAATAGAGGCAGCAACCTAAAGATCTTCCCAACCAAAGCAAACTTGAGGTGTATTTCAGTCTTCCCGCTTTCAAGGGATCTCTGTGCTTCCACTCCTCTTTGTTCAGTTCGCACATCTTTAATCCTAGCACTTGGGAGGCAGAGGCAGGAGGATCTTTCTGAGTTCAAGGCCAGCCTGGTCTACAGAGTAAGTTCCAGGACAGCTGGGGCTACAGGGAGACCCTGTCTCGAAAAGACAAATAAATAAATGCCTTATTTCTTTCTCTGGGTATCCAGAAATGGCAAGCTGGTGAAATCGCACTGATGTTCTATTTTGCTGTTCTGAAGCAATTACCGAATGCCCTCAACCGTCATCTTAATAAAGATCATTGTTTTACTTATAGAAATGATACTAAGGCACAGTGTGTCACTGCCCTCATCAAACTGTTCCCAGTGCACTGGTGACATCCTGAAAACAGTGGACGTTTCCTCTCCAAAGCGGCTTCATCTGGATGTGTGTCTTAAGGGAAAACTCACTTGTGAACATATAAACTGACATGTAGGTGGTAGAGGCTTAATTTGCAGCTCCAGTTTCTATGCAGAACTTGAGAAAGCTAAAATTTAGGGAGGAAAAAGCCAGGCAGCTTTGTCGGTTCCACTGGAAATGAGTCGGCTTCTCCCGTTCATGGCAGACGCTCTTGGATGTTTCTATCCTCCGTGCCCAGCTCTCAGTCTCCCTTCCTGCCACAGGAGATAGATGACCATCTCACCTGCTGGCTGCTGTAAAGAGCCAAGGATGCTTCCAGACTGCAGTTGAAAGTTAAGCTTCCTCCCTTACCAAGGCTAAGTCTTAGAGACAGAATTTTGCCCAGTCCAGGGGCCCTGTTTAGAAGTAGAGGACTTTCTGGGCTGGCATCTCAACAGCATCATCTCAGAGGCCGTGGCGGATTTGTCACAGCGTCCTTCAGTCTGGCAGATTGACTTGGTTTCAGAAAACAGGGAAATGAGGGGCTTTGAAACAGAATGTCACAGAAACACAGCCTTCTGCAGGCCGCCCAGGGCTGCCTAAGGCGGCATAAAGCCAAAGCCCGCATATGTTGCCCGTGTCCTTGGCAGAAGCAATTCAACAGCATTTGCCCCAAAGACACTTCTCCTGCCTTCGAGGTCGGATTATAGCTGCCACAAGAGGCCATCCCGAAACAGCCTTCATCCACAGACACGTGGGACAGTCAGAGAGGGGACTGTGATAAAACACTTCCTAACAATGACCATAAAACCAGAAAACACACAGATAAATACAGGGCCTGCAACATTTTCATGCCTAAGAAGTCTTGTTTCTTCCCATGTTGTAAAAAATTAGGTCTACGAAAATACAAAACAAAAACAAACTCTAAAATTTTTTTACAAACTATTTTAATTTTTTAAGTGTTTGAGTATTTTGACTGCATGTATGTAAGGACACCTGTGCATTCAATGCCCACAGAGGTCAGAAGAGGGCATCAGATCCCCCTGGAACTAGAGTTACAGACAGTTGTGAGCTGCCATGTGGGTGCTGGGAACAGAACCCGGGTCTTCTGCCAGAGCAGCCAGCCCACGTAACTGTCAAACCATCTCTCCAGCTCTCATTTCACTATTTTTGGTCTTTTTGAGACAGGGTCTCCCTGTAGGCCCAGCTGTCCTGGAACTCGCTTTGTAGACTGGGTTGGCCTTGAACTCACAAAGATCCGCCTGCTCTGCCTCCTGAGTGCTAGGATTAAAGGCATGCACCACCACACCCGGCATTCATTTTGAAACTTTTTTTCCCAAAGCCAATTTTTATTGCTTTGTGCATTTCATACAAAATTTCCATCAAGTCTAGACCCACTCCCCTTCCTTGCCCCCCGCCCCACCAGGGCTCATGCATTCTGACAGTCTCTTTTAAAATTCTTGACACAGAAGTTTACTATTTTGAGCAGAAGCTCACCCTTACAGTCAGTTCTTTGACCCAGTCTTTGTTGTTGTTGCTGTTGCTGTTGTTGTTCCTTCCAATCTACATTACTCCAAAATATGCATATATGCATGCCACATATATCTTTTAGCATCTTCAGCTTATGATTTCTTTTTTTTTTTAATTAGGCTGAAAGATGTCATGTTTGAAGGCTCCTCCTTGGCAAGCCCAAACAACCATCAGTCCTGCCCTTGTACTCCACACTGGGGTTTTCCCTTCCTATGGTCACCAAATGAGGTCCAGTAAGCGCCATGTCCTGTCTTGATCTTCCTGCACTTGTCTCTGTGATGCAGCCTGGGTAGTCTATACTCTGAAGAGGCTGAAACCCCAGTAGTAGCTCAGTCCACAAGCTGGATATCTCAGCAGTCTGTATCTGGCACTGAAGGTTTGGAGGATTCTTGAAGAGACATGAGTCTTCAGTCCATATTGGAAGGTTGAAAAGCTTTGTCTCATGTCCTTGAAGGATGGCAAGAGCAGTGGCAGCCACAGAGTAGCTGCACTTGCCAGTAAGAATTGAAGACAGGCAAAACAACAGTGCTTTTTCCTTTTTTTTTACTAAGATCTCAAGTTTATACCTGAAGTACAATTTCTCGGGCCTTACTAATTATTTCTCGTTATACTTTCCTTTTGGACACTTAAGGCCACACTGTTAGCCCAGATTAACCAAGGTTGTTTTTTTTGTTTTGTTTTTTTTTTTATTTACGTATGTTTAGGAATGTACTGTCTGCATGCAAGTCTGTGCACCCATGTCGTGCAATGCCGCGGAGGTCAGAAGAGGGCGGACTCCCCTGGAACTGGAGTTCTCCTGAATTGGAGTTTCAGACGGCTCTCAGCCGCCATGTGGGTGCTGGGGATCGAACCTGGGTCCTCTGCAAGAGCGGTCGGCGCTCTTAACCGCTAGGCCATCTCTCCAGCCCCAAGGTTTTTGTTTTTTCAAGGTCAGTTGAGGATCCGGTCATCAGGTTCTGGGGGAGGGGAGGGAGCCCCTGGCTCCTTTTGGCTTTTGATTTACCAGTTCCATCCACTAGAGGACAAAGTTGGGTCCTGCTAGACCAGGCTTCCCTTTTTGAAGCATGAGCAGACTTTCCTCTTTACAGACTGGACACTGGCTGAAGTCTCAATAGTAAATCCCAAAGACCTCCCTGCACAGGAAGACTGGTGACCCACCTTTGCAGAACATTTTCTTTTATTTTATTTATTTCCGTATGTGTATGAATGTATTGTCTGCATGCAAGTCTGTGCACCCGTGACGTGCAACGCCGTGGAGGTCAGAAGAGGATGTCGGACTCCCCTGGAACTGGAGTTCTCCTGGAATTGGAGTTTCAGACGGCTCTCGGCCGCCATGTGGGTGCTGGGGATCGAACCCGGGTCCTCTGCAAGAGCGGTCGGTGCTCTTAACCGCTAGGCCATCTCTCCAGCCCACATTTGCAGAACATTTTAAGAGATGCCCCCATGCATAGTTCCCTGGGACTCAGTTGACCTCTGAGGGCAAGGAACAAAGTTATCCCAGAAGTCCCTCAGCCAAATTGGTATGGGCATTAAGTATGGTTGTTAAGCATCCAGAAAGGCTAAGTTACACCAGCCTGGTACTTTTAACTACTGTATAATATTTTAGAAAAAGCTTGGACAAAAGCTCAAGGAGCCTTGTATAAGAAATACTAAGAAGTACTCCCAAAAGATAAATAGTGTGGTTAGACACAATGTCATGACAAACTAGTTTTTTCCCCTCATTCTTTTGATTTTGTGCACACATATCCTCCACCCATATATGAAAACTGCCTAAGTCTGAAAATAAATGGTAGCTTAATTCTAGAACCTGTTAAGCGATTCACAATATAAGAGCACAGTTGTTTTCAGATCACATTGACATTGCTCAGTTTGCCATACAATTAGGTAATTGGCGTTAGCATCCACAGATGAGGGATACCATTCTTCGTTTGTTTTTCTGGGATTGTGTTACTTCACTCAGCATGATTTCTTCTAGGTCCAACCATTTACCTGCAAAGCACATGATGTCATCTTTCTTTACCGCTGCATAGAACTCCATTGTGTAGATGAACCACCTTTTCTCTATCCACTCATCAGCTGAGGGGCACTTGGGTTGGTTCCAGCTCCTTGCTACTGTGAAGAGAGCTGCAGTAAACATGGCTGTGCATGTATCTCTGTGGTAAGATGAGTCTTGTGGGTATATACCCAGGAGTGGTATGGCTGGGTCAGGTGGCAAGCTCATTTTTAGTCTCTTAAGGGTTCTCCACACTGTTTTCCATAGTGGTTGTACAAGTTTACATTCCCACTAGCAGTGGATGAGTATTCCCCTTTCCCCACAACCTCTCCAGCACTTGGTATCATTTGTTTTCTTGATCCTAGCCAGTCTTATCAGAGTGAGATGATATCTTAAATTGGTTTTAATTTGCATTTCCTTAATTATTAACAATGTTGAACACTTTTTAAAGATGTTTCTCAGTCATCTCTAATTCCTCACTTGTGAAGTCTCTGTTCAGCTCTTTGCTCCATATTTTGAGTGAGTCATTTGTTTTCTTCTTTGTCTTTTGAGTAGTTTATATAGTCTGGAAATTAATGCTTTGTCAGATGTATTGTCAATGGAGGTTTCCTCCCACTCTGTGGATTTTCTCTTCACTTCCTTGATTGTTTCTTTTGGTGTACAGAAGCTTTTGAGTTTAATGAGGTTCATTTTGCCATTTTTAAGTTGACTAAAATACATAAAAATTATAGTTTCTGTTCAGGATGTGATAACCAGCATTATTAAAAACAAGAATATTGGGGACTGTAGAGATGTCTCAGGGGTTAAGAACACCGGATGCTTTTGTAGAGCTCCCAGCACCTATATGGTACCTAACAACCATCCATAACTCCAGTGTGAGGGGATCCGATGGCTTCTTCTAACTCCACAGGCATTGCACAACACAGGTTCACTTATGCACACGCAGGCAATACACTCATACACATAAAATACATTTTAAAAAACAAGAATATTTGATGTTGGTTCTGAAAAATCTTTGGGCAAATGCATTTACTTTGAAAACTGTAGCAAAAACTAAAAATGGGCTAGGGCTGGGGCTGGGGCTCAGCTGGTAGTTTGCCTTTGCATGAACAAAGCCCTGGGTTTGAGCCCCAGCATTGCATAAAAGGGATCTGGTGCCACATGCCTGGCATCTTGGCACTCAGGAAACAGAAGCAAGATAGTCAGAAATTCAAGGACATCCTCGGTTATGAAATAAGTTTTAAGCCAGGCTGGGATACACGAGACTCTGTCTCAAACAAAGCAAATGGGCTGGAGAGATGGCTTGGAGGTTAAGAGCACTGGCTGCTCTTGCAGAGGTCCTGGGTTCAGTTCTCAGAACTTACATGGTAGCTGAAAACCATATTATATTCTCGTTCCAGAGAATCCAACATTCCCCCTGGCCTCCATGGGCATTGCATGCTCATGATGCATTTACATACATGCAGGCAAAACACATAAAATTAAAAAATTAAGACCAACAAACTAAACTAAACCATAGTTCATGGGTCCCCACTGCTACTGTTAGAATCCCAAGCTGGAGACGATGATGGTTGTCTATGTGAAAACATCACATACAGAAAGATTTGTAAAGTCCTAATTCAGTGAATGCATACTTCAATTAACCAGGGCTTGAGACTTGCTTTAGATTTTCCCAGGCAAAGAGAATTAAAACCTGGATTCTAGAAACTATCAAGAAATGTCTTCAAACTGCCCTGTTGTTGGGCTTCATCAAACAAAGATCTCCTGTAACAGGAAGCTGTGTGAACCGGAGGGTCTCTATTGTGGCGTTTTCCATGCAGTGATCGCAGACTCACCTCTGCCATCTGGGCAAGAGCAAGCTCAAGCTCACAGTGTAAAGATTTTTCCTCTTCAGAGACGATGTTCTTGCCTTGTCCACTAACATTCAGCTGGATCCCGTTCCTTAAAAGACAAACCACAGTCCAGCCTAGTTAATGTGCCTCCTGCACAACTGAAGTCACCAGAATAGAGGGCATTCCCCCAAGCCACCAGACTTCCTCTATGCTTGAATACGCAATGCCCCACATGCTCACGAGAACACCTGAGCCCAAGCTGCGGGTGCTCTGTGGAACCTGGGCCAGCCTTGAGAAGGACCTCACTAGGGTCATCCCTGGTCTCTCCTCCCCTTTCCCCCTCCACCGCCTCTGAGGCCAGTAACTGCAGCCACATGTCCCACCACTGTGACGCTCTGCTGGGAAGCCTTAGAGTCAGCAGAGCTGAAGACCATGACTGAAAATTTTAGGTTTGAGATCAAATAAATCTTTCCTCCAGGCAAAAAACCTCTGACGAACACAGTCCTCTGTGTGCCAGGCCTTATAGAAGGGGCTTAGGGTACAGAGCTGAGAAACAATCTCTCTAGCAGGAGCTGCGGATGAGCAAGTCTAGATAGCCACAATCCAGCAGAAAACACTTTAAAAAACAGAACTGGAACTAGCAGTTAGAAAACTAAAGCTTTCACCAAGAACCTAGATTTCTGGTTTTTCTTACAAAAACCAAAAGATATGGGTACACAGGTTCCCAGTCTCCATGCAATCTGGGGCTGGGCAGAGGAGGTGAGTACTGTGCCTTTCTCACAGTTGTGCACAAACAGTGTGTGCACACATCCATTGCTTTATATCCAGGGCCTCTGTGGACCCTGAATTGGTAAGTTATTCATCACTCTCAGAAATAAGTGTTCATAATATGGGGGAAGATGGATGGATGGAAGGATAGATGGATGGAAGGAAGGATGGAAGGAGGGATGGAAGGAAGGAAGGCTGGATGGAAGGATGGATGGATGGATGGATGGATGGATGGAGGGATGGAAGGAGGAATGGGAGGATAAAAGAAAGGATGGAAGGAAGGATGGATGGATGGAAGGATGATGGAAAGACAATGATGGAAAGATGGAAAGATGATGGAAAGATGATACACAGATGGAAAGATGGATGGATAAATAGATAAAGAGATACATATATATCCCAGGAAAGCAATAAAAACACTGCACCATGCAGGCTCCCAGAGGACATGGAAATGGAGCCTTTGGAAGGGAATGAGATTATGGGGTGAAGCAATCATCGATGGACTAGTGTACTTCTTAAAAGAGGCCACAGAGGTAACTAGCTCTCAGTCCTCCATATAAAGATATATAAATATCTTTGGCACTGAGCAGCTTGAAAGAGAATCATCACTAGAACCCAACCGGAGAGCACCGTGACCCCAGATTTTCAGTTTCAAGAACCATGAAAAGAAAATGCTTGTTAAAGACACCCAGCCCACAGTGTTTTGTTATAGCAGTGCTACCTGATAGACACAGGAAGGGGCACAGGAAATTCTTATGAAGTTCTCATGGAGAAGGGAAACTCCACATGCAGGGCAGTGAAGAGGCCATGGGCAGAGGCAAAGCCCTGGACACAGCTCAGTGAACCAAGAGCCAAGGTAAAGGCCCAGGAAGAAGGCAAGCATCTCTCTGTACTTACACAATGAGCTCATGCTGAAAGTGCTGTAACTCATGAGCCAGTTTGTTTTTATCCTCGCGTAAATTCTGGAATCACACACACACACA
>VZQC01013997.1:177572-284964 GCA_009823505.1 Rhizomys pruinosus | reverse complement strand
GCAAGCTGTCATGTCGTACCTCTATAACACTTCTGTATTCTCTGATGGTTGACTTCAGTTCTTCAATGCTTAGCTCCTTCTGAAAAGAATAGCCAAGTAATAGCAAAAAAAGAAATGGGTCTACCATGTCATGATTATTCTGAAAAGAACAGCCAAGACCTGGTCATGGCTATTAAACCATTAGTGTGAGCCAAGGCAGAACTATAAATCCCTAGTTAATGAGGATTTTTTTAACCAATCTCACTGTTTGAAAATTGAACAAGTCATTGTGATGGAAAACACACAAGGAGGAACTGGAGAGAGGGCTGAGTGGTCTTAGCAGAGGACTGGGGTTCTGTTCCAAGCACCTATGTGTTAGTTCACAACAATCTATAACTGCAGGGAATCTGATACCATCTTCTGGTCCCTGTGGGCACTGCATGTACATGGTATACATACATGTGAGCAAAACACTCATATATATAAAATAAATTTTAATTTTAAAAAAGTGGAAACGGACAGCTATGGTCAGTGGTTTTGATACTCTGCTTGGGTCTTGACTATTGGAATCAAACCCTGAAATGGATCATAAGCCCCCCCCCCCAAATTAGAATCATGCTATAGACAGTCTTCCTTTTTGTGTGGCCAGTGAGTTAGTAAGATCTCCAATTCTCTCCAGTGCAAATACCACCTCTATTAAAACCACTGTTTGGTACAAGTGATGAGTAGTGATCATTACTTCATCCCATACTGGCACAGCATGGGGCACACAGGAAATGCCAAGTCACTATCTAATGAGTACCAAGTAGGGGTGCTGAATGGTGGAAAGACAAGAGACCTGGGGGAACCAAGTGGGGATCATGGTAACAGAGACAGAGAACACAATGAAGATACCAAGTCAGTGCAATGCTCAGCATCCCAGCGAGGGTTATGAACATCTCCATGGAAGCTTTCCAGTACAAAGGAAACAAAGGAGTCCTGCTCTGTCCTCGCTCCTGTTTCCTGTGTGAGTCTGCTCAAGCACTGTCTTCTCCCTGCCTGTCTTGAAGCCACTCTGACTGTCCTTTAGCAAGGCAACATCTTTCTTTGCTAAGTTGGTTGTCAACACAGGACACAACAGCAAGTTTCCATGTTTGTACCCATCAGTGAGTCAAACCAGGTAGCAAATACCTGGGAATATATTCCTCCTCATCCCGAAAATGAAAAGCTGTGCATTTGCTTCTGCTGTTAAAATAAAAATTCCTGACCAGAGAGAGGGCTCAGCAGTTAAGAGCACTGGCTGTTCTAGCAGAAGACACAGGTTAGCAACCACATGGCAGCTAACAACCATCTGTAACTCCAGTTCCAGGGGATCCAATGCCCTCTTCTGTCCTCTGTGGACTCTGCATGACACAGGTGCAAGTGTCACACACATGCAGGCAATATACTCATACACATGAAATAAAAATAAGAATTCCATCTCTGGTAGTGACAGGCATATTGGTACCCTAATGTGGAACATATGGATTAACACTACCAGAACTTGGGATTTATTCCAGAACTTGGTGAATTATTCCAGAACTTGGGATTTATTCAAACTTACTCCAAATAAATGCAGCCTGTATTCCACACTCAGAACAGGTGCGGCAAGGAAAGTCTTATTTATGCCCAACAATAGTGCCAGATCTTTCAATAGGGGAGAGATTACACAAATTGCCATCTCCTTGGGGATCTGGACAGAGTGAGTTGATTTCATCCCATTCCCGTGGCTGGGGAGGGGACCTACCTTTTGCATGCTTGCATCCTTACTCAGCAGCATATTCTCATATGTGTGCAACTGCACCTGAAAAGACAATTGAGGCGGGTGTGGTGGTGCACACCTTTAATCCCAGCACTTAGGAGGCAGAGGCAGGTGGATCTCAGTAAGATGAACACCCGCCTAGTGTACATAGTGAGTTCCAGGACAGCTGGGGCTATAGGGAGACCCTGCCTTGAAAAAAAAAAAAAAAGAATCAAAATGGAAAGACAATTGGGCAGAGCCATCGGGACAGGAAAAACAAACAAACCAGAAGTGACTGTCCTGGGAGGCAGGCTTCTGAGGTGCCCCAGACATGCCTGTGTTCTTCAGTTTCACACGCAGCCTCACAGTGACCCACAGTGGGGACTGAGATGGCTCTCTCCATGAGGAGACCAAAGCTCAGCACTATCCAGATACTTCTAAGGTCACTCAAGGTAAGCAGCACAGCTGATGCCAGAATGTGAGAATGTGAGAATGTGAGGATGTGAGAATGTGAGAATGTGAGAATGTGAGGATGTGAGTGTGCACAGACCAGCCCTTCCCCTCTGCTGCTCACACCTGACCCTAGGAGAGGGTGTGGTTGCGTTACAGCTTCACTTTCTCAGAGAAATCTGAAGTCCAGATAGGATGTGGACACAGGTTCCATGGAGACACCTGGAAGGACCTTCCTTATCATGAGCATAATTTAGTCTGGGGAGACAGCTCTGTCTCTTTCTGTCTCTCTCTGATTATGTCTCACACACAGAGCTTAATTTAAAAAGCACTCAGCATTTCTTCTTGCAAGATGTGTTATCAGTTTATTCAAATAAAATTGAACTTAATATCACAGGCTTCTAAGAAAAATAACGAACACAGAAGCTGAAACATAATTATACACCTTGGATATTTCTATAGCTCTAAAGATTGTTTTCATACACAATCTGAAGTTTCCAACAAGCTTTCTAACAAGACCCAGCACACCCATTTAACAGATGAGGAAAGAGAGCTGTGCAAGTTAGCTCTGTTCAGGTCATAAAGCTGAAACCAAGCAGAGAGGATATCGTGTTCTATCTCCAGCTCTTTTTTTATTAGCTTATTAAATTTATATTTTCCAAAAGCAGCCATTCCAAGTATAGAATTAACTTTAATGTCTGAATTTTGACTTCTACAGTATGTGTGTATACACACAACACAAAATGTTGGCTCTACTAGGAAACCTGAATATTCCACATAGAGATACGAAATTTAAGTTTATCATTTCAGACATGGTCTACAGAATGAGTTCCAGGACAGCCAGAGTTCCAGGGAGACCTGTCTTAAAAAAAAAAAAAAAAGAACATATGCTGTGCAGGTCTATTTACATCAAGTGTACAGAAAAGATAAATTTATAGAGATACTAAATTGACTATTGGTTGTCTCAAAGCACAGCAACTACAAAAGGGTCTTGAGGAGACAGGAGAGGATTTTTAGTTCAGTCCTGATAATTACTGTGCAAACATTCCCAAAGTCATGGACTTCATAGGTGTCAGTGGATACATTTAATGGAATCTGAACTGTGTCTCCCTAAAGCTGGTCCCAGAAAATGATGAGAGAAAAAGAAATGTCCTGCTCTCATTCAGGCATCTGAGGCATTTAACTTCTGCATTGAGATTTCAAGTTGGAGTGTAAGTCACAGGCACATGCAATGATACTGGTTTGACATGGGGAAATTCTCCCAGGATTGGGGAGTGCTTACCTGATATTCCTTCTCAGTTTCTGATAATTCCTCAATCCTCTTTTCCAGTAAGTCTATGCTCCTGGCATTCTTGATACTCTAATGAGATAATAGTTTTAGCTTCAGCACCAGGAAAGACAGAGGAGGGGCCCTGTGGAAGTCTCTCTGACATGAAAATTTAGAACCAGGACTGAAGGTGTGCATGCTAGCAATCAGGGCCTCAGGAAGCAGAGGCAGGATAATAGCCTGGTCTCCACAGCTAGTTCCAGGCCAGCCTGGGCTACATGGCAAGACTATCTCAAAACAAAATCATTGCCATTTATTTACTAAAGATTTTTATTTATTTGAGGAGGATTTCATGCAAATGCATTTTTGTCATGCCTACCCCTGACTCCTTCTTTCCAACTCCATTTCTTACCCTGCCCTCCGACCATCTTGTCCTTTTATATAACCCACTGTAGCCCACCGAGTATAGTCTGTGCTGCTCATATCACATGGATGCAGGGCTATCTATAGGGGTTTGGGCCATGTCTTCTCCATCAGCAGAGGTGGGACCTTATGAGCCCCTTCCTATCCATGCTAACTGAGGGAGAAAAACTTTACATTTGCCCATAGATGATATTTTGAGGGGCTGGAGAGTTTGGCTCAGCAGTTAAGAGCACTGGCTGCTCTTGCCGAGGACCCAGGTTTGGTTCCCAGCACCCACATGGTGGCTAACAACCATCTGTAACTCCAGTTCCAGGGTATCAGATGCCCTCTTCTGGCCTCCACAAGTATTGCACAACACAGGTGTACTTACATACATGCAGGCAAACCTTCCTTCACATAAAATAAAAATAAAAATTAAAAACAAACATAATGCTTTGTTTTTGACCATTCTGGAAGACCCTTGGTGGAAATACACCCCACACACACACCATCTTCCTTTCCAGCTCTGTCACTCACTCCCAGACACAGCTTCACCCCATCATTCTTAGGAATCACGACCTCTCCATGAACTGAACCACAAGGCTCTCACTCTTCCTCCACCACCTCATCTTTCCAGATTCTTTCCAACACCACCAACAAACAAACCTTCAGTCACTACTAGACCTATCATGTGTTCTCCGACCTTCCCATTGTCCGTTAACCTTCCCATCATCCTTTGACATTCCCAGCAACTCAGCACACCCGGCTTAATTTTTTTTCATAGTCATTACCATAACCCTAACCTGCCCCAAGCCTCTTGTATATGCTTTTTATATATTTAAATACTTTATTATTTTTACTTCATGTGTATGGGTGCTTGGCTTGCATGTATAAGTGTACCACATGTGTGCATTGCCCTCCAGAAACCAGAAGAGGGTGTCAGATGCTCTGATACTAGAGTTATGGACAGTTGTTATCTGTTATGTAGGTGCTGGGACTCGAACCCAGGTCCTCTGGAAAAACAGCAAGTGTTCTTAACCACTGAGCCATCTCTCTAGCCCCCCATACCTTTTACTTAATATTCGAATTAGCTTGCCACTCATTCTACCCTTCATATAAATATGATAGGAGAAGGAACCCACCATACAGGAGCTTCCTGATGATCCTTGTGTATAATCGTAGTCTATTCACTACACATTTACATCAGTCAAGAATCAGCAAGCTGCCCACCCCAGAGGCCAAATCTGGCTGACCCTCCGTGACTGCAAATGAAACTTTATCCATTCTCAGTGGCATTCCTGGGTTTCCAAGTTGCCCGGTTGCTGTCATGCTTCAAAGGTGAGCAGAGGCCTTTGGACAGCAAAGCCAGGAAAGGCATATTATCTGATCCTCTGCAGAAAGGTATTCTGGGCTGGGAGCATACCCCAGCTTGGTGGTAGAGGGGTTGCCTAGCCTGTGCAGGCCTGGGCTTGAGCCCAAGCACTTCAAAATAAACCAAAGAAAGTTAAAAAAAAAAGACAAGCAAGCAAAAGTAGAAAAACAGTAAATAAAAATTGTAAAAATTGCAATATTTAGGCCAGGGAGCTAGCTCAGTGGATCAAGGCGCTTTGCACCACACGACGACCCGAGCTCCATGGCTAGAACCCACATGGCTGAGGTAGAGAGTGAACTTAATTCCCATTTCTTTCATGGGCAACTGAAGTAGTAAGGTACTTGTTCAGACATGAAAGGCCATCTGTCCCTCGTCACCTATAGTCCGAGCTGTTGGTACAGTGAAGAGCCACGGTGTTCACCCAGAGTCCATGGCGTGTGTGCCCCCCACTCGTCTATACCGGCATTAGTGATCTGACATACCTCTTCCTGCAGAATCCGAACTTGAACAATCAGAGCCTTGTTTTCAGTCTCCTGAAAAAGAAAATTTTTAATTAAGAATTTTGTAAAAATTCCACACATTTACCTCCAAGGCTGCCGTAGAGCCAAGTTTTTCCCTTACTTACTTCTGGCACTCGCATGTCACAACTGAGCCTGCTCTGAAGGCATTTTAAAAAAATTTAAAAAATTTAAAAAAAATTTAAAAAAAGGACAGGTATGGTGGCACACCTTTTAATCCTGAGAGGCAGGGGCAAGTGGAGCTCTGTGAGTTCAAGGCAAGCCTGGTCTACATAATGAGTCCCAGACCAGTTAGAGCTACAGGGAGATCATGTCTCAAAAAGACCAAAAAAAAGTATTTTTAATGAATATGTGCATTTACACAATGGAGTTCTACTGAGAAGTAAAGAAAGGTAGAATCATGAACTTTGCAGGTAAATGGATCAAACTAGAAACTGGTATACTAAGTGAAGTAACACAGTCTCAGAAAAGCAAACAATGTATGTTCTCCCTCATTTGTGGATTCTGGCACCAAATCCTTATATATGAGTACGTCCTCTGATGACACTGCAGGAATCAGGAAAATAGAAAGGAACAAGAGAGGGAAGGAAAGTAGGAAGACAGGTGTTACTAAGGGAGAAATTGATAAAATGGATGTGTTTAAATGGGAGGGGGGGTTAACAAGGAACTATGGGAATAAAGAGCAAGAAGGAACTCAAGAGAGGTGGAACCATAGTGGACAGGAATTATCAAGGGAGAAATTGGAGGGCATGGAGGGATGGTTATACAGGGAGAGAGAGGAAATAAAAATAATGCCTAACTATTAAAAAAACAGAGAGAATCGTATTAGTCAAAAAAACCTACTGCCAAATTAAACAGAATTGTCTCTACATGAGCTGTGTGCATAGCTGAAGGCCACGTAACAAGAAACAGTGCCAGACAAGAGAAACCTTTCTTTGAGTCACTGGCCAGGGTAGTTTAAGGGACTTCCAAAATTGCACAAGCTATTGCTACAGCCCTTGATTGTCTCCCAGAACTTGAAGGTGAGACCCTATCACTCAATACAGGACATACTTTGGAGACTGGATTTGGAGGGATGGAGCAAGAACTGGCCTGGAAGCTGCTTCCCTGGAAGGCCAGCTCTCCGAGCTTTGGAGAGCACTATATAAGATGCTAAGGGAGAACAGCACTTGGTGGTGGAACACCAGCTTCAAGGCCTAACAACCACATCAGTGACCAGCACAGCACACGACATTGGTGCAGTATAGTGGCACTTCTATGTTGGGGTAATCAACAGCTACCTAATTGGACTTAAAGCCCATTCAATGGGAGGAAAACTCATGTGTGGTACTGTAAACATAGCCAAATACATATATATGGCTGCAGAAGTCATAGACCTTCTGTCACATCTCTAGACAAATATAATTTCTTAATATGTGCAAAATATAGATCCTTAAATTTACAGACATGTGTCCCAGTCACCATTCATCAAAGAAGTTTGTTTTGTAACAGGAGATTAATACAGAGTCCCACAAATGGTCATACAGAGATGGTTTATGAATTGCCCAAGCGGCACATCTATGATGCAACCTCTATACCCAAGGCTCATGGAATACAGAACAAGGGGTAAAGCGAACACCGAAGCATCTTGCAAGTCTCATCAACAAAGCTCCTTCATGCACAGAGGGTCAGGAATACAAAAGGCCACAAGTGGCTGAAGCTTGGACAGTAAGAGTCTGAAGAGTGTGGATCCTTGTAAACGATGCCTATATTAAGCTCCACCTGCCCAGGGCTCAGAGACCATTGCAGAATAGGGGGTGGAAAGATTGTAAGGGAGGAAGTGCATGACCATATGGAAATGGAGTCCTACAGGCTCCTGGGACCCTGCTCATATAAACCTACAGCAGTGGCATCAGCATGCCCAAGGCCATGCAAACTCAAGCAGACAAAAACCCAGCACAGAACTGTGGAAATGGGCAGCAGGCCCCAATCTTAGTTGAATAATTATTGACAGCTGATTACTGCTTGGTGAGGAAGAGCTGATTTTATTTTTATTTATGTGTATGAATGTATTGTCTGCATGTAGGTTTGTGCACCTGCGTCGTGCAATACCGCGGAGGTCAGAAGAGGGCGTCGGATTCCCCTGGAACTGGAGTTCTCCTGGAATTGGAGTTACAGATGGTTCTCAGCCACCATGTGGGTGCTGGGGAATGGAACCTGGGTCCTCTGCAAGAGCAGACGGCACTCTTAACTGCTAGGCTATCTCTCCAGCCCCGGAAGAGCTAATTTTTTAAAAAGATTAATTTTTTTTATGTGTATGAGTGTACTGTCTGCATGCATATTGGTGCACTCGTGTCATGCAGTGCTGCAGAGGTCAGAAGAGGGCGTCAGATTGCCCTGGAACTGGAGTCAAAGATGGTTCTTAGCCACCGTGTGGGTGTTGGGAATGGAACCCAGGTCCTCTGCAAGAGCAGGTGGTGCTTCTAACCGCTGAGCCATCTCTCCAGCCCCCAGAGCTGATTTTTTTTTTTTGTCTTTTCGAGACAGGGTCTCCCTGTAGCCCCAGCTGTCCTGGAACTCACTCTGTAGACCAGGATGGCTTTGAACTCACAAAGATCTGCCTGCCTCTGCCTCCCAAGTGCTAGGATTAAAGGCATGCACCACCACTTTTTTTTGAGACAGGGTCTCCCTGTAGCCCCAGCTGTCCTGGAACTCACTCTGTAGACCAGGATGGCTTTGAACTCACAAAGATCTGCCTGCCTCTGCCTCCCAAGTGCTAGGATTAGTGCTAGGATTAAAGGTGTGCGCCACCATGCCCGGCCAGAGCTGATCTTAAAGGGAGGGACTCTAAATAGGCTGACTAGACCCCAGTAGACGCTTGCATTGATGAAAGTCTAGGGACACTAACTTGAGACAATAGGCCTTAATTCAAATGACAGAATGTATGAATTCAAGTGGGGCATATAGTAGGGTGCCAGGGGGAAGAGGATATAAAGATGATTAAGATACTCTGTATGAAATATACAAACCATTCATGACTGTCTTGTGACACAGTGACAACAGATCTCTTCTTGGTTGAGCTTTGGTGATGCCCAGGATTTCAGATATTCATCCATTTCTTCTAGGTTTTCAAACATAGTATAGGTTTTTGAAATATTCCCATATGATTGTCTGGATCTTTTCATTGTTGTGATATTTCCCTTTTTGTCACAGGTTCTATTGATTTGGAGTTGTTCCTTCTTTCTTTTGGTTAACTGGGTTAGAGGTCTGTCTATCTTGTTTATTCTCTCAAAGAACCAACTTTTGGATTCATTGATTTTTCTGTATGGTTTTCTTTGTTTCTATTTCATTGATTTCTGCTCTGATTTTTGTTATTTCTTCCTGCCTGCTGTGTTTAGGGTTCATTTGTTGTTGTCTCTCAAGTGTTTTTTAGCTGCAGTGTTAGATTGTTCACTTGTGCTCTTTCTGTTTTTTTTTGATGTAGGCACCCAGGGCTATAAACTTCCCTCTTAGGACTGCTTTTAAAGTATCCCACAGGTTTTGTTGTATTATCATTGTCATTCAGTTCCAGGAATGCTTTTATTTCCTTTATTTCTTCTTTGACCCATTCATTATTCAGGAGAGTGTTTAGTCTCCACCGTGTTGTAGGGCTTATCCTAGTGTTGGTGTTGAGCTTTATTGTACTGTGGTCTGATAGAATGCATGAAATTATTTCAATCTTTTTGTATTTGTTGACTTTTTTTCTGTGTCCCAGTATATGGTCTATTTTGGAGAATGTTCCATGGGGTGCTGAGTAGAAAGTTTATTCTCTGGTGTTTGGGTGGAATATTCGGTAGATGTCTGTGAGGTCCATTTGGTGTATTGTATCATTCAGTTCAGATGTCTGTTTATTCTTTGTCCTGTTGATCTGTCCAAAGGACTTAGTGGGGTATTGAAGTCCTCTACTATAGTGTGCTGGGGTTGATCTGTGCCTTGAGGTCCTGAAGAATTTTCTTTATAAAGTTTGGTGCACCAGAGTTTGGTGCATATATATTCATGATTGTGAAGTCTTCATGGTCAATTGTTCCTTTGATAAAGATGTAATGGCCCTCTTTGTCTCTTTTGATTTCTTTTACTTTGAAGTCTATTTTGTCTGATATTAAAATAGCAACACCCCTGTCTCGAAAAGACAAAATAAAATAAAATAGCAACACCTGCTTTCTTTTTGGTACCATTTGCTTGGAATATTTTTTCCCATCTCTTCACCTTAAGTTGGTATCTATCCTTGAGATTGAGATGGATTTATTGTAGACAGCATATAGATTGGTTTTGTTTCCTAATCCAATCTCCCAGTCTATGTCTTTTGATTGGGGAGTTTAGTTCATTAATATTTAAGGTTATAATTGAAAGATGCATGTTGCTTCCTTTCACCTTATTATCCATTTGCATTTCTAGTCTCGGTTTCTACTTCTGCAGGTATGTTTTTACTAGTTTCTCTTTCTAGGTGGTTGGGGATAGTTGCTCCTCTCTTCTGTCCTTTGAATTGCTTCAAGTATTTTCTGATGGGTTGGTTTTCTGGACATGTATTCTATCATCTTGTTTATGTCATGGAAAACTTTTCTCTCTTAACTACAATCGACATTTTTTGGTGGGTATAGTAACCTCAAGACCCCAGCTTTTTGAAGATGCCAGGACGGTGGGACAACCACCAAGAGCAGCGGCAGGTGTGTAATGGAGCTGTCTGGGCCTGCGAGATGAGCTGTGTGCGCCACAGGCAGAGTCAGAGAAGGGGAGCTGCTGAAACCCTTTGGAGGCCAGAAGATCGTGAGTGAATCCCAGGTGTCCAGTCTTGAGCTACTTTGCTGGACTTAGGTTTTGTTTAGGTGTGCCTGATTCTTCCCTTTGAAATAAGGCAGTACTTGTTTTGGATTTTATAGCAGCCCACGGTTAAGAGACTTTTAACAGACTATGAACTTTTAAATGTTTGGATGTTTTAAGGACTGTGGGGCTTTTAAGGTTGTACTGTCTTAGGGAAAAAGAAATTATGCTGGGTGTGGTGGCGCACGCCTTTAATCCCAGCACTCAGGAGGCAGAGGCAGATGGATCTCTGAGTTCAAGGCCAGTCTGGTCTACATAGCGAGCTCTAAGTCAGCTGGGACTAAAGGGAGACCCTGCTTTAAAAAGACCCAAAAAAATTTATTTATTTATTTTGGTCTTTTTGAGACAGAGTCTCCTTTTTAGCCCCAGCTGGTCTGGAACTCACTCTGTAGACCAGGTTGGCCTTGAACTCACAGAGATCTGCCTGCCTATACCTCCCAAGTGCTGAGATGAAAGGCATGTGCCAACACACCTGGCCTAGAATTTTGTTTATTTTTATATTATGTGGATGAGTGTTTTGCCTGCATGAATGTAAGTACTCTCATGTCATGCAGTATCAGCAGAGACCTGAAGATCCTCTGGAACTGGAGTTACAGATGGTTGTTAGCTGCTATATGGGTGCTGAGAGCTAAACCCTGGTGTTCTGTAAGAGCAGCCAGTGCTCTTAACTGCTGAGCCAACATTTTTTTTTTTAATTCAAGTGGTTTTTGTTAACATGTTTAACACTTTATCTACCAGTGTTGGGAAATATTCCAGAAATTTTAGGTTTTCCTAAACTGTTATATGACAAATACTTAAGAGGATTTGTTTTGCTTTTTTTTTTTGTTTTTTTGTTTTTTTTTTGGTCTTGAACTCATTTTGTAGCTGGGGATGACTGAACTTTTGATCCACCTCCCTCTGCCTCTTAAAACCTGGGACTACAGCTGTGTATCACCCTGCGTGGCTAAGAATTCCAATCTTGAAGAGAAAAACAATTAAAGCTTTTGTATTTGTGTGTACATATGCACACATACCACAACACAGATGTGGTCACAGGATAACCTGCGGGAGTCAGTTCTGTCCTCTACCATGTGAGTCCCAGGGCTTAACTTTACTATTGATCTGTCTTGAAAATTTTAAATCCCATTTGCCTATATTTTCTTTTCTTTTCTTCTTTTTTTTAGTTTTTGAGACAGGGTCTCCCTGTAGCCCCAGCTGTCCTGGAACTCACTCTGTAGACCAGGCTGGCCTTGAACTCACAAAGATCCGCCTGCCTCTGCCTCCCAAGTGCTAGAATTAAAGGCATGCACCACCACACCCAGCTATTTGCCTATATTTTCTTAAAGTTTCACCCATCCACTGAGCATGGAGGCACATCCCTTTATTCCCAGCACTTGGGAGACAGAGAAAGTGGATCTATGTGAGTTCAAGGCCAGCTTGGTCTATGTAGTAAGTTCCAGGCCAGGTGGGGGAAAGCCTATCTCAAAAAAGAACTGCCCCCTCCAAAAAAAGAAGGTCCCACCAATTCACCCACCAACCTATTATTTTGCACCCAAGTAGGCCCCCTCCCATTTCTTTGAGGTGCTTGGGATGGAACCCAGCACTGTGCGCGCACCAGGTAAGTGCCCTGTCACCGAGCCAAGCCCCTAGACTTTGCCCCACTTGCATTTCTTTCCATCACATGACCTCTGTGCTAATTCCCCAGTCCTAATGACTTACAAGCTGCTTGTTTTGGGCCATGGTCAAGGTCTTCTGCTCCTCTGAAGCGTTCATATTGACTTTCAGCTCCTCTAGTTCTTCCTGTAACACAGTGGTTCTTCTAATAGCTTGCTGGGCACTGCGGGGGTGAGGGGAAGGTTGTGAGCAAACCTCGAGTGAACTGTCAAAGGTGCTAAGGAAAGAAGACTATTTTTGGACCCAAGCTGAAAACCACAAAAAGTCTAAATCAGGCGCCTACGATAATAAAAATACCACAACATCCTCCATCATTCAGGGTACTCAGAAAACAAAGGATGCAGGAAGCTTCTCTTGCTACGAGCAGGTACAGCGCAGTCCTGCTAAGGGAAGGGGAGCACAGTGGCCGCCTGTGGTCGCTGTGGGGAACTGATCCCTCGGTGCAGAGGTTGATCCCTCGGTGCAGAGGTCAGTTGGTCACTTTTGTAACCCAACTTGAGAGGTACTTCCAAACCAGGTCCTTAGCCTCGGTGGGAGAATACCTCCCATCTGGCTGTGCTCTTCCACTGCCCAAAGACTGCTGGTCTCTGGGCAGGACTTTCAGGCTGATGGCTGATGGCCTATCTTCAGCCTACACCCACTCACGATTCACTCCACAGGTTGGTGACCTCATTGGTCTTTGTCCAACCCCACACTACCGTCCAACCTTATGCTAGCTTAACAGGTTGGTGGTCTGATAGACCTCCATCCAACCACTAGCCACAGACACTTGAAATCCAGGCCTGCATTGGCCTGTATAAGCACAAAATAATGGGCCGGGAAGCCTATGTAATGATGGTAACGGAGAATTCGATTTACTGCCTGCTGCAAGTCACTTTTATAAGCAAAATGATGTCACCTCCCAGAGCCAATCATAGGCCCCCAGTCTCACACCACTGTATACTTCTGCTCTACCTAGCATCATATGCCTGGGCCATGTTGCTTTCTCCCTTCTTGGGGCAGGGTCAGAGGAATCCCATGACTCTGACATTGTGCCCTGAGGGGTGCTAGCTGAGAACTAGGCCCTAATTCAAACAGGATCTTCCCACAAAAGGAGATGGAGGGAACGTGGTGGGGGAAGGAAAAGGAGGGAAAGCAACACATAGTCATGAATCTAAAGAGTCAGAGTATCCAGCGGGTATTAAAATAAGAGGGGACAAAGCTGAGGTGCCTCAGGGAGGATTTTGGAGGAGGTGAGGTGAATATGATCAAAATACATTGTATGATTGAATGTACATTTGAAATTCACAGAATATTTTTAAATTTAATTTTATTATTTTTTAAACATATTTTGAGTCTCAGACCACCGAAAAGGCACTTGCCATGCAAGCCTGGTAACCCGAGTTTGATCCTGGAACCCACGTAAAAGAAAGTAAAACCAACTCCATGGAGTTGTCCTCTGACCTCCAAATTTGTGCCATGGCATGGGCTACACTCACACGTACATGTGCACACACTCACACGTACATGTGCACACACTCACACGTACACGTGCACACACTCACACATTTGTACTCCCTCACACAAAGTTTTTATTTAAAATTTAGAATCTCTTCAAAGCTCATCACGGCCTGAATGGCACATTGTTTTCCCTACTAAAGAATGTGACTTACTTGACATGATTTTATGGACATTTAAGTAATACTCTATATGGGGGCTGCAATGGAGGACGAAAGACATGCATTTGCCTTTGAAGCTTGCAAATGGAGGTTGGAGGGGGGTTGCCAGTCTCCAGCTGACGTTCTGTGAAGCCAGTGGCAGCATTCTTAGAATAGCAAAGCCTTGGAAACAATCCCAATAACCATCAAGAAGAAACTTGTTAAATACACTGTGATGATCTGTGTCCTGGAATAATCTCCTACGTGTCATTAGATATATAGCCATTTTCTGAAGGTGGCATAATTTTTTTTCTCTTGCTAAGGAATTACACTGAGCGTTCAACAAATATTGAGTCCCAGGTCTGAACCAGAAATTATACCAAATATTTAAAAAGGCAAAAGTGGGGTCTGGAGACATGGCTCAGTGGTTAGGAGTGCTTGCTGCTCTGCAGAGGACCCAAGTTCAGGTCCCAGAACCCACATCATGGCTCACATGGCCTGTGACTCCAGTTCTATGGAATCTGATGTCCCTGGCCTCTCCAGGCTCCACACCCAGGGCACACACACACACACCCAGAGCACGCACACACATCCAGGGCACACAGTCACACACACAGGCACACACTCTCACAACCCAGGGCACACAGTCACACAACCCAGGGCACACAGTCACACACCTGGGCACACACTCACACACCCAGGGCACACACACCCAGGGCACACACTCACATACCCGGGCACACACTCACATACCTGGGCACACAACACCTGGGCACATACACACCTGGGCACATACACACCCAGGGCACAAACACACACACCAGGGCACACACACATCCAGGGCACACACTCACACATCCAGGGCACACACTAACACAACACAGGGCACATACTCACACAACACAGGGCACACACTCACACAGTCACACACACACCCAGGGCACACAGACACACACCAGGGCACACACTCACATACCCAAGGCACACACTCACACAGCCCAGGGCACACACATACACATACCCAGGCACACACACAGGGCACACACTCACATACCCGGGCACACACACACCTGGGCACACACACACACACCCAGGGCACACACAAACCCAGGGCACAAACACACACACCAGGGCACACACACACACACCAGGGCACACACACACACAGGGCACACACACAACCCAGGGCACACACACACATGCCCAGGGCACACACTCACACAACCCAGGGCACACACACACGCCCAGGGCACACACTCACACGCCCAGGGCACACACACAACCCAGGGCACACACACACGCCCAGGGCACACACTCACATGCCCAGGGCACACACTCACACGCCCAGGGCACACACACAACCCAGGGCACACACACACGCCCAGGGCACACACTCACATGCCCAGGGCACACACTCACACGCCCAGGGCACACACACACCCAGGGCACACACACACACAACCCAGGGCACACACACACACAACCCAGGGCACACACTCTCACACCCAAGGCACACACAAACATACACACATATACCCGGGCACACACACACAGGGCACACACTCACATACCCGGGCACACACACACACCCAGGGCATACACAGACACCCAGGCCACACACACCCAGGGCACACACACCCAGGGCACACACTCACACATACCCAGGGCACACACTCACACACCCAGGCACACACACACACTCACACACCCAGGCACACACAGCACACACTCACACACCCAGGCACACACACAGGGCACGCACACACAGGGCACGCACACACAGGGCACGCACACACAGGGCACACACACACAGGGCACACACACAGGGCACACACTCACACACACGCACATAGACATATACATATAAAAACAAAGTTAATTTTTTTTGCTTTTGTCTGTATTTTTCCTGCATGTATGTTAAGTGTACTCATGTCATACAATGCCCACAGAGGCCAGAAGAGGGCCTCTGGTGCCTTAGCATTGGAGTTTGGGACAGTTGTTAGTCACCACATAGGTGTTGGGAACCAAGCTCTTCGGAAGGGCAACCACACCTCTTAACCGCTGAGCCCTCTCTCAGTTCCAATAAATAAATAAATAAATAAATAAATAAATAAATAAATAAATACATAAATAAATAATTAAAGGTAAAAACGAGGGCTAGAAAGCTGGGTATGGTTATCCACACCTTTAATCTCAGCACTCAGGGGGCAGAGGCAGGTGGAGCTCTTCAAGACTGAGGCCACCTTGGTTTACATAGCAAGTTCTAGGCCAGCTGCGGCTGAAGGGAGATCCTGTTTCAAAAATCAACAACGACCGCCACCATTACCACCACCACAAAACAAAATAGATGGCTCAGTGGTTAAGAACCCAATACTGTTCCTGCAGAGGACCTGGGTTCAGTTTCCAGCACCCACACCAGACAGTTCACACCATCTGTAACTCCAGTTCCAGGAGAATTTGATGCCCTCTTGTGGCCTCTATAGGCATTGCACTCATATGCAAACATACAAACACACACACACACACACACACACACACACACACACACACACACCATTAAAATTAAAACAAAACAAAATGAAACAAAAGTGCGTCCCCTACTGTGAATGTTCTCAGTGTCCTCCAGGACAGACTGATGGTTATAACTACAGCAGTGCGTCCCTACTGTGAATGTTCTTGGAGTGTCCTCCAGGACAGACTGATGGTTATAACTACAGCAGTGTGTCCCTACTGTGAATGTTCTCGGAGTGTCCTGCAGCAGCACAGACTGATGGTTATAACTACAGCAGTGTGTCCCTACTGTGAATGTTCTCAGTGTCCTCCGGCAGGACAGACTGATGGTTATAACTACAGCAGTGCGTCCCTACTGTGAATGTTCTCGGAGTGTCCTGCAGCAGTACAGACTGATGGTTATAACTACAGCAGTGTGTCCCTACTGTGAATGTTCTCAGTGTCCTCCGGCAGGACAGACTGATGGTTATAACTACAGCAGTGTGGTAAGTTCCAAGGCTGGGCAGGACCCACATCTGGGGGTCTGTGTGGAAGGCAGACAGCTCAGACAATGGAAGAGAGAGTTTGTGTATATACATGCATGCACACATGAGTGACAGCTCACAGGGCCTATGGGTAGACACTGTTGCTCCATGGGAAGCAGAGCAAAGCCCAGGAAAGGCTTTGCAAAGCTGGAAAGTAATTTAGGTCTCCTTCTGATACACCAGGTCTCTCCAAGGGATTGGAGCAGAGCACAGTGTGGCCCTGCAGGAATGAACTGGACTTGGTTTAGATTTTGTTGAGACAGGTTCTCATGTAGCCCAGGCTGTACAGTGAAGGCTATCCTTAAACTCTGTGGGACTTTCACGCATGCTCACCACATCTGGTTTTATGAGATGCTGGGGATTAAACCTGGGGCTTTGTCTATGGTAGGGAAGCAGCCTAAAGCTCTGACCAGGCTCTGGACTTATTATTTGACATAAAAGAGAAGGCTGAGGGAAGAGGAAGCAAAGCTTCCTCGAAGGCACTGGAAGAGAGTGAAAGCTGTCCGCTCAGATGCTCCACTAAACCAGGGTAACCTCTGTCCATGGAGTCACAGCTAACATCAAAACAGGTGTGCTGTGCCAGGACCAGCTCTGAAAACACATGTCTGCGAGAGCCCCAAGGGGTTAGACGTTGCTTGAAAAGTATGTGCATCCTGGAAGTTAAGTGGCTTCCTTTCCAGTGTGTTTCTATTACAATCATCCAATTTGTCATGTGCCTGTGGAGGACCACTTGTGGGAATCAACACTCTCCTTCCACCCGGTGTGTCCTGGGGATCGAACTCAAGTCATCAAGCTTGGAGGCAAGTGCTTCTACCCACTGAACCATCTTGCCAGTCCCCTAGTACATTGCTTAAGTTATACATAGCTTTTAGACTTTGAAACAAAAACCAAAACTTCGCTGATACGTTCATCCCAGGCATAATTTGGCCTTTTAAAAGAGATTTTGAACTATATCTCAAAAAGCAGCCAACTATGCAATGAAACTACTTCAGATATGTGTGTGATATATCATATAATTATATATATGAATGATAGGTTTGGAAGCTGGGACTAGATCAGTTCAAAAATTTTGAGGGTAAGAATCTACACTAGAGTGGCTGGAGAGATGGCATGGCAGCCAGCACTCACGTTGGGCATCACACAACTGCCTGTAACTCCTGTTCCATAGGATGCAGTGCCCCCATCTGGCCTCTGCAGGCATTGCACTCATGCACATACAGGCAGAAATATGAAAATATTTTTAAAAACAAAAAGGTATTTTAGCCAAAATGCTCTATGCCCATCTGATTTAACCCAGAACTTTGCTAGTTGGAATTTTAGTGTTCTACAGTTGAGACTGCAGACTCTACTGACCTGTGGCATGGTTTTTCAAATCCATACTTGTACTGGTCATAGATGACACTGTGTTGTATGACACAGAGACCATCACTGCTAGAAAAGAACTGACAAATATTTCTGATAAGAAAGTTGGATGGTTCACTTCCTGCTCTGTGTAAGGTTACTCTATGACACAGCAACTCTACTGCTAGTTATATACCCAGAAGTATTGAAAATATTGGCACATATATTGACATACAAATGTTTTTAACAGCATTATTCATAACAACCAAGAAATAGAAATAACCTAAATGCCCATCACTTGAAGAATGGATAAATAGAATGTGGTACGTCCATATAATGGAATAATACTCAGACATAAAGAATGAAGCAGTGATATCTGCTATAATCTGGGTGAGACTTTGAAAACATGATGGTTAGTAAAAGCCAGGCACAGAGGCCACATATTAAGATTCCATTTCTATGAAATATGTGGAGCAGATGAATAGCTTCTGGGGGCTGAGAGGAGACAAAGTCAGAAGTGACTACAGATGGGCACTGAGATTCTTCTTGTTTATTTTAATTTTGGGGGGGATCTTTTTGAGACAGGGTCTCTATGTAGCCCCAGCTGTCCTGGAACTTTCTCTATAAACCAGGCTGGCCTTGAACTCACAAAGATCCTTCTGCCTCTGCCTCCCAAGTGCTAGGATTAAAGGCGTGCACCACCGCGCCTGGCTATTTTAATTTTTTATTTATTATTTTATGTGTATGAGTGTACTATCTGCATGTAAGTAGGTGCACCCGTGTCATGCAATGCTGCAGAGGTCAGAAGAAGGTGTCAGATTCCCCTGGAACTTGAGTTAAAGACGGTTCTTAGCCACCATGTGGGTGCTGGGAATCGAACCCAGGTCCTCTGCAAGAGCAGTCAGTGCTCTTAACCACTGAGCCATCTCTCCAGCCCGTGAGATTTTTTTTTTGAAATAACGTTCTTGGGTTTGATAATGGTATTGCCCTCACAGCCTTGTCAGCATGGAAGAAACCAGAGATCAGACATTTTCAAAGGGTGGACTTTGTAGTGCATATATTACACATCAGTCAAGGATGAAAGGAACGAGAGCTGAAAGCCTGGTGCTGTGACGAACCTTTTTATCTGAAGGCGAAGTTTAGTGCAATCCTCTGTTAACTGCCTGTTGGCCTCTTCCAGTGCATCTAATGCCAGCTTGCACTTAGAATTTTCCTCCTCTAGTCTCCGCTCGTTTACGAGCAGGTCTGACACATAAGTAATCAGATCAGACATTGCTCTGCAGGGAAAGACGACACACAGATACCCTTCAACATCTGTGCTGCTTCTGAGCACAGTAGGGCATGCGGTTACATCCAAACAGGAATAGACATTCCAAAGACATTTCCTCCTTCCCTCTCCTTATCACAATGCAGTTCACATATACAATAAATACTACCATAGCTTCAAGGATCTTTCCAGCCAGGCATTGTGGCACATGCTAGCAATCCAGCACTCAGGAGGTAGGGGGGAGGGTCAGGAACTCAAGGTCATTCTCAGCTTTATCCAGTGAGTTTCGGGCCAGCCTGAGCTAGGAAACCCTGTCTTAATAAAAATCTAAACATAGAGGCTCATCAGTTAAGAGCTCTCACTACTCTTGTAGAAGACCTGGGTTCAGTTCCCAGCACTCGTGTGGCAGCCAACACCTGTTTTTTTAAAATTTTATTTTATTATTTTTTTTATGTGTATGAGTGTACTCTCTGCAGTTGGTGCACCTGTGTCATGCAATGGCACGGAGGTCAGAAGAGGGAATCGGATTCCCCTGGAACTGGAGTTAAAGATACCTGTTCTTAACTCAAGTTCCAGGGAATCTGATGCCCTTTTCTGGCCTGTGTGAGCACTGCACACATATGGTACACTTACATACATGCAGGCAAAACACTACATGTAACATTTTAATAAATAAAATCTAGAGCTGGGTGTGGTGGCACATGCCTTTAATCCCAGCATTTGAGAGGCAGAAGCAAAGGTGGATGTCTGTGAGGTCAAGGCCAGCCTGGTCTACATAGTAAGTTCCAGGCCAGCTTGGCCCTACAGAGAGATCCTGTCTCAAATAAATAAATAAATAAATAAATAAATAAATAAATAAATAATCGCCCAGAACCTTAGTTTGAATGGAACTTGTATTTTATAGGAAACATGTGAAATCCATGGAGGAGAAAGTTTTCAGGTTTTAGATTACCAATATTTTAAGAATTTCTGTTCATAGTGAAAGCAATTCTAATGCAGATGATAATATAGAATACTTTAAAAGTCACTTATGTTAGTTCTACCACAAACAACAAAAAAGTAAAACTTGTGGATATGTGAAATAAATGGGAAGAAATCAGGGCAGCAGAGGCATTGAAGAAGCATACAAGTCTTACAAGACTCTCTCAGACAGGACTCCAGGCCAAGCCATGAAGCCCAACGAGGTGTCTGTGATGTCTGGGCTCATCATAACTAACACACACAAGAGAGCATTGTGAGTAACTCCCCTTTGTCAAGCTCCAAGACATCAGGCAAGCAAGCCCAAAGCAGCTCCTACACACCTACCTGCTCTCACCATCCTGTGGTTCAAACACAGAATCTTCCATGCTGCCATCTGATTGGCTTCTGGCTCCTTCCCTGCAGCCAAAGGCAGGGCCAGTGAGCCACCACCCTTGCCACACCAAAGTTCCATTCTGTATTTACCTATTCCCCTCTGAGTTCTGAAAGCATACAAATACCGCAGATCCCAGAGCACTGATCGCTCCTCATTTCCTTCCCAGCATCAATATGGCAGCTAACAACCTTAGTTATCTACAGTTCTGGGGTATCCGATGCCCTCTTCTGGTCTCTGTGGGGACTGCATGCACATGGTAAACTTACATGCCCACAAAAATAAAAATCTAAGAAACACACTGGGAAGGAAAATGAGGAGCAAGCAATGCTCTGAGATCCGCCATGGACTGTTATTGACCCTAGCTGAATGAGCACCAAGCAGTGAGCACCAAGCATAGCCTGCCAGAGTCTTTGAACATTGTACTCCAAACGTGAGAAGTCCCCCTGTTGAACCCTCTAATTCACAAACTCCCAAATTGAGTCAACACTTGATGTGCAGAGTCCCCGCTCTGTGAGTCCTGCCTGTTCTCAGAAGCCTTATGAACCAGATTCTCAGGTGTTGTCTTGGAAGCAGTCACAACATTCTCTAAGGTTGTGTAAATCTGCTGCTTTCTGAGAGTGAGATGTGGTGGGGGGTTGAGCGAGCATGGTCTCCCAGCACTGAGCTGTTCCCCTGGACACACGTTGCTGTTTGAATACCTGCTTATGTTTGTACGCATAGTGCTTAAAGTATCTGTTTTTTCCTTGCCCTAAAGTTTATTGTACAAGCTAGGTATGATGGTACGCACCTGCTAAACCAGCACTTACGGGATTGAGGCAGACGGACCACAATTTCAAAGTCAACTTGGGCTATATAGCAAGATCTAAGCTAGCCTGGGATACATAGTTAGACCATTCTCCAAACACAAAAATAAAAGTTGCTATAGAAACAAGTTTTTCTAGGAGATGCTTGCTCTACCCCCCAAAAGGCAAGACCCTTGGACACTGTTGGGGACTCCTTCTCCCTTTCCCCATGGAGGGGTCAGGTTCTCTCACAATGGGGCTTAACTCACAGTGCCTAAGCGCTGTGAACTTGGAGAACTCCTGTGTATCAGTCCAATGGACAGAAGGAGTACCACAAAGAGTGGAGAAATGGGCTTTGATGCTGTGCCGGGAGTAAATTCAGAGCTCTTACAGCACCCCCTCTGACAGGAAGGACAGTCTGCCTCTCCAGGAAGACAGAACAGCCTGAAGCAAGAATGCAGGCCAGTCAACTCCAAAACTCCAGTTCCAAAAGGTCTCAATGCCTCTCCACCCACATATCCACTCTCTCAGAGGTTCTAATCACCACTCAGGAGAGTGCTGTGGAAGTGAGGCTGCCCGTGTCTATAAACTCCTCCACGCATTCTGAAGGAAACATGAACAAGTGGGAGGGGAGAGGGCTCTAAACTCTGAAATAGTGAAACGAGCGAGCTTGGGCGACTTTCTTAGGAGACTTGGGAGCACAGCAGCATGTGTCCCAACTGGGAATTTGCCCAGACGATTAAATTCCAGATTACTATGGAATGTCAGCCACTTAACTATGACCACTGAATAAGCAAGGTGAGCCATTCACTAAAGAAGCTTTAGCTGACTGAGGGGAGGAGGGTCCCATGTTCAGGAAGCACCCTCTGAAATATTCTCCTTCTGCTGAACTGGCCAAGAAAGAAATCGATATGATTTCTGTTCCTAGAAAGTGTCTCCTCTTGGTGCACAAACCCAAGTTAAAAGTGTACTTAAACTGCTGGGCGTGGTGGTGCACGCCTTTAATCCTAGCACTTGGGAGGCAGAGGCAGGCAGACCTTTGTGAGTTCAAGGCCAGCCTGGTCTACAGAGCGAGTTCCAGGACAGCTGGGGCTAGAGAGAGACCCTGTCTCAAAAAGACAAAAAAAAAAAGTGTACTTAAAGTATCTTAAGAACCAGGCATTCTGTTTTGATTGTGCCTTTGATGAAACTGCTTCCAACAAAGCCATGTACAGGTCTACAGCAAGACTACTTGGTACAGATCAGTTTTGAAGGGGGAAATAGCAATATATTTTGCCTATGGGCAGACAGAAGTGACAGACACATAACAGTGGGTAGAGAACTGTCTGGCGAAGCTCAGAGTGCATCCAAAGGGATTTATGGGGTGGCTGCCCAGGATGTCTTCCTTGGAACAACCAGTCTCGCTACCAGAACTTAGGCCTGGAAGTTCATGTGACATTCTCTGAGATCTACAATGGAAAACCATCCGATCTGCTCAGAGGTGGTCCAGGTACGTGTACTGGAGCACAGCAAGCCATGGGTGCAGGCGGCGGGACTGCGGGAGCACCTGGCTAACTCTGCTGATGATGTCATCACCTGCAGGACCCTGGACAAACATTTGCCAACACCAACTCCTACGCTCCCGTGCCTGCTTCCAGATTCTTTGCACCAAAGAGAGATTATACGGCACATTGTTTTTGGTGATCTGACAGGGAATGATCAAGGGGCAGGGAGTGAGAGAGAAGAGGCAGGGAATAAGCAAGGGCAGCCACTTCCAGTGCTGACCGGCAGACTGGCAGAGAGGATGCAGAAATCAACAAAAGTCTCCTCATTCTAAAGGAATGCATATAGACCCTCAGATAAAACAAGCCCCACACCCTGTTCCATGACAGCAAGCTGACACAGGTGCCGAGGGACTCCTGTATGAGAATTCAAGGACTTGTATGATTGCTGTGACCTCCCTAGGTATGAGCTTCCATGAAAATAAACACGCTACCATATGTAGACAGTCAAGGAGCTGAGCCCCCTAGCAGGCCTAGTGGAGAGCAGCCACTGCTAATGCAAACAGAGGAAATGGAAGCCTGCTCTAATGAGACCTTGATGGCTGGCAGCTTCTCCAAGGAGGAGGAACTGCCTTCCCAGATGTCCAGCTAAATTTAATGAAGCCATTACTCAGATCAGGGGGCTGGAGGAGAGGGCCGTAGAGAAGCTCAGGGACATCACACAGCAAGGACCAGGCTGGCTTGAGCTCTAAGATGACAGATCAGCTGGACTGTGATTTGGAGACCTTCGTGAACGAAGCAGACTCTGCCCTGGCAAGCAGGCCAAGCATACCTCTCCCTGCTCTCGAGAAGTCATCAGGCCCAGGCCAAGCAGCTGGAAGAGCAGACTAGCAAAGAGCAAGAAACGACACTCAAAAATGACGCTCATGCTACACCTCACCTGCCTAGAAATACTGTGCAGCAGAGGCAGCCATGTGCCTGTATATCCCAAATCTAATTGGCTATTGGCTCTCTCCTTGGAGGAATAACCCATGGCTGATGCCACAAGCTTATATCCTCTACAGGTTAGGAGATGTTATAAGCCACAGTAAGACCCTGTCATATTTAACAGGGGGGAAAATTGTAATTCATGGATTAACATATCCAAACATGTGTCTATGCTAAAGTAACCTACCATAACTATTAGTGCTGCTTAAATACCTATATATCTAATTGCTTGTTCTTCATTAGTAGGATCGAAAGGTTATTCCTGGACAAACTGTCAGCCCATGAAAGGAAACAGCCAGAATTGACCAGAGTCCAAGTCAACAGCTCCAGAGAGAGTGGACTGTTTTACCTCTCATCCACCTGTGCCCCTTTTCTAAGCCTAGGGAACAACCTGCGGAAGAGGGGGCGTGGTAGAATGTAAGGGCTGCGATTGGGGTGAATGGTGAAACTACAGCAATGTAGTCTGGACACTCATTTGATCAACTTGATTGAACAAACAACCTGTCACCCCCCACTGGATGGTGGGGCTGTAGGTGTTTGGGCACAACAGCCTGCAGATAGGTTTTGCATGAAGGATGCTTGTACTCATGGATTATCACTTATAGCTAAAAATGAAAAAAAAAAAAACTGAGAGAAAGATGCAGGACAGTTATGGCAGAATGCATGATCTGGGATGGGGTGGGGGTGGGGGGGGGAGGGAAAGGGAAATAAGCCTGAACTGAATTGGAAAAAATGTATGAAATGCACAAAGCATCAATAAAAACTAATTAAAAAAAAAATGACGCTCATGACGGCTGCTCGGTTTCACCGCAGCCTCTTCACCTCCCAAGTGCACTTTGGGCACCTCCTGGCTCTGGGCAGGGTCTGAGCTGTGGACAGGTTTTGGCAAATGCCATGTGCAGAGCATCAGGCCCGGGAATGGTAGGGGAGGAACACACTCTCCTTGTCCTTGTTTGGAGCAGGAGGAAGGAGCTTTTACCCCTCCTTTTTCTCCGAGCAGGAGCTGCTGTGCTGTCCCGGTTTTTCCCCTGGGGCAGTGTCCTGCCTATGAGGAACAGCTGCTGGTGACGTCCCCAGTTGTCCCGACTTTGGAGAGGAAGGAGACCTCACTCCAGCTCTCCGCAGGTTCTGGCCTGTGCTCTACACCCTTGGTTGGTCCACGGACCGCTCCCCTATTTACTGTCAAAAATAAGGTTCTACTGACTGAAACAGTGAACTTCTGCTCAAAACAGTCAACTTCCACATGGAGAATATTGAGAAAGACTGAGAAAGAGATGAAAAGCATGTTTGGCAGAATGCATGAGCTCTGGTGGGGTGGGGGAATGGGGGGGACATGGGTCTAGATTTGATAAAAAAATATAAATAAAAAAAAATATCTTCACATAAACACTCAGAGGCTCCTAACCTCCTAGCTGTCTCTACATCCAATCAAATTGGCCATAGAGATTAGTCATCACAATAGTTACACAAAAAGATGTAATAAAGTCTTCTTTATAAAAAAAAATTAAGGTTCTTAGACCTTCGTTGCAGTTTTGAAGACCAAGAGAATATTTCTTGATTTATGTTTATATATTGAATCTAACAATAAAGAAAAAAGTCAAGTTTTTCTCTTGCTATTACCTTTAGTTTATAAATTAATTTTTTATGTGTATGAATGTATTGTCTGCATGTAGATTGGTGCACCATGTTGTGCAATGTTGCGGAGGTCAGAAGAGGGTGTCGGATTCCCCTGGAACTAGAGTTAAAGATGGTTCTCAGCCCCCATGTGGGTGCTGGGGATCGAACCTGGGTCTTCTGCAAGAGCAGTCGGTACTCTTAACCACTGAGCCATCTCTCCAGCCCCATAAATATTCTTAAAATCAGATTTATGCATTTTAGAAATATTTAAAGATTCACGAGAAAATTAAAATCACCATGTAGAGGTAATCATTATGGGCTGTATTCTTCCCAACTTTTTTCTTTTACATTATTTGAGTTTCTTGACAGAAATAGGATTATACAACATATCGATCTATGGTCTAATTTTTTTTTAGCATATTTCTCTTCTCAAATATTAATATAATTACCTTGAATGTCTAGGATTCTAGCACATAGGAATGTATGCTATAATCTGTCCAGATTTTAATTTCCTGCAGAATGTTTGCTGAACATGTCTACGTGCCACATGTGCAGTGCCGGCAGAGACCAGCAGAGGGCGTAGGGTCCACTGGAGCTGGAGTCACAGCAGTTGTTAGCTACTATGAAGGGCTGGGCACCAGACCCAGGTCCTCTGCAGTTGTCGTAAGCATTCTTCACTGAGCCCTGTACTCTCATTTTGGTCTTTTTGAGACAGGGTCTCCCAGTAGCCCCAGCTGGCCTAGAACTCACTCTGTAGACCAGGCTGGCCTTGAACTCATAGAGATCCACCAGCCTCTGCCTCCCAAGTACTAGGATTAAAGCCACCATGCCTGTATTCTGCTTTTTTAATGCTTAGATTGGTTCTATTTACCACTCTCATCTTCTACATATGTACAAAAGGATATTGTTGTTATTTTCCTTAGGTTATACTTGATCAAAGCATTATATGTTGGTTTTTGTTTGGGGTTTGGTTGATATTTTGTAAAGACAGAGTTGATTGGCCTGCAACTTTCTATGTTGACCAGACTGGTCGTAAACTTACCACAATCCTGTTTCTAGCTCCTGGGTGTTATGTTTCAAGGAGCCTGCTACCACACCCAGGTGAGAATGTGTATACTTTTTTTAAAATTAAAAAAAAATAATTCTTATGTGTATGAGTGTACTGTCTGCATGTAGGTTGGTGCACCTATGTCGTGCAATGAGAATGTGTATACTTAAGGGCTCGGTACACATTCTTAAATTGCTCTTTAAATTTTCTATTTACTGCTGGGCATGCTGAAACAATACTTTAATCCCAGTACTTGGGAGGGAGAGGCAGGTGGATCTCTGTGAGCTCAAGGCCAGCCTGGTATACAAAGCAAGTTCAAGGCCAGCTAGGGCTACAGGGAGACCCTGTGTCAAAAAGAACAAAAAAGTATTTACTTATTTTTACTTTATGAGTGTTGTGCCTACTTGTATGTGCATCTATGTCACACAATAACCTCTGGAGGTTAGAAGACGGCGTTGGATCCCCTGGAACTGGAATTACAAATGATTAGTTGTTCATGTGGGTGCTGGGAACTGAACCCAGGGTCCTCCAGAAGAGCAGTCAGTGCTCTTAGCTACTGAGCCATCTCTCCAGCCTCTTAAATTGCTCTTTTTTTAAAGGTGATATAGCCTTGCTTTTCTACCAGCAGGGAGGCAAGGTAATTATCCATCCCATAACACTAGACATAGCAATCTGTTGGCTCTGTTAACAGACACTGAGATGGCTTGGTGGGTGCCATCAAGTCTGATGACTTGAGCTTGATTCTGCCACCCATCTTGTGGAAGGAGAAAATGGACTACTGCAGGTTGTCCTCTGACTTCCACACGTGTGTCCTGGCAGACATCCATAAACACAAATGTAATAAAAAAGCTAAATCTGTGTTAAACCTACGGCTGAATAGTGTGTTTAATTCCAATTAAAAAAAAATGCATTTTGTGTATGCGTGAGTGTATGGTGAATGTGTGTTGTATATGTGCATGTGTGTGCACATGTGTGCGGTGGGTAGAGGCCAGAGAACATCAGGCGTCCTGCTCTATCACTTTCCACTTTATTCCTCTGAGGAATCATCTCTCACGGCATCTGGTGCTAGGCTGGTGGCCAGCAAACCCCGAGGACCCTCTGGCCTCCACCCCTTGTGCTAGACAGTTGTCAACCTGACACATCTGGGTATTGGGAACCTCAACTGAGGAATGTCCTCCGTTGATTGCTCAGTGGTGCATTTTCTTGTTGAGTGCATGAGAGGGCCTAGCCCTCTGTGGGTGATGCTACCCCTGGGCAAGGGGTCCTGTATTTTATAAGAAAGCAAGTTGAGCACAGGCCAGGGGAGCCAGCCAATAAGCAGTGTTCCTCCATGGCCTGTGCTTCAGCTCCTAGCTCCAGGTTCCTGCCCTGATGTCCCCTCAGTGATAAGCTGCGATCTAGGAGATGTGAGTAAACCCTTTCCTCCTGAAGTTGGTTTGGTCAGTGTTTTATCACAGGAAAAGAAAGAAAACTAGGACACCCCCTACAGGACTGAGGTCACAGGCCTGTTCAGCCATACCTGCTACTTACACAGGTCCCCATGCTTGTGCAGCAAGCACTCTCGGCCCCTGAGCCATCTCCCCAGCCCCTTTATTTGCATTTCTTTGATTATTTACAGGATTATATACTTTGTATATTTATATTGCTCCCATGTAGGGTGAACAGCACTTCCGCCTGTTTTCCTTTGTCCTCTGGACATCTTTACCAGCACACCAGCAAGCACCAGACCCTTGGGCCTGATGCTTTCTTCCAAAAGTCCCTAGTCTGTTACCTGACACCCAAGACAGGCAGCTAAGGTGTACTAGGACTTGGTTCCTGAAAAGCAGCTGCACTTCAGGACCTAGCAGGGCCACTGTGATCTAGGATGTCGTGTTCTCTCTCTTTCCTTCCCAACTCTCCAGTAGTTTCTGACATTCTGGGTGTCCAAGTGACCCCATGTTACCCCATTGACTTAAAAGAGGAATTTTTACTCACGTTTACATACACTGGCTATTTGCAAATGACTATCAGTGATTCATTGACTCTTGTACTTGCTCAGTTCTTCATAGGAATAACACTCATCTACAGCCATTTCATCCTGAACATGCCTGACCTCATATCCTCTTGGAACATGAGCACGGTTGAGCCTTATTAGTACTGGAAGGGAGGCTAGTACCCTCACCAGCGTCACAATACAGGGATATTAGAACCCACCTGGGGAGAGGTCCGAAAAGGTATGGCCCCCTCCTTAGTCACAGCACGTGGAACTGTCTAGAACTCATTATCAGGCTTCGCCAGAGCCCTTCTCAGTGCTGGGGGGGGGGTCAGGGTGCTAAGCCATCACTTTAACATCTTTCAGGAGACCTGGGGGTGCAGAAGGGTGGAGGGGACCCATCTGCAGTATTCCCATCAGTGTAAAGAAGTGATGGGGTCCGCAGGGATGAGCGATGGAGACGGGACCCCAGGGTAGCTCAGCTCAACCCAGCTCACCTGTTCCTGGAGCATGCTATCCGCTCCTTCACCATAGCCTGGAATGTGTCCAGGTCCATGTGTGAGTCCATCTTTCCAGGATCAAGCATCGTCCACAGCTCTCCAAGGGCACTGTCTCCCAAATCCTGGCTGGTGATTTGATTCAGGTAATCTATCATCTTGTCTCCTCGTACTGGGCCTTAGGAGGAGACGTAGATTGGGTTTGAAACATTTTAAGTTTTTCACATAGCCCGGTCCAGCCTCAAACTCTTTATGTAACCAAGGACAACCTTAAAACTGATCCTCCTGCTTCTACCTCGTAAGTGCTAGGGTTACAGATGCACCTAGCCACCCCTGGTTTACATGGTACTGGGGATTGAACCCAGGGCACTGTGCAGGCTGGGCAAGAATACCACCAGTTAAACTACCCCTCACCTTGGTATGTATTTTTATTACATTGTATGCAGTGTGTGTGTGTGTGTGTGTGTGAGAGAGAGAGAGAGAGAGAGAGAGAGAGAGAGAGAGAGAGAGAGAGAGAGAGGATGTGTGCAAAGGCATGCACGGAGGTCAGAGGACAATTTCTGGAGTCCATTTTCTCTGTCCACTGTGGAGGTCCTGGGGATTGAACTCGAGTTTTCAGGCTTGGGGGCAGATGTGTTTGCTCAAAGCCATTTTTTTGAACCAGAAAGACGTTTTTGATGTATGAGGTTCTGAAATCTGATACCTTGGATTCTAATTAATAATTAATAATGCTTTATAACCCTTGCTGTGCTGTGGAGCCAGCACAGGGCAGAGGAGAGACAGTGGATTGGGCTGGAGGCTCTAGACTTAGTTTCAATGAGGAACTGTGCGACATTGAGTTCCCAAGTCTCTCAGAGCCTTGAAATCCATATCTGTGAAATTGGGGTGCTGACACCCACCCTACAGGATCCCTGTGAAACTTAAATATCAGTGACAGAAGTAATGAGTGATGGACCAGGCAGGGCAGTGCACACCTGTAATTCCAGCCTTGGGAGGCTAGGGCAGGAGACTCACAAGAGACCAGCTCCCGATACATAGTGTGTACCAGGCTGGCAAGGGCTATTTACAAAGATCTTTGCCAGGCATGGTGGCACACACTTTTAGTCCCAGCACTCAGGAGGCAGAGGCAGGTAGATTTCTGTGAGTTCAAGGCCAGCCTGGTCTACAGAGTGACTTCCAGGACAGCTGGGAGTAAAGGGAGACCTTGTCTCAAAAAGACAAAAAAATGCCATTTAAGGGTGGTAAGCAAAATACCACTACCTCTCATTTTTTTCCCTAGGAAGCTTTCAGATGCCCCATCCAGGGCATTTATTGGCTGCTGGAGAAGTCACTATCTTCAAGTGTGTGGTCACACATACTCAGGGGATAGCCTCATGCCCATGTGCACACGGGCAGCCCTGAGTAAATTCAGTGGTCACCAAGCAAAAACAGTGTGGTGGTTTAAATGAATGTCCCACAGGCTCCAAGTTGTGAAGACTTCACCCCCAGTTGGTTCTGGAAGGTGCAGCCTTGCTGGACAGAGCACCGTACAGGGTGGGCTTTGAGGGCACACAGCTTGCCCACTTCCGGTCTGTCCCTCTCCGCTTTCCTGTGCCTGCTTGAAGAGGTGAGCCCTCAGCTGCCTCTGGCCTCCCGTCCCCACCAGGATGGACTCTTACCCTTCTGGAACCAACGCACAATAAACTCTTCCTTCTCTTAAGTTGCCTTGGTCATGGTGTTTAATAACAGCCATAGGAATATAATACAACATGGAAGTGGGGTGAGGGGCCAGAGAGATGGCTTGGTGGGTAAAGAAGGGTGCTTGCTGCTCAGCCTGTCCACCTGAGTTCAGCCTCCATGGTGGACGGGGAGAACCGGCTCCTGAAAGTTGTCCTCTGACTGCCACATAATAATGGGGACTTGGTGGGAGGGGTGGCTGGTGGAGTGGGAGGGGGTAAGAGAAGGTGGAGTGAATGTGACCACAGCATGTTACATACATGTATGAAACTGTCAAAGAGTAAAAATTTTGAAAATAAAGATTTTTTAAGAGCATTCAACGAGGGAGCTTTATCTTCTGCCCTCAATTAGATCACTGACCTTGAATGGGACCTTTTTTATTTTTAGTCTTTTGAGACTGTGCTGTGTAGAGCCTGAGGAGATTAGAGGGTATTGGATCCCCTGGAACTGCAGTTACAGATGGTTTTTAGCCACCATGTGAGTACTGGGTATCAAACCTGGGTCCTCTGAAAGAGCAGCCAGTGCTCATAACCTGCTGAGCCATCTCTCCAGCCCTTTTTAATACAACATTTTTATTAATTCTTTGACGATTTCATACACCGTGTTATCACATTCAATACCCTCCACCTTTAACTCTTCCCAGATTCACACCCACCTCCCCATCCCCAACCTCATGTCTTTTTAAAAATAACCCATCAAGTCCAACTTGTGCTGGCCATGTGCTCCAGGGTGCAGTCGTGGTCCACTTCCCACAGGCCATACTCAAAGAGAATCAATTCTCCCTCCTCCCCCCAGAAGCTATCAACTGTCCATAGTTCCAAAGACAGGGATGGGAATTCATAAGCCCTTTTAGAAGTAGGTTTTTTTTTTTTTGGTCTTTTCGAGACAGGGTCTCCCCGTAGCCCCAGCTGTCCTGGAATTCACTCTGTAGACCAGGCTGGCCTTGAACTCACAAAGATCCACCTGTCTCTGCCTCCCAAGTGCTAGGATTAAAGGCGTGCACCACCACACCCGGCTAGAAGTAGTTTTTTTTTTTTTTTGTCTTTTTGAGATAGGGTCTCCCTGTAGCCACAGTTGGCCTGGAACTTGCTATGTAGACCAGGCTGGCCTTGAACTCACAGAGATCCAATCTGCCTCTGCCTCCCAAGTGTTGGGATTAAAAGTGTGTGCCACCATGCCTGACTAGAGAAGGTATTCTTAAATGCAGGTAGTTCTACCATCAAATTCAGATGCTAAATCATCAAGATTGTGTGGGTGGGACAGTTACAGAGCTCAGCAGGCAGAGAGGCACTTTTCATGCAAGCCTGACAACCCGAGTGTGACTCCCAGATCCTATGGGGAGGGAAAGAGTCAACTCCCTGAAGTTGTGTACACACACACACACACACACACACACACACACACACATGCACGCGCGCACACACACGCACACCCCCCCTACAGGCTAAGTGAGTCTCAACAAAGCTTCTAAAAACATTACAGAAACACCGGGCGTGGTGGCGTATGCCTTTAATCCCAGCACTTGGGAGGCAGAGGCAGGCGGATCTTTGTGAGTTCAAGGCCAGCCTGGTCTACAGAGTGAGTTCCAGGACAGCTGGGGCTACCCGGAGACCCTGTCTCAAAAAGACCCCCCAAAAAATAATTACAGAAACAAGGCTTTCCAACAAGAGTGCTGGGAAAAGTGGATGACGAGGAGGAGGGAAGCCAAACTAGGTTACGCCCACCCTACAGAAATCAACTCAGAGTCCTAAAGACAAGACCTGAAACTCAAACTACTAGAGGAAAGCATGAAGGAAACACTTCATAACTTGATATGGGCAAGAATTTTCTGGAAATGACTCCAAAGTTACAGAAAGCACTAGCTACTCATCTGACCAAAGGTTAATATCCAGAATAAACAAGAACTCAAAAACTTAGCAAATAATCCAATTAACAACAGGCAGACAAAAGACAATTCAAGAAAGATAACAACAACCAATAAAATCTATGGGAGGAAGGGTCAGTATCATTAGCTGTCAGGGATTAAATACACATCAGAACCACAATGAAGTTCATCTCATTCTGCTTAGAAAGGCTGATATCAGTTGCGTGCACACACAGTAATAATTAAAATAGTAAAACATGCTAGCAAGATGTGGTGAGAAAGGAACTCATATGTAATTGGAGGGAGTGGGAATTAGTACATTAATATGGAGATCAACACAGAAATGGAATTTCCTCAGAAAAAGAAAACTTGACCTACAATATGATCCTGCTATCCCACTCCAGGTATATAACTCAAGAGAATGACATCAGAGCAGCAGAGACACCTGTACACATTTACTGCGGCCATGTTCACAGTAGCAAAGACACTGAGTCAGCCTGTGGACCCTCAACAGATGAATGGATAAAGAAAGTTACATACGGGCTGGAGAGATGGCTCAGTGGCTGAGAGCGCCGACTGCTCTTGCAGAGGACCCAGGTTCGATTCCCAGAACCCACATGGCGGCTAAGAACCATGTTTAAGCCGGGTGTGGGTAGCGCATGCCTTTGATCCTAGCATTCAGGAGGCAGAGGCAGGCAGATCTCTGTGAGTTCAAGGCCAGGGTGTCTACATAAGCTCCAGGCCAGCTGGGATTAAAGGGAGACCCTGTCTCAAAAAGACCAAAAATAAAAAAAGTTATGTACACCGTATGTCCAATGGCATCATATTGTATGTCCAATGGCATCATATTCAGCCACAAAGCAGCACGGAAAAAGGGGTGTGGTAGACGAAATTACACTACATAGAAAGATGAGTTCTACGAGGTCCGCCTCGTGTGGAAGCTAAAAAAAGAATTGGCTGGTAAAAATAGAGATTAGAATGTGAGAAGACAGGGTGGAGAGGTAGAGAAAAGATTTTTTGATGAGATCAATGCCTACCTATGTAAGTGATGCATGTGTATGGAAATTACACACTGGATGTCATTAATATGTGACATGAACACATACTAAAATAAGATTCAATTAAAATTAAAATGCAATTAGTGCCAATTCCATCAAATGCTGCAGGAAAGAAATTTGTTAATGCTGGTAAGTACTAAATTCAGAAAAGGCAGATCACAAAATAAGTCTGGAAACATTTGTACAAGATATTTAGAATATGCCAATCTCTATCTTTGAGTGGGGGTGGGATGTGTGTTTCACATCTGCTAAGTGCACATTCTAACACTGGGCTACCTTAGCCCCCACTAAGAGCAAAAAGAAACAGTGAGACAACACGAGTCATTTATAGCAATCCTACTGTGATAACAAGGTGAACAATTCCAAGGCACTTCTGGTGAACTTACCTCCCAGATTTCAGGCCCGTGCGACTCCCTCTCCCCAGGGTTCAGATGTGGCCTGTGACTGGCTTCCAGCCCAGGTGGGTGGGAGGGATGGGATACAGGACCAAGCCACTGGAGACTACAGAACATTTCAGCTCCCTCCCTCACTGGCTTTGAAGGAGCAAACTGCAACATCCTGGGGGACTGTGGTTGAGTGACACAGGTGGCAAGGAGGTAAGGAGAGCCAGCAGGTGACAGCAAGAATCCAAGGTCTCAGTCTCCAGGAGCTCAATTCTGCCAGCAAAGCAGGTCATTCCCTCTGGGGAGCCTTGGCTGAGTCAGCGTCTCCCCTGCCAGTGTGCTAACGCGTGCAGTGAGGGCATGCCTGGGTATATCGAAATGATCCCTGTGGGCACGCCTACATTAGTAGGCTTTCTATTGCTGTGATAAAAACCCCAAGCAAATCCAACTTGGGGAAGAAAGGTTTTATTTTATCTTACATCTCCCAGGTCATAGTTCATCACTGAGCGAGTCAGGGCAGAAGGTCATAAACATCGAACCCCTCTGTGGCCCCTACATGTAACAACTATTTATAATGAGTCCTAATGAAACTTACCTTCTAGGTGCTGCAAAGGTTTTGATATGAGAGACTTTCTTACCTCCCCCCCAGAACAAGGAGAAATATGACGATGATGAGGTCGCTCTCCAACTGTAAATTGGAGACAGCTATTATAGAGGTAATCTCTTATAAAACTGCCTTCTTTAATTGACTAATAGACATAAGAACTGTGAAAAGGATTATTCTCTGTTCAGAACCAAATATAATACTAAAGTCCTTAAACTACACACTTAAGCAAAATATATCAATACAGGAGCTCTGACATCAGTAATGGATTATTCTACCAGGGAGATGTTGGCCAGCGGATCTAAGGCCCCACAAAAGGTAAAGGCTCCTTGCCTCTAAACTGGGATACCTGCAAGAAGAGGGGCGATAAGGCCCTGCTGCTGAAGACCTGACGTTAACATGGGAAAGATGTATTGAGACCACACATGCAAGTGTACAGATGGCCTCTGGAACACCAGAGAGTGTTACCAAAGGCCACTAAACCAATAAAGCAAATACGGGTCTCCTTGAGTCAAGCAAGACTCCACCGTCAGCACCAGCTACACCTCACCTGCCTGGAAATACTGTGCAGCAGAGGCAGCCATATGCCTGTATATCCCAAATCTAATTGGCTATTGGCTCTCTCCTTGGAGGAATAACCCATGGCTGATGCCACAAGCTTACATCCTCTACAGGTTAGGAGATCTCATAAGCCACAGTAAGACCCTGTTATACTTAACAGGAAAAAATGTAATTCATGGATCAACATATCATCTAAATATATGTGTCTATACCAAAGTAACCTACCATAACTATTAATGCTGTTTAAATACCTATATATCTAATTGCTTGTGCTTCATTAGTAGGATTGAAAGGTTATTCCTGGACAAATTGTCAGCCCATGAAAGGAAACAGCCAGAATTGACCAGAGTCCAAGACGACAGCTCCAGAGAGAGTGGACTGTTCTGCTTCTCATCCACCTGTGCCCCTTTTCTAAGCCCAGGGAATAATCTGCGGAAGAGGGGGCGTGGTAGAATGTAAGGGCTGCTATTGGGGCGAATGGTGAAACTACAGCAATGTAGTCTGGACACTCATTTGATCAACCTGATTGAACATACGACCCCTCACCCCACGCTGGAAGGTGGGGCTGTGGGGGTTTGGGCACAACAGCCTGCAAATTGGTTTTACATGAAGGATGCTTGTACTCATGGATTATCACTTATAGCTAAAAAATGAAAAAAAAAACTGAGAAAAATATGCAGGACAGTTATGGCAGAATGCATGATCTCGGTTGGGGTGGGGGTTGGGGGGAAGGGAAAGGGAAATATGCCTGAACTGAATTGGAAAATGATGTATGAAATGCACAAAGCATCAATAAAAAAATGTAAAAAAAAAAGAAGGTCAGAGCAGGAAGCTGGAAGCAGGAGCTGACGCACAGGCCATGGAGGAACGCTGCTTCCTGGCTTGCTCCTGCGACCCGTGCTCAGCCTGCCTCCTTATACAATATAGAACCTGCCCAGGGGTGGCATGGCCCCTCCCACATCACTCAACGATCAAGAAAATGGCCCACAGACATGGCTACAGGCCAGTCCAATGCAAGAAATGTCTCAATTAAGGTTCTGTGTACCCAGGTGTATCAAGTTGACAATTAAAGCTCTCCAGCACAGCAACCAACACGGTTTCGGAGGTGGGGTGTGGTGGACTGCATCTTCCCATCCTTGCACCTTCCTGTCGGAAGGCAAGCTCTACCACGAGCTCCATTTTCAGTCTTTATGTTCTTCAGACAGGGTCTGGCTACATCACCCAGGCTGGCCTTGAACTTCAGATCTTCCTGTCATAGCCTCCTGAGTGCTGGGTCTGCAGGTGTCACCCACCGCTCTTGTGGCCCCAGCTGTCCTGGAATTCACTATGTAGACCAGGTTGGCCTCAAACTTACAGAAATCTGCCTGCCTCTGCCTCCTGGGTGCTGGGATTAAAGGCATACCCAGGACTTTAAAAAAAAAATTGTAAGAGGAGATTCAAGAGAGGTAAAAACTGTCTTGAGTTTTCTTAGGAAGAAAGGCTTATAAGTACAGATAAATTTCATCTTTAAAACATGAATACACATCTTGGCTTTAACCACTAAAAAAAAAAAAAATAGAGAAAGCCTCTCTGTCTCCCTAGGCTGTGGTCCGTACATCACATTCTTCAAGAATGAATTCCCAGATCCTGGAAGAAATAACCAACCCCAAGGCTGGAGCAGGAGCTTCTCAAGATGATCCTGGATAGTTTCCTAATCCCAGGACAAAATAAAGAATCTACTAAAAATCATGGGGCCCAGGGCTTAAAGCATTCATAGCTGGGATACAGGGGAAAGGTGCACGGACAGGGACCCATCCAGTCCAGGGATGTCACTCTGCTTTGGGGATGTGACCTCTGGTAGGTGGGCCACGCTCAGTGGATGGTTCTCACCCAGGGCAGCAGGAATCTGACTCAATGCAAAAGGCAACAAAAGAAGTAGGTAATGAACTGGGAAGGGGGATGGGGTGGAGGCAGAAGGAGGAACTGGAGGGAGGTCATAGTGGATGGATATGGTCAACATAAACTGGATAAATATATGGACATTCCAGAGACCAAATATTTAAGGAAGGAAGGAGGGAGGGAAGGAAGGAGGGAGGGAGGAAGGGAAGGAGGGAGGGAGGAGGGGAAGGAGGGAGGGAGGGAGGGAGGAAGGTTCTGGCGCCGTTCCCGTCTTGCGGGGATGCTGGCGTGCCGGAGGGTGCTTATCGTGAGGCTTACTGGTCCAGTTCGCTATCAGGTCCGTCTGTCTTTCGTTGCCTCGGCGGCCGTCCCTCCGTCATAGTCCTTACCTTTCCTCTCACTTTCCTTAACTTTCCTTGCTTTTCATTTCTTTTTCGTTCCTTTCTCATACTCCTCTCTTTCGTCTCCCTTGTAAGCGTATTCTGCTGCCAACTCTGGAGAAGTTTAGATAAACTACTGTGATATCAGGATCTCAGGCATTCTTTGTCTGATATAGAATTAGGATAAGATAAAACAAGCCATGTTCAGAATTAACAAGTAGTAAACAGGTGGGAGGTAGAAAATTGAGCTGGGGAAGGAGCACAAGTGGTAGAGTTGATGTGTACTTCTTTGAATTGTACAGTACAAAAGGCTGTGTTCTCAGGCCCAGGACCTTAGAACAAGAAACCCACCATAAAGTTATGACTGATCAGGAAAGAAATATCAATGTGTGCTAAAATTAGTGAGTAAAAGTTTAAGGAACAGGGTACACACACTCCCACGGACTCAGCAGGCTCAGTGTGCCTGCAGCGAGTACTGATCAGCCACGAGGGAAAACATAATTTTACAAATGCAGAGACCAGACAGGAGCCAAGTTCCTGGCATAAAAACCCTGACTTTTTGAGGTTACAACACCACTTCTTTGTGTGCCTTTTCGAAATGAATTACCCGACCCGACGTTCCTAATCAGAAGAAATGCCTGAGGTTTGGGTAGAAGCCTCAGCTGGTAAAGATGCGACCACCACCCTGAGTTCAGTCCTCGGGGAATTCACATGTGGAAAGAGGAGAGCATAGACTAGCGAGTTGTCCTCTGACTGCCACACATGTGGCTGTGTGCATGGAGGTCACAACACACAGCACACACACGCATGCGCACACACAAGACACACACACACTAAACAATTAAAAACTAAATAGAAAAACCATTATTCTCATAAAAATGTGTCCTGATATTTGCAGATGAAATAATGTGATGTCTTAAAATTGCTTCAAAGACTCAAGAAAAATGGGCAGAGCTAGAAAGAAATCAAAAGTGGCCGTGCTGCCCATAGGTGCTCTGTGCATTTTACTCTTGTTGGTATTTTAAATGTTCTGCAAAGTAAAAAGAAAAGACAATGCTGGGTCGACAGAGGAAATCGTGTAAAGATGAACAACAAATCACAAAAATTGCGGCATCCACCTGCGCGTCTGCCACACCCACTCAGTGTCGCTTGTGTAAAGTAATATGAGAAATCATATTCAAGACAGGCGGGGGAGATGTGTCCGGGGGCTGACCCCCTTGGAGGTCCCTGGCAGAATACCCCGCTAAGATCACCCCCGAGATTGAGAGTGCTTTCTAGGATATTAGTTTTTTTGGTGTTGGACTAGCCATAACAACTGAGCAAAAAAGATCTTTTTTTAGGGCCAAGCTTTAGATACAAAACAAACTATTTTAATGTGCCAGTAACTGGCAATTAAAATGCCTTCTCTTGGGCACAGGGTTTTTTTCCTGGCAGCAAGAATGGTCTTTAAGTCTTGAGTCAGAAATAGACTTAAAATAGACTTCTCTCCACAATATACATTACAATGCAAAGAACCTGTGACAAATTGGAAAACAGAACAATTATATGTGGTAATGTTTCTATGACTGTCTCTAAAGAAAAACAAGTTCCAGTGATATGGTATAATAAAAACAGAATATCATACATTTAAAAAAAGTAAAAAAACTCCTACTTAACAATTAAAATAAAAAGACTCTTCAATCCCATTTCCCTAAGTAAAGGAACATTTAAACAGTTTTCCTAGTTCTATGCAGCCACTGAAATGCCTGAGTCCTGACCTCCCAGCAAAGTTAGCAAAAGAATAAATTATTTTACACCAGCCAATTGTCCTATAACAAACAAAACTGTTAGTTAAATCAAGCAGTGAAACGGCTCTTAGTTCTCAGTAAAGATTAAACTTTAATAACAGTAGAAAAATAAAAAAAAAAACTAATAAAATAGTTTAGGATGCTATAGAAATAAGGTCTTAACTTTAATAAAAACTTAAAAGAAACTATTAACCTTAGGATATTAAAGATATATTTATCTAGATTTAGATAGAGATATAAGGCCAATATCACTGCCAAGAAACTTCTACTGTGACATAGCAATTACTATCAGTGTCCTGTAACTTTTCAATTATGACTTGTAATAAGAGCTAACAGTAAAAACTAATTGATCATGTTAAAAACTATGATTTGTTCCTTTTTTTCTTAAATTTTATTTCCTTGGTAAAGTTTATCTTAAGATTTCCTAACATTTTACTTCAAAAAAAAATTTCATTTCCTGACTAAACATTGTAATGTTTTAGTTTCCTGCTCTGCGTGCCCCGTATCTTCGTCAATCATGAAATAGATAAGTTCTGGTTAATGTATGAGGTTTTGACCTATTAGTAACATATGTAATTGTAAAGCTTCACCAAATCCTTTGTTCTGCTTCTCTCCTCCTGCCTCTCCTAAGACTCTATATAAGCAATGCCCCCTGTGTCAATAAAGTTGGCTGTGGATGGGGAAGCTTTCTTTGTCTCTCTTTCTCTTACAAGCCATCAGCTTCCTCGTGTTTTCCTGCCAAAGGGAACCCCACAAAAAATACCCACGACCCCAGGAGGGCTGGCGGTTTCAGCTGCTGGCAACAGCAGTCGGTAACAAAAAATAGCAAGGCAAGCAGTGATACTGGTTTTCTACCTTTTCGCTCCTTGGATCGCAGTGTTATTATGAGGAGTGGGAGAGCATTTAGATGCTAAAAATAACTTATGGCAAAAATTTTCAAGAACACCCTCCCTCCCCCAATACAGAAGTGAAACCTTGGGCTGAGCTTGCAGAGTGGTTTTACATATTTGAAGTACAGATTTCTTGAGATCAGTCCTATAAAGTGTCAGTCATCTGGAACAGTGACCAGGGTTGGTAAGTCAGCTGATATTCAATAAGAAATCTTCAAGTCTGTTGGGATATGCAAAAAGAAAGAAAAAATAAGAAAATAACCACGACCCTTGCAGCTCGCCTCACTTTCTAATTAGCTTGTACTCACCAAGTGGAGAGGACGTGACGTGACAACACAGTCCTGAGGGAATCATTTCCCCTTAAAATCAAGAGTCCCAGGACCTGGTGAGCCCTCCCACACTACTCACCTCTGTGCTTCATGTCACACACATGAGAAATGCCTGGGAGTAACTCATTTTCACAGGTACAGTTGGCCTTGTAGGTTATATCTTCAGGACCTCTGTCTTCTGCTCCACAGCCTATCAGAAGTCAGAAAGGAGCCTTTCTATGCCCCGAGGGCTAATTTCTCATTGGGGGGGTGGTGCTAATTGGAAGGAATTTTACTTAAGCAAAACATTAGCCGAATAACAACAACAACAACAACTTCCAGTTCACAAAAGAGAATGGTTTTCATTCAGGCATTATGGGGTACAACTTAATCCCAGCACTCTGGAGGCAGAAGCAGGTGGGTCTTCATAGTGATTTCCAGGCCAATGAGGGCTCCATAGTAAGAGTAAAGACTATGAGATCATTATCATCACAACCTAGAATTGCCTTCAGATGTTAACTACAAGTGGGCAAAATACAGAAGGTTTTCTTTTAAGAGGGGGAGAAATAAGGCTAGAGCGATAGCACAGTTAACAGCACTTAGCGATCATATATGGGACACGTTTTGTTCCCAGCACCCAAACATCAGGTGACTACAACGCATGTAACTCAAGGTCAAGGGGTTCCAACACCCTCTCTGGCCTATGGGCCGTATACCACTTGGTGGGAAACACTGCATACGTGTATGTACACAGATACACATAAACAAAAATAATAAATCTTATTTAAAAAGAAATACAGTTGAAACAAAGGAATTGGAAGGGGAACACATAATAGAAAATTATGGATGGCGCAAGCCCATGAAAGACCCCATGACCAGTGAAATATGTTGCTTTGTTACTTTGTATGTTACTTTGTGTTGTGTACTTTGTATGTTACAATAAATAGAAAATAAAAACCAGGAGGCTGGAGTGGTTAGGAGTGCATGCAACCTTTGCACAGAATTCAAGTTTGGGTCCACCAAGCTGATCACAACCCCCTGTGGCTCCAACACCAAGGGGATCTCTGTGCCCTCTTCTCACCTCCACATCCATGTGGCACACACACACACCACACACACCCACACACACACACACACGCATGCGCACAAATAAAAATAGTTTAAAAAAGAACAGAAAAAATATGGATACTTTCCCACCCAGACATATGAAAATTACTTTAGTTTAAATATTCTAAAAATAGATATTTGTAGTGCTTTCTTGAAAGAGCAAATTATTTTTAAACGTAATTACTTACTGTCTCCATTCAGCGATAATTTTCTCACCACCAAATCCCAGGGGGCGAAAACCATAGAGTCCTCCCCAGAGCTGGCGCTGAAGGTGTCATCCCTGCAGTAGTCATCTAAATCCTTGCCAGGCAAGCCTTCCCCTTGGCTAGACTGTGGCGTCCAAGATGCAGAACTCTGGTCTACCTGTGCTCTCCACCACGAGCTGTCTTCAGAACTTGTGCCAGCGACAGAACACGTGACACCCTCAGGCTCACTGGGATGAGAGGCGGCCAAGTTTCCTGGAGACATGGCTTCCAGAGGTGCAGAGAGGGGGTCTGCTCTCAGAGAACCCGAGAAGCCAGTGTCCAGCCTACAAAGGTCAGTGGTACTCACTTTTCTCAGCAGTTCCCTGATGGTTTTCTTGGTTTTAGTCTGTGGACTGTTACAGATGCTGGACTGGTATCTAATCATCTGCTGAGCTGGACTGGAACTTNAGGGAGGGAGGAAGGAGGGAGGGAGGGAGGAAGGAGGGAGGGAAGGAGGAAGGAGGGAGGGAGGGAAGGAGGAGAGGAAAGAAGGAAGAGAAGGAAGGAAGAGAAGGAAGGAGGGAAGGAGGGAGGGAGGGAGGGAAGGGAGACTAGTCAGATAGGGGAGCCAGGTGGAAGAGTATTCTGCTGGCCAACTCTGGGAGAGTTTGAGATAAACTACTTGATATCAGGATTCAGGCATTCTTTCTGATATTAATTAGTGATAAGATAAAACAGCCATGTCAGATTAACAAGTAGTAAACAGGTGGGAGGTAGAAAATTGAGCTGGGGAAGGAGCACAGTGGTAGAGTGATGTGTACTTGCTTTATGTACAGTACATAAGGCTGGTGTTCTAGGCCCAGGACCTTAGAACAAAGAAAACCCACCATCAAAGTGATGACTGATTCAGGAAAGAAATATCAATGTGTGCTAAAATTAGTGAGTAAAAGTTTAAGGAACAGGGTACACACACTCCCACGGACTCAGCAGGCTCAGTGTGCCTGCAGCGAGTACTGATCAGCCACGAAGGAAAACATAATTTTACAAATGCAGAGACCAGACAGGAGCCAAGTTCCTGGCATAAAAACCCTGACTTTTTGAGGTTACAACACCACTTCTTTGTGTGCCTTTTCGAAATGAATTACCCGATTCTAATCAAGAAGAAATGCCTGAGGTTGGTGAGAAGCCTCAGCTGGTAAAGATGCTGACCACCACACCTGAGTTCAGTCCTCGGGATTCACATGTGGAAAGAGGAGAGCATAGACTAGCGAGTTGTCCTCTGACTGCCACACATGTGCTGTGTAGCATGGAGGTCACACACACAAGCACACACACGCATGCGCACACACAGACACACACACTAAACAATTTAAAAACTAAATAGAAAACCATTTATCTCATAAAAATGTGTACTGAAATATTTGCAGATGAAATAATGTGATGTCTTAAAATTGCTTCAAAGACTCAAGAAAAATGGGCAGAGCTAGAAAGAAATCAAAAGTGGCCGTGCTGCCCATAGGTGCTCTGTGCATTTTACTCTTGTTGGTATTTTAAATGTTCTGCAAAGTAAAAAGAAAAGACAATGCTGGGTCGACAGAGGAAATCGTGTAAAGATGAACAACAAATCACAAAAATTGCGGCATCCACCTGCGCGTCTGCCACACCCACTCCAGTGTCGCTTGTGTAAAGTAATATGAGAAATCATATTCAAGACAGGCGGGGGAGATGTGTCCTGCGGGGCTGGACCCCCTGGAGGTCCCTGGCAGAATACCCGGCTAAGATCACCCCGAGATTGAGATGCTTTCCTAGGATATTATGGTTTTTTGGTGTTGGACTTAGCATAACACTGAGCACAATAAAGATCTTTTTTTAGGGCCAGCTTATAGATACAAAACAAACTATTTGAATGTGCCAGTAACTGGCAATTAAAATGCCTCTCTTGGGCACAGGGCTTTTTCCTGGCAGCAAGAATGGTCTGTAAGTCTTGAGTCAGAAATAGACTTAAAAATAGACTTCTCTCACAATATACATTACAATGCAAAGACCTGTGACAAATTGGAAAACAGAACAATTATATAGTGGTAATGGTTCTATGACTGTCTCTAAAGAAAAACAAGTTCCAGTGATATGTGTAATAAAAACAGAATATCATATCATTTAAAATAAAGTAAAAACTCCTACTTAACAATTAAAATAAAAAGACTCTTCAATCCCATTTCCCTATTTAAGTAAAGGAACAGGTTAAACAGTTTTCCTAGTTCTATGCAGCCACTGAATGCCTGAGTCCTGACACTCCCAGCAAAGTTAGGCAAAAGATAAATTACTTTACACCAGCCAATTGTCTTACAAAAACAAAACTGTTAGTTAAATCAAGCAGTGAAACGGCTCTTAGTTCTCAGTAAAGATTAAAACTTTAGATTAACAGTAAAAATTAAAAAAAAAAACTAATAAATAGTTTAGGATGCTATAGAAATAAGGTCTTAACTTTAATAAAAACTTAAAAGAAACTATTAACCTTAGGATATTAAGATATATTTACTCTAGATTTAGGATAGAGATATAAGGCCAATATCTACTGCCAAGAAACTTCTACTGTGACATAGCAATTACTACTCAGTGTCCTGTAACTTTTCAATTATGACTTGTAATTAAGAGCTAACAAGTAAAAACTAATTGATCATGTTAAAAACTATTGATGTTCCTTTTTTCTTAAATGTTATTTCCTTGGTAAAGGTTATCTTAAGATTCCTACATTTTTACTTCAAAAAAAATTCATTTCCTGACTAAACTTTGTAATGTTTTAGTTTCCCTCTCTGCGTGCCCCGTATCTCGTCAATCATGAAATAGATAAGTTCTGGTTAATGTATAAGTTTTGACCTATTAGTAACATATGTAATTGTAAAGCTTCACCAAATCCTTTGTTCTGCCTTCTCCTAAGACTGCTATATAAGCACTGCCCCTGTTCAATAAAGTTGCTGTGGATTTGGGAAACTTTTCTTTGTCTCTCATTTCTACAAGCCATCAGCTTCCTCGTGTTTTCCTGCCAAAGGGAACCCCACAAAAAATACCCACGACCCCAGGAGGGCTGGCCGGTTTCAGCTGCTGGCAACAGCAGTCGGTAACAAAAAATAGCAAGGCAAGCAGTGATACTGGTTTTCTACCTTTTCGCTCCTTGGATCGCAGTGTTATTATGAGGAGTGGGAGAGCATTTAGATGCTAAAAATAACTTATGGCAAAAATTTTCAAGAACACCCTCCCTCCCCCAATACAGAAGTGAAACCTTGGGCTGAGCTTGCAGAGTGGTTTTACATATTTGAAGTACAGATTTCTTGAGATCAGTCCTATAAAGTGTCAGTCATCTGGAACAGTGACCAGGGTTGGTAAGTCAGCTGATAAGTTCAATAAGAAATCATTCAAGTCAGTGTTGGGATATGCAAAAGAAAGACAAAAATAAGAAAATAACCACGACCCTTGCAGCTCGCCTCACTTTCTAATTAGCTTGTACTCACCAAGTGGAGAGGACGTGACGTGACAACACAGTCCTGAGGGAATCATTTCCCCTTAAAATCAAGAGTCCCAGGACCTGGTGAGCCCTCCCACACTACTCACCTCTGTGCTTCATGTCACACACATGAGAAATGCCTGGGAGTAACTCATTTTCACAGGTACAGTTGGCCTTGTAGGTTATATCTTCAGGACCTCTGTCTTCTGCTCCACAGCCTATCAGAAGTCAGAAAGGAGCCTTTCTATGCCCCGAGGGCTAATTTCTCATTGGGGGGGTGGTGCTAATTGGAAGGAATTGTACTTAAGCAAACATTAGCCGATAACAACAACAACAACAACTTCAGTTCACCAAAGAGAATGGTTTCATTCAGGCATTATGGGGTACAACTTTTATCCCAGCACTCTGGAGGCAGAAGCAGGTGGGTCTTCATAGTGAGTTCCAGGCCAATGAGGGCTCCATAGTAAGAGTAAAGACTATGAGATCATTATCATCACAACCTAGAATTGCCTTCAGATGTTAACTACAAGTGGGCAAAATACAGAAGGTTTTCTTTTAAGAGGGGGAGAAATAAGGCTAGAGCGATAGCACAGTTAACAGCACTTAGCGATCATATATGGGACACGTTTTGTTCCCAGCACCCACATCAGGTGACTTACAACTGCATGTAACTCAAGGTCAAGGGGTTCCAACACCCTCTGGCTTCCATGGGCCTTATACTCACTTGGTGGGAAACACTCATACGTGTATGTACACAGATACACATAAACAAAAATAATAAATCTTATTTTAAAAAGAAATACAGTTGAAACAAAGGAATTGGGAAGGGGAACACATAATAGAAAATTATGATGGCGCAAGCCCATGAAGACCCCATGACCAGTGAAATATGTTACTTTGTTACTTTGTATGTTACTTTGTGTGTTACTTTGTATGTTAACCTAATAATAGAAAATAAAAACCAGGAGGCTGGAGTGGTTAGGAGTGCATGCAACCTTTGCACAGAATTCAAGTTTGGGTCCACCAAGCTGATCACAACCCCCTGTGGCTCCAACACCAAGGGGATCTCTGTGCCCTCTTCTCACCTCCACATCCATGTGGCACACACACACACACACACACACACACACACACGCATGCGCACAAATAAAAATAGTTTAAAAAAGAACAGAAAAATAATGGATACTTCCACCCAGACATATGAAAATTACTTTAGTTTAAATATTCTAAAAATAGATATTTGTAGTGCTTTCTTGAAAGAGCAAATATTTTTAAACGTAATTACTTACTGTCTCCATTCAGCGATAATTTTCTCACCACCAAATCCCAGGGGGCGAAAACCATAGAGTCCTCCCCAGAGCTGGCGCTGAAGGTGTCATCCCTGCAGTAGTCATCTAAATCCTTGCCAGGCAAGCCTTCCCCTTGGCTAGACTGTGGCGTCCAAGATGCAGAACTCTGGTCTACCTGTGCTCTCCACCACGAGCTGTCTTCAGAACTTGTGCCAGCGACAGAACACGTGACACCCTCAGGCTCACTGGGATGAGAGGCGGCCAAGTTTCCTGGAGACATGGCTTCCAGAGGTGCAGAGAGGGGGTCTGCTCTCAGAGAACCCGAGAAGCCAGTGTCCAGCCTACAAAGGTCAGTGGTACTCACTTTTCTCAGCAGTTCCCTGATGGTTTTCTTGGTTTTAGTCTGTGGACTGTTACAGATGCTGGACTGGTATCTAATCATCTGCTGAGCTGGACTGGAACTTGCTTCTCTCCTCTGGATGGTTCTGATTTTTCGACAGAGGCTCTCCACCGGGTTGTGACGCCTCTTAGCTTCCTTTTCTTCCGAAGCCATTGTGGACCTGCTTCTAGTTAGACTAAACTGGCGGCAAGAGTCAGTGAGGTTCACAAGTGAGCACTGTTCTGTTTGTTCCCTAATTAACTTTTCAGAGAATCAAGACTAAATGTTCAATTGATCTCAACAACTTTCCATGCATTTAACACTGATAATCAAATTCCCAGACAGTGACAACAGTTCCTGTGTATAAAGTAGTTGTCCAGGGCAAGCATGGTCTTCTAAGGACTTCATAAATATGCCAGCTCACCCTTAAAACAATGCTCTAGTTCACATTACAACGATATCCATTCTCCTGAGGAGAGAAGAAGATACATGTTCAAACCCCCTTAAGGTAAATGCCAAAGAGATTGGGGGGGCTCAATTGGTAGAGTGCTAGCCTAGCATATGAAAAGCTCGAGTTCTATTCCCCCGTGATATACACCTACAATCCCAGCACTCAGTAGGCGGAGGCAGGAGGATGAAGAGTACAAGGTCATCCTTGAGTTCCAGGCCAGCCTGGGCTTAAAAAGAGGAGCTGGAGAGATGGCTCAGGGGCTAAGAGCTGGCTGCTCTGGCAGAGGACCTGGGTTCAATTCCTAGCACCCACATGGCAGCTAACAACCTTCTATAACTCCAGTTTCAGGGGATCTGACATCCTCTTCTGTTGTGTGGGTATGTAAGTACACCCATGCACTGCATGCACTGCATGCATGGGTACATTTACATACATGCAGGCAAAACACTCATATATATAAAATAAACCCCAAACTTTTTAAAAAGAGTAACAAGTGTTTTTATTTTTTTTCTTTTTAGTGTTACCCTTTTTTGGTATTTTTGAGACAGGGTCTCCCTTTAGTACCAGCTGGCCTGGAGCTCGCTGTATAGACCAGGCTGGCCTCGAACCCACAGAGATCCACCTACCTCTGCCTCTCAAGTGCTGGGATTAAAGGTGTGCGCCACCATGCCCGGCAAAAAAAAAAAGAGTAACAAGTGATCTTAACTACTGAACCCTCTCTCCAGTCCCAGCTTTGATATCTGGTCTTTATACATGTGCATTGTTTGTTGTTTTGTTTCTTGGTCTTTTTGAGGCAGGGTCTCTCTGTATCTCCAATTGACCTATAACTCACTAAGCAGACCAGGCTGGCCTCGAACTCACAGTGATCCACCTGCCTCTGCTCCCCAAGTGCTGGGATTAAGGGCATGCATCACCATGCCCAGTGCATTATTTTCTTAAATATAATTTTTGGTCTTTTTGAGACAGGGTCTCCCTTTAGTCCCAGCTGGCCTGGAGCTCACTCTGTAGACCAGGCTGGCCTTGAACTCACAGAGATCTGCCTGCCTCTGCCTCCCGAGTGCTGGGACTAAAGGCATGCACCACCACGCCCAGCAAATATACTTTTAATTCCTGTCAAAAACCATGATGTGATTCTTTTTTAAGTACTCCATACCTTATTGTTGGCACTACTGATAATCTCCAATTACATATAATATCTAGTTATCAGGTTCCCCACACCTGGTCCCCAGTGGCTGTGGTTGTCAACCTCCAACTGCTTTCAGCTGACACCTTTGCTTAAATGTTTTAAATCCCCCACCTTGTGGAAACAGAAGCTATTCTGTGCCATAGCAGTAATGACAGAAGAGAAATGACCTTCTAAAGAACATAACATGCTCTGGTCCTAAGAAGGAACAGATCTGATTTAGCCAGCTCATTTGAATTGTGTTGTGAAAGCCCATCTCCTTATTCAGCTGGGTCTCAATGAATTGGACCATTTTCCCATTCTAGAAAATTGAGGTAGGTTGGGCTGGGTGTGGTGGCACACACCTTTAGTCCCAGCACTTGGGAGGCAGAGGCAGGCCTATGTGAGTTCAAAGCCAGCCTGGTCTACATAGGCCAGCTGGAGCTACAGGGAGACCCTGTCTCAAAAAAAAAAAAAAAAAAAAAAAAGAGGAGACCCTTCAACCAGAACCTTGGGCTTCTCAAGCCATCTGTCTGTATCATACAACACTGATATGGGCTCTGTCCAAGCCAGCGTGAAAGGCATCACTTTGGGGCCCTAGAATCTGACCCAAATTCATATCTCTGGAGTATAGGGCACACACTATTATTTGCTTTTGCGATCTATTTTTCTCATCTGTCTTCCAAGCTTCTATGAGTCACCTAAGCAAGTCCTGCTTGGCCATGATGCACCAATTCTTACAAAGAAAGAGCACCTGAGACTCTGGTTCCTGGTCCTGACAGCCAGCCAAGCTTTCCAGGATTAGCTTGGTTTGTTCCTTCTAATATGGAGAAAGACTTAGGTGGAAGTCAATAAAGATGACAGGATGCTGAGGATTTCAAGGTGTGTGCCATCTTCTCTGTGTGGTCTGCAAGAATTCTCTCCCATTTGGGTCCTCGTTTTCTTTTTAGTTTTAGATCCTAGTTAAAAGCCCAACTGCAATCTGCTAAACCACTTAAAGCCACAAATCTAGGTCTGGGCATGGGGATAGATACCCATAAGCCCACCACCCTGAAGGTGGAGTCAGGAAAGTCAGAACTTCAAAGCTGTGATCCTAGGCTCCTATCTCGAGGCCAGCCTGTACCAAAAATTCTGTGTCAAAATATATGTAATTTTCTAACTTGCTTTGTACAATAAATGCCTTTGAAAAAGTGCGCATGGAAACTAAAAGCTAAAAATGATTTTTACTAGAATTGGTGTCACTTTAAAAATTTGCATAAAGAGATAGTCTATACTTTCATGAAAATCTTAAAGGCAAGAATCACTTCCTGTCCTCTGAACCTCAGGCATTTTGTGTATTTTTCATTATAAACCTTTAACAGCCATCCCTAAGGTGGTCGGCCAGTGTTTACTAAATATTGACAGAGACTAGACCTGATCAGACACCAGAGATACAACTCTAAGAAAACAGCACCTGCTCCTCTAAAACTTATAATCTCTAGAAGACATGGATCCAAACCAGCAGACTGTGGACCTTGCCTGAGCAAGTCCACAATGCCCAACAAAATCTTAATTTCAGAGAGACCATGGCTAATATTTGAATATAAATGCATCCCAAACATTGCATGCATCACCCACCTGTGGGAAAATGACTTGTTAGTTGAAATTCGAATATCATTGATTTCTTGTTTTGTTTTTGTCTAAATCTGGCCACCTAAAACCTAGAGTGCATTCCTCACACTGAGAGAGCACACAGTGGAGAACATGGACAGTTCAGCACTGTCTACACCGCCATGCACTGTGCACACTGCTTTATACCTCGTTTGCCAAATCCAAAGTCAGAAAAATTAAGAGCTGAGGAAATGGTTCAGTGACTAAGTACTTTCCTTAAAACCCTGAGGACCAGAGTTCAGATCCCCAGAACCCAAGTCAATGCTAAGTGGGCGTGGCAGCGGGCCGGGAACTCCAGCCAGAGTGCAAGCTAGCTAGCTGAAGCTACCCATATTGGCCATCTCCAGGCTGTGTTGAAGAGACCTTGTCTCAGTGACTAAGGGGGCAGATCCATGGGGACTCTTCACATCAGCCTCGGGGTTCCATATACACACCCACGCATACACATGTGCCCACACAGGCATGCTCACAGACATGTGAACACATGTACATACAAATGCATGAAAATACATGAAAAATAATTTTTAAAAGAATAAAAAAGTGGAACTAAATATCTACTGTAGGAATTTCTGCTTGGACTGACATGAGACGATGTGACAGAATCATTTTAGAGATGGTCCAGGCTACTTCATTTCCCTGTCTCTGCTTGAACTTCTCCTATGGAAGTACAATGCACTGTTCTGGTTCATAGAACCCCAGTCCTGTTATTGCCCAAGTCCTCCATATAGTCTAAAGCTTGACTCAACCATCTGTCTGATATAAAGCAACCATTAAATTATCTGGTGCAAGGCAACATGTATAAAACAGGGCTGACAGCCTAAGGCTACAATGTTACATCTAATTTCCACTCTTGATCCCCCCGTGTTGTTCAACATTAACCTCTAAGACTTTTGCCCTCTAAGTTAGAGATATGTATGCAGATAAGTGTGTATATGTTCTATTCCTAAAGGAGTTCCAATGAACCATGTAGATACAACATAGGCAATGCCACATGTTCCTTGAGTATCTGCAAAGGTCACTATCATGTTCTTCAAACTAAGAAATGAACTTTATTGCAAAAAGGTAAAAAAGTGTGTAAGACATGTGCAAATGGCCCATGCAGACCCCAAGTGGGGAGTAGGGGACACGCTGTAACCCCAGTGCAGGGCTGAGGAAGCATTGGCACCATATACATGTCACAGGAGGACCCCAGGGCTCCTTGGCCAGCCAGTCTAGCCATTGGTGAGCTCCAGGTTCAGGGAGAGGCTCTGTCTCAAAACAAAAGTTGGATAGAAGAGGACACCCACCACTGACCTCTGGCCTCCAGATGCATGTGCACACATGTCACATACATATCATATAGGTACACACCCACACACAAAAGCATAAGATTTATACATGGGTACAAAAGTGGAATAACTTTATTTTTACTTTATGTGTATGAGTGTATGCCTTTGTGTAAGTGCACACATGTATTGCACCCATGTCGTGCAATGCCCGTGGAGGTCAGGAGAGCGTTGGATCCCCTGAAACTGGAGTTACAGATGGTTGTTAGCCACCACGTGGTGCTGGGATTCAAACCTGGGCCCTCTGCAAGAACAGTCAGTGCTCTTAACCACTGAGCCAACTCTCCAGCCTCAAAAAGTGGAATCATTTTAAAAATGGTAAATTTTAGGATGATTCTTTAAAAAGAAAAAAGAGAATCTGTTGAAAATGTAACATTTTTCCTTTGCAGGTTTTTTTTTTTAACACAGGGCCCTGCTTATGAACATGCTACATAGACCAACTGGTCTCAAACCAAATGATCCCCTGCCTCTGCCTCCCAGGCTCTGGGATTACAACAGGTATGTGCCATCTTGCCCAGCTTAATACGATTTCACACACACACAGACACACATAAATTTTTATTTTGTGTGTATGAGTGGTTTTGCCTGCATATATATATAAATGCATCAGCGTGTGCAATGCTTGTAAAGGCCAGAGGAGAGAATCAGATCCCCTGAAACTGAAGTTACAGATGGTTGTTAGTTCCACATGGGTGCAGGGAACTGAACCAGGGTCCTCTGCAAGAGCAGCCAGTGTTCTTAACTGCTGGGCCATCTATACAGCCCCTTAATGCTATTTCTTAAATGTTCCACTTTCAAGTCACAGATCAGCAGCTTATTTTTCAGTCTGGATTCAGTACCAAATAATGAAATCCATACAGGGCTGGAGGGATGGCTCAGTGGTTAAGAGCACTTACTGCTCTTCTAGAGCGCTCAGTTCCTAGCTCCCCATCTCTGGTGGCTTACAACTGCCTGGAACTGCAGCTCAGGAGATCTGATACTGTCTCTGGCTTCCACAGGCATGAGTGTGCACACACCCATGCGCACTCATGAATAAAAACAAATCTTTAAAAAAAAATCTATGCAAACCTCCCCTGACATGTCTAAGTGAAATTCACTTAATGGCTTACTATAGTTAAAAGAGCCAAAAGACTCCTTAAGCAATGATTAGGGATCATCAGACTTCATCAGACCTTAAGGAACACCTGTTCTGTTCCCTGGGGCATTCCCAGGCCGCCTCCCCCCCTTAACTTAGTAAGAGGATAAGGGTGTGTTTTTTCTATTTCTCATGATCTTTGTTGTTTTGAGAGAAGATCTCATTCTAGCCCAGGCTGGCCCTCAGATCACGATAATCCTCCTGGCTCAGATCCCAGCGTGTTCACATTACAAGTGTGAGCTACCATGTCTGGTTTAACATATTAATTTTCTATTTGCTAGATTAAATGCACTTTTTTGCTGTCTTTTTTTAGGATAGGGGTAACAGCTATTAACCAAAATGACTTGCAAATCACAAGTCCTGGGCTCTATAAGTGCTCAGTAAATCCATCATCTGGCTGGAGAGATGGCTCAGTGGGGAAGAGTTTGTGCTGTTCTTGCAGAGGACCTCAGTTCCCAGCACTCATGTCAGGCTGATCCTAACTGCCTCTAACTCCAGTTCCAGGGGATCCAATGTGGGCTCTGTGAGCCCCTGCACCCACATGTATATACAAAACCATGCATATCTGAAAGTTTTTGTTAGTAACACACACAAGCTAGCGTACACTGCAGTGCTCTCCTCCATTCATATAACTCTGTCATATTAAGTAAGCTTCTTGACTGGGTCACGCCAACATCATAAACATATTTGGGGGGACAATTCCCAAACAGCAGCCATACCATGATGGGGAAGTGGCTTGGGTCTTTCTGTTTCACTTATTCAATCAAGTCTAGTTTTTCTCATAATACAGGAGATTAAAATGAAACTCTAATTCCAAGAATTCAGCCATGTTTTCACAGGTGGCAAAACTACTTCCCACTCACGGCCTTCCGAAGGACCAGGCCTGGAAACGCCCTGTGAAGACCCCAGAAATCCATTTGCCTCGTGGCTCAGCCCTGTAATGCCAGGACTCCAGGCTGAGGCAGGAAGACTGCTGAGCTGAGGCCAGCCTGGGCTACACAGAGAGAGCCTATGTCAAAAAGGAAGGGAGAGAGGGAGGGGAGAAAAAGGAAGAAAGGAGGGAAGGAAGGAGGGAGGGAGGAAGGAAGGGCGAGGGGAGTTTGTTTGGTGTTTCCCCCATGGTGAAGACAGAGCTTCTAGAACCCGGTCCCGTCCCGTCAGCCACTCATCTTGCCCCCTAGTTTTTCTTGTCTGTTTCACTGTTTCCATTTTCTCTGTAGAGAATTCTAACTTGGGCTGACATTGAATGTCAATGGTTTTTGCCACCACCAGCATTTTGAGGTCGAGGTGGGATGGGGCGGCAAGTGCAGCTGATGCAGGTGGGGTAGGGGGCGGCTTTTTGCCCTTTTAGACAGCACTTCCTCTGCCTTGCTAACTACAGACAGCATTGCCCGAGGTTGAATTACTCACTTAGAGGAAACTTGAGCACGTAGTTTCACCAGGGCTTTGCCAGCAAGCCAGGAACCATCTTCAGAAAAAGGAAAGAACAGCTCGATGGCGTGGGTGGAACTAATTTAAGCTCGTCTATAACTGCAGGCGGCGTGGGACCAAGTGAAAGCCAGAGAGGTGGGACCCACTGACCAGCTACACCTGCCTTGGTTGCCTAGATGGCGGGATCAGCTGCACCAAGGAAGATGCCGGGCAGGGTGAAAGGAAGCCTTGGGTGTGTGGATGGCACGTGGATGCTACCCACAGGTTACACTCCCACTAGAAACAGCCTCACCTGATCAGAATGGCGGAGAAGTTCGTCTCAAACTCACTATGTAGCCAAGGATGACCTTGAACTTCCAGCCCTCCTCCCTGTACCTCCAAAATGCTGGGATTACTTGCTACACCACAGTCTTTGAAGCCCAGTTGATGACGTGCTGGGGACAAAACCCAGGGCCTTGTGGTAGCCAAGCTACAGCCCTGGCTGGAAGAGTTGTTCTGAAATTTCCCAAGATTCTACTGGTCTCAGTGTTGTATGTTTTTGTTTTGTTCAAGGCAAGTCTCACTATGTGGATAGGGCTGGTCTTGAACTCACAGAGATCCACTTTCTGGGATTAAAGGGATGTACCACCATGCAGGGCGTTGTATGGTTTTTTTAAGACATGCATGATGTGGGGTTGAAAGGATGGCTCAGTGGTTAGGAGCCCTTGATCCCTTGCAGAGGACTCGGGCTCAGTTCCCAGCACCCGTATGGTGGCTCATGGTTCTAGGAGATCTAAACCCTCTCTCTTGTGGCCTCCAGGGGCACCAGGCACACAGGTGGTTCACATATACACATGCAGGCAAAGCACTCATACACATTGTGATTTGAATGGGACTGTCTCTCATAGGCTCCAAGTATTTGAGCACACAGTCCCCAGTTGGTGGCGCTGTTTGAGGAGAGTCACAGACCCTAAGGAGGCGTGGTCACGTCACTGGGGGCGGGCCTGGAGGCGTGGTCATGTCACTGGGGGCGGGCCTGGAGGCGTGGCACGTCACTGGGGGCGGGCCTGGAGGGCCTGTGTCTTTTCCCACTGCCAGTCTGTGTTTCTCTGCATCTTGTGTCTCCTTGAAGTTGTGAGTGCTCAGCTCCTGCCACCTGCTGCCTCCTGCCCCGACGAACGCTCATCCCTTAACTCTTCCTTCTATAAATTGCCTTGGTCATCGTGTTTAGCACAGCAACAGAAAAGTAACTGGTATTGAAGATACAACATATAAATTATGAAAAGTGTATTGTGCATAAAGCAGCAGCCACGGAAGATGAAGCTGACTCCACATCACTTTGATGGAAGATGAGGTGGGTGGAAGACGGCAGGTGGAGAAATGCAAACTTGGGTGGGCAGGGTTCAGCAAGGGGCAGAGAGGGATGAATTCTCCAACACCACTGCCCCTCTGTAAAGAAAATAATGTTCAGCTGGGAGAAAGCTTAAAAAACAAACCCACCCCCAGTCCAACAAAAAAGCAGGCAGGGATTGAAGCATCATCAGCAAACACTGTGTTCCCAATTGGTACCTCTGGGTAATGCTCAGGGATTCTGCTGTCAGCGGCAAATATTTCTTTAAAAGGCCTCAGTGCCTCCGCTTGAAAACTACGACTGTTTTTTTCTTTGAGACAGGGTCTGCTGTACCTCAGGCTCTCCCTGAACTCACTTTGTAGCTAAGGATGACCTTGAGCTTGTGATTGTCTTGCCTCCACCTCCCAAGTTCTGGGATCACAGGTGTGCACAACCATGCTCTGTCAGAGTGTGCTGCTGATGAAATGGAGGACTTCACGCATGCTGGAGAGCACTCTGACCACGGAAGCACATCTCCAGGCTCATCACTTTTTATGGGGGATACAGTATCTCATCACTTTTCATGGGGATACAGTATCTCATCACTTTTCATGGGGATACAGTATCTCATCACTTTTCATGGGGATACAGTATCTCATCACTTTTCATGGGGATACAGTATCTCATCACTTTTCATGGGGATACAGTATCTCATTCAAGCAGGCCTCAAACTTGCTGAGATACAGCTGAGACTGATCTTGAACTCCCAAACTTCCTGTCTTTGCCTTCCAAGGGCTGAGATTCCAGGTTTGAATCCCCACCCCACAGTTTATGCAGTACCAGGGATCAAACCCAAGGCCTTGTGCATTCCAGGAAAGGACTCTACCAACTGAGCTTTATCCCCAGCCCAATTGTGAAGCTCTCTGACTAATATAATACACCTAAGCTAGTATAAACTGCAATCCCCCATTCACATTACTTTGTCATATTAAATTTCTTGACTAGGTCACACCGACCTTATAAGCATCACTTTCCAGAACAGTTCCTCATATCACTGAGTTATAGATATGCTTTTTTAAATTATTTTTTTTAAGACAGGGTCTCCCTCTAGCCCCAGCTGGGCCTGGAACTCACTCTAGACCAGGCTGGCCCTGAACTCACAGAGATCCACCTGCCTCTGCCTCCTGAGTGCTGGGATTAAAGGTGTGTGCCACCACGCCTGGCTTAAAGGTGGCTCCTAGCCACCATATGGGCGTTGGGAATCGAACCCAGGTCCTCTGCAAGAGCAGCTGGCACTCCCAACCACTGAGCCGTGTCTCCAGCCACACAGATGCACTTTTGAAAACAGCCTGTGGCCTCTGCTTCACTTATCTCTGGTTTCTAGGAGGCTAAGAAAAGACTTAGAGTAAATCTCTAACTCCAAGAATTCGGGGGTGTTCCATTTTCTTAGAGACTACAAAACTATACCACTGCTGGGGGCTCAAGAGACAGCTTGGGAGTTAAGAGCACTACCAGCTCTTACAGAGGACCCGGGTTCGATTCCTAGCACCCACATTGTAGCTAACAACCATCTGTTACTCCAGTTTCAGGGGATGTACACTCTCTTTTGACCTCCGGAGGCATTGCATGCATATTGTGCACTTACATACATACAGGCAAAACATAGTCATAGACATAAAATAAAAACTAAAAAGAAATACAGCACTGTTCCACCTTCCAAACAACCAGCCCTAGAAAGCCATTGAATGCTTAGAAAAGGGGCTGGGGGTGCAGGTCTGTTGGAAGTTTGCCTGCCATGCATAGATAGGCATGCAACCCAACACATGGGAGGTGGAGGCAGGAGGGTCAGGAGTTCAAGGCCATCCTCAGTCACATAGTGAGTGCAAGGCTAGCCTGGGCTACATGAGACTCTATCTCAATAGCAACAAATAAGATAAGAATTGGTGGTCTGGGGCCGAATAACCTGAGTTGAAGTCCCGGCTCTGCCTCTTAACTGTCTTGGTGACTTATTACTGTTAGATTGTAACAGCATCAATCCCAGTAAAAGGCACATGAGGCTTAGGTCACTCCAAGAACATGGTTTACTTCCATGTGGGACTGCCAGCATGAGCCGCCTGCAGACATGTGGTGGGGGGCAGGGACAGAAAGAGGGGCAGGACAGAGAGAGGGGGGCAGAGAGGCAGAGAGAGGCAGAGAGAGAGAGACAGAGAGAGGGATGGCGGCTGTGGTCCACCCATTTATACCCATGGGATGGGGTCTCAGGCACAGGGGAAGAGGTCAGAAGATTGACAGCTTCTGGAGGAAGTGGGCACCTGTGTGCCCCTTGGGATTCCGGGAAGCCTAGACCTAACAATTACCAACTACATAAATCAGTGCCTCAGTTTCTTCATCTGTAAAATTGTACCAGCGTCATTTGGTCACCTCTTGAGCTACTTCAGGATAAAATGACACTCACAAACCTTACCCTTGTTCTGAGCACAGGTTAATTCAGTAATGACAGTGGTTTTGTTTTTAAGATGATGATAGATAGATAGATAGATAGATAGATAGATAGATAGATAGATAGATATAGGTAGATCATTTTTTTCTTGTAGCCCACACTGGCTACAAACTTGCTGTGTAGTCGAGGATGACTTGAACTTCTGACCCTCCCGCCTCCACTCCCAAGTGCTGAGATTCCACACGTGCAGCACCACACTGGTTTTTAAAGTGCTGGGGGATCAAATCCCAGCCTCCATGCATGCTAGGCTAGCTAGCACTCAGGTAAACAAGGCCCAACCCAGCCCAATGTCAGCTGTGTTGATCTTTCTGGAATTCCTTTACTCCCTTCAGATATTTGATGTCTTGTTCAAGCCAGTAGTGCCAAAGAAAGGCACTGCAGGCCAGCTCTGGCTTTGGATGGCTCTGGTTGGCTTCCCAGGAGACAGAGCTATTCTAAGAGCCAGGCTTGCCATCTGCCTCTCAATCCACAGATACCGAAACCGGCACCACCCAGAGACTTTCCCTTGTCATAAAGAAGCTGGGGCAGAGCCAGGAATAGCATTCAAATTCCACATTCATCAGACCGTGTCACTTGTCTGACTCTTGAGACTAACTTCGTGCTCCACCTCAGTGTGTCACACCTGAGGATTCTCAGAATAGCCAAAGTAGAGAGGCAGAAATCAATCTCAATGGAGACAGGGAAAGGACCGAGTTACATCTTTACCTGATTAATACATGCCTTGTGGAGGAACTTCCTATTTATTTATTTATTTATTTATTTATTTATTTTAAAAAATATGTATAATTTTTATTTTATGTGTATGAGTGTATCGCTTACATATATTTACGTGCACCTGTGTCATGCAATGCCCACAGAGGTTGAAAGAAGGGATAGGATCCCCTAGAACTGAAGTTATTATAGACAATTGTTAGCTACCATGTGGGTGTTGGGAATTGAACCCAGGTCCTCTGCAAGGGGAGCCAATGCTCTTAAGCACTGAACCATCTCTCTTCTCTGCTTTTTATTTTTAAACTCTGTGTGGCCTTTTCTTTTTTTAACTACTTGCAGATAAATCAGACAAGGATGGTTGAATGAGAGAATAAGAAAAATCTGTCTTCTATAAACTCATTTTGAATCCTCTTTCTTTTGAGATAGAGTCACATTATTATAGCTTGGATGACCCCCAACTCTATGCAACACACATTCTCTTGAACTGACCCTCCTTCCTTAGCCTCCAAAGTTCTCAGATGTGGGTCATCACCGGGATCACCAGCTTCATTTCAAAATATCCACCCTATGCTGGGAATTGAACCCAGGACCTCATGAACTATCCCACTGAGCTACAATCCCAGTCTTGGTTTTGAGACAGGGTCTCACTTTGTAGCCCAAGCTTGCCTCAAACTCACAATCATCCTCCTGCCTCACCCTCACAACTGATAGGGTAAGGGGTGTGAGCTTCCCCACCAGATTCATTTTAATTTTTTATTTATGTATATGAATATTTTGTGTGTATGTATGTAAGTGCACCGCATACGTGCTATGCTTGAGGAGGCCAAAAGAGGGTGTAGGATCCCCTAGAACTGGAGTTATGGATGGTTGTTAGCCACCATGTGTGTGCTGGGAACTGAACCTGGGTCCTCTGCAAGAGCAGCCAGTGTTTGTAGCCACCGAACCATCTCTCCAGACCCCAGCTTCATTTTGAAATGGTGTCAGCAGTTGTCAAGTTCATCTCTACAGAGATTATACCAGCTTAGTGTCCGTGAGCTGGGCCGCTCTCACGCCGCACGAACACAGTGTTTTCGTTTTGCTAATCTGATGTCGGTGGAAGTGTAGCAGGAATCTCCTGCCCTCGTGTCTCCCCCATCACAAACGTGGTCCTGTGTTTAAATACATTTGTATTTTCATTTCTATGTTTCCTTTGTGCTATTTGGTCAGTTTTCAATGGAAGGTTGATTTTTATCACCTTCCAAGCCTTCCCATGCATTATGAGATTTAATTCCTTCATAACATGTGGTACTAATGCCTTTTCTTTTTCCAGTACTGGGAGTGGAGCCCGGGGGCTCCTGTACACTAGGCAGATGCTTTGCTACTGAGCTACCACCAAATGCTGTTATTTGTGACCTTTTCTGTTTATGGTACTTTTTTCACCATATTGCTTTGGCTCTTGTTTTGATAGAGCCGCACTTGCTTGTAATCTCAGCACAGGGAATGGTAAGGCGAGTGGATCACCCTGTCTCAACAAATCAAACACATAAGGGCATGTACACCCCCCCCACACACACACACTCAGCTAGGCTACTTCTATCTGTAGCTATGTAGAGAGTCGGCTCTCTCTCGTGTGGTTTCTGACCTTGGAACGACTTCCAGACTCCAAAATCATACAAACGTCCTATGGCCTTTCCCAGGCCTTTATGACTGGTATGTCTGGAATGTATCTGGGGATGGAGGGAGACAGTCTGCCCCTTGATTACCTTTCAAATTGTTGCCAAATTTCTCTAGAAAATCCCCCTAAATATCTATACTTGCACACATTTACAAAGACAAATACAAGAGCATATTCATTGCAGTACTGTTTGGGATGGAAAAATGGTGCATCATTCAAGAGAGGTCTGGTTATATAACTTACAGTTCTTTTATACACTGGGGTACAATACACTGTGCAAAAGAAAGAGATTCAGCCAGGATGGCTGCCCCACTTTTAATCCCAGCACCTGGGAGGGAAAGGTAGGAGGATCTCTGAGATTGAGGCCAGCCTGGTCTACGTAGTGAGTCCAGACTAGCCAGGGCTACATACAATGTCTCAGAAAAATGCACAAGAGAAGAAAGTTTCTGTAAGAACTGCCTTGGAGTAAGAACTGACACCAGAGTTATGTGGCTAAGTTTGTAAGTTAACCCTGAACTCAACTAATATACTTATCCTACCTCTCATTTAAAAATAATACTAATACAAGCCAGGAATGGTGGCTTACATCCGTAATCCTAGCACTCAGGAGGCTGAGGCAAGAGAATTATTTTCAGACCAGCTTATCTATGTAGCGATTCCAGGCCAACGAGGGCTACAGAGTAAGAGCCTGTAACATCCCCCCAAAACAAAAACAAAACCCAAACGAACAAATAAATAACAAAGTAATATATACATAACTAAAGAAGAAAGTAGAGGCCATAGTAACCTCGTGTGTTTTGTAAAATATCATTGACAGTGTTGAAAGCCAGGAAAAATAACTCATGTTAAAACATGGGTCAATGCGCCCTCTACTGGGGGCTAGTTGAAATTCAATGATTTCCCCCCAAATTATCCATCAACCTATCTAAATCCATCTTCAGCCCAATTTTGTAATTCATTATTATGCACTCACTTGGTGTATAATAAAAAAGAAGGGGCTGGAGAGATGGCCTAGCAGTTAAGAGTGCCAACCGCTCTTACAGAGGACCCGGGTTCGATCCCCAGCACCCACATGGCAGCTGAGAACCGTCTGAAACTCCAATTCCAGGAGAACTCCAGTTCCAGGGGAATCCGACACCCTCTTCTGACCTCTGTGGCATTGCACGACAAGGGTACACAAACTTGCATGCAGACAGTACATTGATACACATACAGAAATAAATAAATGCCGGGCGTGGTGGCGCATGCCTTTAATCCTAGCACTTGGGAGGCAGAGGCACGTGGATCTCTGTGAGTTCGAGGCCAGCCTGGTCTACAGAGTGAGTTCCAGGACAGCCAGAGCTACAGGGAGACCCTGTCTCAAAAAGACCAAAAAATAAATAAATAAATAAAAATAAAAAAGAAAATAATTCTAGCACAGTTAACGATATCAGCCTGGGGAAAGCCTAGTCACAAAACATCATTCGGACTGTAGTTTGAGACTTTTGTTTTTTTAATTTTTAAATTAGTTTTATTTAATTATATTTTTATGTGTAGAAGTAGTTTGCCTGTATGTATGTAAGTGTGCATTACCTGTGTCATGCTACACCTGTGAAGGCCAGAAGAGATGGTTGGATCCCCTGGGACTGGAGTTATGGATGGTTGTTAGCTGCCATGTGGGTACTGGAAACTGAACCCAGGTCCTCTGGAAGAGAAGCCAGTGCTCCTAACCATCTCTCCAGCCCTCAGCGCCTGTTTTGTTTTCTATAGAGTCTTGGTATATTGGTTTCCCAAGGAGTCAGTATCACAGGTCTGCATGAAAAAGAAAGTAACCACCACGTCGAAGATCTTCTTCTTTTTTTTTTTTTTTTTTTGCTTTTTTTGAGACAGGGTCTCCCTGTAGCACCAGCTGTCCTGGAACTCACTCTGTAGACCAGGCTGGCCTTGAACTCACAAAGATCCACCTGCCTCTGCCTCCCAAGTGCTGGGATTAAAGGCGTGCACCACCATGCCCGACCAGATCTCTACTTTTTAAAAGATTTGTTACTTTCAATTATGTGTATGTATGTGGGTGAATGTGAGTTCAGTGTGCAAGGAGCCCAAGGCTTTGAAAACCCTGGAACTGGAGTTACAGGTGTGAGATGTTATAATGGGTGCTGGGAAACAAACCTGGATCCCCTACAAGAGCAGCCAGTGCTCTTAACCTCTGAGCTATCTCTCCATCCCCAGAACTCAGCTTTTGCTAATTTGAGAACATTGAGGCTAAAGCAGTAACTTTTTAATTGTCACAAAAATTCATATAAAATTTAACTATGACAAAAATTCATGTAAAAGCCAGCAGTCTGTATATTTGCCTCGTCAGTCTGTATGCTTTTCTCATATCAGCCACAATTAGAATTCATTCGGTCCACGGATATTGAGATACACACTAATCTTCCATGTAGGAAAACACACGGCCCATAGGGTGAAACACACTGTCCACAGGGGAACCACTTTGCCTTGTGGCATCTAAAGACTCAGCTATTTGTTATGTATGTCCAACCCCCCTTTAAGACAGAATCATTTGTCCCAGATTGGCTTTCAACTCAACAAGTAGCCAGGGATGACTTAGAGCTCCTGATGCTCCTGTCTACATCTCCCAAGTTCAGGGATGACAGGCACACAGCACCAGGTCTGTCTTCTGCATATTATCAGTGAAATCCAAGGTCTCATGAACACTAGTCAGTACTCCGCCAGCTGAGCTTATCCCTACCTCTCTTCAGATAACTTTGGAAACTGCTTCTTTTAGTGTTCTTGCTTCCCTTTCTATGCTCAATTCAAGAATACCGATTGTTAGTCATACCAGTATTTCTATTTTCAGTGGAAGAGGTATTTATTCGTGTATGTGTGTAATTATATATACTTGAACCAGGTCTCTAATGTACAAGAAGGATGTTGTATTTCTCCTGACTGGGAGCGAATGGGTTAATGTTGTGCAAATAATGAATTCAGCTTCTTGATTTTGTAATGTACAGATGGGGCCACTTATTAACCATGACCTTTGCATGAAACTGCTCAGAGTACCTGGCACACAGAGTTGAAAGGTAAATCAGCCCCTGAGAGGAAATCTAGGCATTCATTCTCAACATGCCAAAATTGCCAGGATAGATTTTTGTCATTGGTACATGAAAGAAGTTTCTGGAAGAAGTTCTAGTCCTGACATCAGGAAACAGAAATAGAAGTTGGGCAAGAAACTATTATAAGGGTTAGGAGATCCTAATAAGACATCTGTATTCTCATGCGCATTAATGGACTTTATTTTTCCCAAGTGCCTTTGTTGCCTATGGAGACATTAAAGTAAACAGCATCAGAGAAGAATTCCAAAACAAAACAAAAAGTAAAAAAAAAAGGGGGGGTCTGCCATGGTTGTGCACGCTTGTAATCCCAGCACTCAGGAGGCAGAGGCAGGCAGATCTCTGTGAATTCAAGGCCAGCCTGGTCTACATAGAGAGTTCCAGGACAGCTGGGGCTACAGGGAGACCCTGTCTCAAAAAGACAAAAAAAAAAAAAAAAGGAGTTCTGATGGCCACGTATCACATATTATGTCAATGACAGAATACCTGACAGAACCACTTAAGGAAGCTTATTTTGGCTCAGTTTGAGGGTGTAGTCCATCACAGCAGGGAAGGGAAGGCAAGATATGGTGGCCAGGGGCGTGTGAGGTAGCTTTTCATTCATTCTGGGACCCAGGCCCTGGGATGGTACCACCCACATTCAGGGTAATTCCCTCCTCCGTTAAGCATTTCTGCTAACAGATACATTTCCATGGTGACGCTAAGTCCAGTTAACTTAATGATGACTAACCACCACGACAATCCGGTTTTCTGATTCCCTTCCTGTCAAATCAGTGAGGTTTCCCCAGAGATGGCTAGTCACTCTTGCTACAGATAGGGTTGGGAAACTTACTTAGTTCCTGTATATTCCACTTAGCAAGCTTTAGGCCTGTAGCCACAGGTGCCCTTGATCCCCGCCTCACTTTCCCACAGACCCGTGTTCATTTGCCCTGGTCGGCAGCAGCTCACCCTAGACTCAGGGCTCGGGAGATACTCTTCCTCCACAGCAGTCTCCTTATGAGTGAAATGGTGACAGCGACATTGTCAGATGAGGGTGCAATGAACTTCTGTGTAAAAGACCACTGTAAGCGATTGGTGAGGTCCCACAGATGCGCGTGTCTGAACATACAGTCCTCAGGTGGTAGTGCTGTTTCTGGAAGATGTGGAACTTTTGGATGTGGGGCCTAGCAGGCAGATGTAGTGACGTGACCCCCTATGGGCAGTGTTTCCCCTATGTGCAATGTATTTCCCTGATGGACAGTGTACTCTCCCTATGATATACACTGTCCACAGGAGAACTACACTCAGGTAGCTTTTTAGAAATATTCCATTTAATTAATTACCTAATTATTTAGTTATTTGTCTTTTAAAATGGTCTCCTGTGCCAAGCATGGTGGTGCACGCCTTTAATCCTAGCACTTGGGAGGCAGAGGCAGGCAGATCTTTGTAAGTTCAAGGCCAGCCTGGTCTACAGAGTGAGTTCCAGGACAGCTGGGGCTACAGGGAGACCCTGTCTCAAAAAAGACACACACACAAAAAAGGTTTCCTGTAGCCTCAGGTGGCCTGGAATCCGCTACATAGACCAGGGTGGCCTTGAACTTACAAAGATCCACCTGCCTCTGCCTCCCTAGTGCTGGTATTGTTTTATTGTATGTGTATGAGTGTATTGCCTGCATGCATGTAAGTGCACCCATGTCATGCAATGCCTATGGAGGTCAGAAGGAGTTGGATCCTTTGGAAATGGAGTTATATACAGCTGCTATCTGCCATGTAGGTGCTGGGAATCGAAACTTCTGCAAGAGCAGCCAGAGCTCTTAACCACTGAGCCATCTTACCAGCCCCTCGAGTAACTTCCAAAACTGCTTTTTTTTTTTTTTTTGTCTTTTTGAGACAGGGTCTCCACTGTTCTGAAACTTACTATGTAGACTAGGCTGGTCTTGAACTCACAGAGATCCACCTGCCTATGCCTCCCAAGTGCTGGGATTACAGGTGTGTGCCACCACACCCAGCATCGAAACTGCTTTTTTTAGTGATTCCCTTTCCATACTCTAGAATACCAGATCTTAGTCACACTGGTATCTTACTTTAAATGGAAGAGGTATTTATTCTCTGTATGTATGCAGCTATATATATTTGAATCAGATGTCTAACATAAAAGACAAGACAAACATGTTTGAATTTTTCCTGACTGGGAATTAATGGATTAATGATGCACAAATATGGTCCTCACCCTCCTTTTATGACATAGGGATTGAAGCACATATTTGACATGACCTTTTCCATTATGAAACTACTCACAGAGTATCTGGCACAGGGTGTTGAAAGATAAATTAGCCTAGCCACATGCTCCAGCAGCCATGGACAGGAGATCCACTTGCCACCGTCCATTCCACCATCATGCCAACATGCCTTCCCTGCCATGATGAACTGATCACCTTGTAAGCCAGGAGTCAGAATAATCCTCCTCTGTTGAGTTGGTTCTGCCAGGCATTTGGTTCCAGTGAGGAGAAAAGTAAAACACTGTTTCAAACACACCAGGTTCAACGGTGTCAACTGTTAGACTAAAAACCTAGGGATTCTGGGCTCTTCAAGGACTCTACTGTTTAGGCTTCTTGACGAATTACCTGTGACTGAGAAGCAAACTTGCCTGAGATTTAGAGGCCCGGATATTAAACATTTCTCACCTCACAGTTTCTGTCAGTTTGCAGTCAGGCCCTGCCTAAATGGATAACTTTTGCTTCCAAGACTGCTCTCAGGGTGAGGAGTAGGCAACCAGCCCTCTCCACATGCGTGCTTCTGCAGGCAACCAAACAGCTCTCTCCATAAGCAATCAAAAAACAACGGGGTGGGGGGGGTCCTCAGTCCTCAGTTTGTGACAGTGTTTATGGAGGTCATGGAGCCTTTAGGAGGCGTGGCCGTGCTGAAGGAAGTGCTTCATGAGGGGCAGGATTTGAGAGAATACAGCTTGCCCACCTCCAGTCAGTCTTGCCCTGCTTCCTGCTCCTGCTTGAAGATTCAAGTGCTTAGCTTTCTGCTCCAGCCACTTAGGCAGCCATCCTTCCCTGCCATGGGGAACCATCTGGAACCGGAAACTAAATAGTCTTCCTCTTAAACTTGCCTTGCTCATAAAGGGTCCTGGTGTTTTATCAGAGCAACAGAAAAGAAATGAATAGACCAGTTTATGAAAACCTTCCTCATGTTTTAAATAGATGGCAGGTAGCCATGAATAAAAGAATGAACAGGCCTTAATCCCAGCACTCGATAGGCAGAGGCAGGTGGACCTCTGTGAGACAGAGTCCAACCTGGTCTACATATCAAGTTCCAGGCCAACTGGGGCTACGGAAAGATCAAATAAATAAATAAATAAATAAATAAATAAATAAATAAATAAATAAATAAATCAGAAGGGGGAGATATGACTCAGTGGCTAAGAGTATTGGCTGCTCTTGCAGAGGACCCAGATCTGGTTCCCAGCACCTACATGATGGCTAACAACCATCTGGAATTTTAGTTCCAGGGAATCCTATGCCCCCTTCTGGGCTCCCTAGACATTGCATGCATGTGGTGCACTTACACATAAAGTAAAAATAAGCAAAGGAAAACAATTGTTTAAAGAGTAAAGAAAATAATAAAAAGAGAAAATTGTAGGATTTACATGTCTTTCTAACTTACACAAGAATCACTGTGGAGCATCCAGACTAGTGGAATGTCTGCGTGGAATCCCACTGCCTGTAGCTCAGAGCCAAGAGGTATTCTGTTGACTTAATAAAGATCTGAGGCCATTAAAAAAGCTGTGTTATCATTTCTGCTTCATAGGGCTGGGAATGGATTCCGTTCAGCTCTTAAATCTGACTGACAAGAAGGTGGGGCAGGCCAGAATGATAAAGTTAGTGATGGTACAGAAACCATCTTGAATTGAAAAATGGAGGCTTGGGGCAAGTCAAAGCAAATTATGTACACTGTGGTCTCAAATACATAGAGAGAATAGACAAAAAAGCAAAATCTTCCAAAGTAATGACCAAGCTATTAATAATGGGGGTTCTGAATCTTGAAATTATAGATATTTTATTTTTCCGATCTTTCAATATTTCCAAAAATAAAGCTTTTATGGTTTATGTGTGTCTGTGAGCACACACACACACACACACACACACACACACACACACAGCATACACTGTTCTAGGTCAAAAGCAAGGAAGGGTCATGAGGATTAATGCTCTATATCCAGGCTACAAGAGGAGCCCTAGGCTTAGTAAGCTTGTTTACATTACAAGCAAGCTGAGGTGTTAAATAATCTCAAAAGGTCTTTGGTTACAAGTTAGATAAAAGTCATTTGTACAGTAAAGGAAGGAGAATCAAAAGTTGAAGGTCAACCTAGACTACAGGAGACCCCGTCTCACAATAAAAATAAAAACAAACAACGTACAAACAAAACAAAACCCAGGAAAGGCACAGGCAGGAGTGTGGTCAGTTAAGATGAGTTAGAGGCAACCTGGGCTACATAGTAATTTCTAGGCCAGGGGTGGGGCTACCCTTGTAGTAAAACTTGCCTCAAATATAACCATCCAACAGCCTGGATAGATGGCTCAGTGGTGAAGAGTGCATACTGTTCTTGCAGAAGACCCAAGCTCGAGTCTTCATGGGAGGTGCTCTCTTCCCAGAATACTCTAGCTGTATCAACTTGATAATAAAACCTAGTCAGGACATCATGCTTCCACACGGAAAGCTGCACGTCTGTACGGACACCAGCACAGCCCCCAGCTGCCTCCCACGAAGAATTTAATCAGATTGACCTGTTGCCATGTCTATAAGGGAGTGTCTTGAATGAGGATTGATTTGGGGATGCCCAGGCTACTGTGGGCACACCATCAGGACAGTGGTTCTGAGCTGTATAAAAAGCTAGCTGCTCTCTTCACAATAGCAAAGAGCTGGAACCAACCCATATGCCCCTCAACAGACAAGTGGATGACAAAAATTTGGTACACCTACACAATGGAGTACTATTCAGCAGTAAAGAAGGATGGCATTATGAACTTTGCAGGTAAATGGATGGAGCTCGAAGCCATTGTGCTGATTGAGATGACACAGTCCCAGAAAGACAAATGGAGAATGATTTCCCTCATTTGTGGATGCTAACACCAAATCCCCCAGACGAAAGGCAAGCTGAATGGCAGTATGGTTATATTTTTGTTTATCTGAAAGCAACTATGTTGTTATAATGTGAATCTCTCAATGGGCTTTAGAATCCACCCACCAATTATTTTCAGACTCTGTAATTACTGTATATGGGTGGAGAGTGTGTATCCATATTTTAGAACAATATGAAATTAATGGAGGAAAATGTGAATTCCTGAGCAAAAAAAAAAAAAAAAGACTAAGAGAAAGATGCAGGACAGTTATGGCAGAATGCATGATCTGGGATGGGATGGGGTGGGGTGGGGGGAAGGGATAGAGGAATATTCCTGAACAGAAATGAAAAATGAGGTATGAAGTACATAAAACATCAATAAAAAATATATTTAAAAAACTAGCTGTGTGTGAGACAGTGAGCGGGTCAGCAGGCAGCATCCTCCATGGTCTCTGCTAGGGTTCCTGCCCCGACTTCCCTCAGTGACAGTATGATCCGGAAGTGGAAGTCAAATAAACTTTGGTTTTGGTTAGAGTGTTTCCTCACAGCAAGAGAAAAAAACCAAGCTAGAAGAGATGGCTAACGTTTATATACAATAATTATAGGAATAGTGCAGAGCGTGCTGCGTGGGTTGGTAAGCTGGGTTTCGGCACTGCTGACATGTGGAGTCAGACAAATGTTTTTGCTGGAGATTTATCCTGTGCATTATCCTGAACAACTCTCCTGGGGGTTAGGAAAAGTGTCTGTGTGTATTGCTCAGTGTCTCCTGGGGGACAAAATCGCTCCCAGTCGAGAACCACTGGTCGTTAACAAGGGTGTGTTGCAGGGAAGCCTGAAGGGGCACGATGAACGAAAGTGGAACTGAACAGCCCAACGTCACGTGGACAAGGAGCGTTGGAGATCACACCCAGGGCTCTGTATGTGCTGGGCTGTGCCATCTACCATGGAGTTACATTCCTAACAGCCTGTTACAGAATTCGGGCTGGCCTCAACTCGTGAATCTTCTGATCCTGCCTTCCAGGTGCTGGGAATACAAACCCTGCACCAGCGCAGCCAACACATTACACTGAATTGAAAGCAGGGGAACAACCCAACCAGAATAGAAATCTAGGAAGATTACTTACCATCTGGGCCAAGAGGATTAGGGCGCAGAAGACTAAAAGCAGGGATAACGGTAATCCACAGAGGTTTAATGAAGAGTGAATGAGAGACAATGAGGGTGGCCTGGGCCCTTCTGAGACGTAGTCCCGGAGACCGGTGGTAACTGGATGCAGGCCGCTCAGGTCTTTCCCTTCCATGCCAACTGCTGTCTATGAACATGAACTGCGTGAAGGTTTGGAGACTGAATTCCTGGGATGATGTCGAGGGCATTAGGGGATAGCAGGGTGTCCCCAGATTATCAGTTTAAAAGGAAATATTCCATGCCTGGACTTGGATTCAAGGGACTTGAAACAATGGCGATGAACCCAGCACCTAGTACAGCTTAGAACTTATCAGACTAAGGGTTATAGAGACATGTATGGACACAAGGCAAAGACGAGAGTCAAGATCAGATGCAGGTAGGGTGAATCATTTGCCTGCATTTGGATATAGGGCAGGAGAGGAAGTGAGCTCAAAATAGGGAAAGGAGCCTGGAGAGACAGCTCAGTCACTAAGTACTTATCTTACAAGTGCTAGGACCCGAGTTCAAACTCCAGAACTCACATGAAAAAAGTTAGACGTCTGGGCTGGAGAGATGGCTCATCGGTTAAGAGCTCTGTCTGCTCTTGCAGAGGACTCGGTTTTAGTTTCCAGCATCCACATGGTGGCTAACAACCATCCATAACTCCAGTTCCAGGGGATCTATTGCCCTCTTCTGACCTCAGTGGAAATGGGTACTGGCCTTTATTCCATATTTATGAGGCTGGGAAGGCACAGGAGCATTCTGGGAAAAGCAGACTATACTTTTGGTGCTGGGCACTGAATTTATGGTGATTCATTTGTCTCCTCTAATAGATCTCTAGTCGTCTATGGACATACCAGCCTGAACATGCTAATCTCATCTAATATGCTCCCAATCCAGGAAAGGTACTCCTTTCAAATCTTTTAAAATAATATTTTAATTATTTTTTTGTATATGATTGTTTTGCCTGCATACATGTAACTGTACCACATGTGTTCAGTGCCCATGGCGGCCAGAACAGGGAATTGGATCCGCTGGAACTAGTTTCTGTCAGTTGTTAGCTGCCATGTGGGTGCTGGGAACCAAACCCCAGTCTTCTGTAATGCAGCCAGTACTCTTAACTGCTGAGGCTGCTCTTCAGCCTTTCTTTTCCTAATCTTTTAAAAAAATGACTTGTTTGTTTTGTTTTTGTGCAAGTGTTTTGATTGCCTGCATTTCTATCTGTGTGTGTGTGTGGTGCCTTTGCAAGCTAGAAGAGGGCAACAGAGCTGCCCCGGGTGCTGGGAATCAAATAGAGTCCTCTGGAAGAACAGCAAGTGCTCTTAACCCCTGAGCCCCCTCTCCAGCCCCTCCTTTCCTAACCTTAATGACAAAAAAACAAAGAAATGAAAGTCCAAGCAAACTGAGTTGTGAAGAGATTAAATGACTCATCATAACAGTACAAATTAATTAATTAACTCAGTTCAGGCTGGGTTCCTAGCCCGGCTGTTTCTTACTCTAGTGTCCTTTCCTTCGTTGCTAATCATTTATGTATTTCTGTGAGCACGCCATTATAGAAACATAGACAAACGCATCTGTGCCTTTTCACAAGTCAAAACGTATTGAATAACAATCCATAAGGTTTAGAAGTTTCAGTAAGAACAATTTTTCATATTGCCTGGCTGGTACAAGTCTTAATTACTAATATTAACATATCACACAAACCATATCAAATAGTTCTCTTTCTATATGGATATATACACATATATATGCACACATATATGGGTTATAGAGTGAATACAAGTTAAAGTGGCTGTAGCAGAGTTCAAGAGGTTTCAGATGCAGACTGCACAAGTGTGCACTGATAAGATAAAAACCAGACCAGGGCTAGCAGCCGCCTGCTGCAGTCAGATTTGAGAGCAAAGCTGTTGAGTTTGGCTGCTAGCTGAAAAGCCAAACCAGTCTGGAGCAGGAAGCAGAAGGTCGGGTCCAGAAGGACAAACAGGGAGACAGGCAGGCAGCGGGGTGTGCTGCATCAACATGGGGCACCAGGTGAATCCACAGCTCCAGGAACCTGGATCCTTCATGCACACACTAGATAGAAGAGGCTAGGTTGCACAGGGCCATGCAATGCCAATGATCCTTCATGCACACACTAGATAGGAGAGGCTAGGTTGCATGGGGCTATGCAATGCCAATGCTGGGTGTCCACTACTCTATGTGGTCCAGGTGTTGGTCTGGGGTGTCAGATAAGTTCCTGTTTGTGGTTCCATCATATGATTTGAATATACCCATGCACTTCTATCATCTCAATTCATGCCCATAAACTTACAGGATGGCTCTCTGTCTGTTCCCAGTAAAAAGTTATTTATCAGTCCGTGCTGGGTGGGTGGAGTCTGACAGATGGTGAGGTTTCTGGGTCCACCCTGGGCCGTGGTCATCCTTCTCCCTCAAAATGGAATAAAAAAAAAGGAGTCAAAAGCTGCTTATAAAATGGAATCTTCTGCGGGCAGTGCACAGCCTGAAAACCCTCGGTTCTATCAAGCATGAAGTGACTTAGAGCAGGGCACAGCCTGAGCTCAACACTTACACGATTTACTCGAAGAATGTGATTCAGTGGTCTTTGGTTTCTTCACAGAGTTGTGTAACCACCACACCCTGATTTTATGTTTAGTTTTTTATTAACTTTCCCTTCTTCTCCTTCCTCTTCTTTCTTTTTCTTTCTCTGTCCTGTATTGAACTCTGGGCCTGGTGGGTGGTGGGCATGCACTCTACCCTCTGAGCTATATCCCCAGCCTAGAAACTACTAACATCCCCAGAAGAAATGCTACACCCATGGCCCACCCTTTCCTACTGACGCCCCACCGGATTGGCCGCCGTGCAGTCTGACTCCTCCTGCCTTGCCCTCTTTTTGTTTTGCTTTCAAGGTTTATCTACTGTATATGCAGAACAAATTTAATTGTTGCGATTTAAACTTTTTTGTGATGGAATCTTTTTTTTTCTTAAATTTTTATTGAGTTTTTGTGCCTTTCATACAATATTTATTTTATTTATTTATTTATTTTGGTCTTTTCGAGACAGGGTCTCTCTGTAGCCCCAGCTGTCCTGGAACTCACTCTGTAGACCAGGCTGGCCTTGAACTCAGAAAGATCAGCTTGCCTCTGGCTCCCAAGTGCTAGGATTAAAGGTGTGCGCCACCACACCCAGCTATTTTTTAAATTTTTTTATGTGTATGAGTGTACTGTCTACATGTACGTAGGTGCACCCATGTCGTGCAATGCCTTGGAGGTCAGAAGAGGGTGTCGGATTCCCCTGGAACTGGAATTAAAGATAGTTCTTAGCCTCCAGGTGCTGGGAATTGAACTCAAGTCCTCTGCAAGAGCAGTCAGTGCTCTAAACCTCTGAGCCATCTCTTCAGGCCCCCATACAATATTTCTTAATCAAGTTTATGTCCGACCCCCATCCATGCTCCACCCCCATACTCATGCATTCTGCCTTACATGTTAAGTACTGTCTTGTATCTTTTTCTCAAATCTTTTTTTTTTTTTTTTTTACTTTTTTGATGTAGAAGTTTACTGTTTGGGTAAGTTCTTTGAGCAAGTCTTTTTTGTTGCTATTGTTCCCTTTAATTTTTTTTTTTCCTCCAAAAAGTTCTGGGATCACCAGCTCCATCTTGACTTCTTGAGTGCTGGGATCACCAGCTCTGTGATGAGATCTTCTTTACAAAATATTTTATTTATTTTTATTTTTTATGCATAGGAGCGCTTTGCTTGCATGTATGTATGGACTGAAATGGCAAAACTATTTCTATTTTACATCAGCTGCCTTTTGCCCAGCTGTTCCCACTGCAGTCAGCCAGGCAGAGCATCTGGTGCAGAACGTTTCAGGGAGTACACTGTTCCTCCAGTACCATCTGGTAGCGTGTCCAGATTGCGCAGGCCCTCCTTCCCAGCTATACCTGCCTCTCCACGGAGCCCATTGTTTCTACAATTTTGAAAAAGTTATTTTCTTAACTGAAACTTTTAATTACCTGAAAACCTCTTTGTTAACTGACCTGGTTGTAACTATGGTGATCTGATGTAACTTTAGTTATTGGCTTTGCCCCTGACATGATGTAATAATTGTGGTTTTAAACTTTATAAACCCTGCCCTGCTTGTCCTTGAGGTCAAGAGTTCTTTCAGGAGTTATCCCCTCTTTGACTGCTGGCTAATAAAGGACTCTTGATTAGACCCAAAACCATGTGGCATTTCTGAGGGTACCTGCATGAAGTGCCCACAGGGGACAGAAGAGGGCTCAGATCTCCTGGAACTGGATTTAGGGGTGGTCGTTAGCTAACACATGAGTGCTGGGAACTGAACCTGGGTCTTGTTCAAGAGCAGCCAGTCCCCTTAACTGGTGAGCCATCTTTCTAGGTGCTTGTGATGGAACCTTACTGTGTTGCTGATGGTGGTTTCAGACTCCTGGGATGATGCAGTTCTCCTGCCTCAGCCTCTGGAGTGGCTTGGACTATAGGCAAGCACCATAGCACTTGGCTTCAATTTATTTTTATTGTGAAGTAATCCTGTATCGGATGAACTATACCACTTGTACCTCTCCATTGATCATTTGATACACACAGGCTGAGTTAAAGGCTGGCTAGAATGTAATCTCTGGGAAGACAAGAACCTTCTGTCATTTGCCTTTGTCCCTACTGTCTTGCACCATGCCTGCCACAAAGATAACTCAGTACATTTGTCAGACAGAAAATGCAGTCATCCATTCATCTGGTGAACCATTGCTTCATACGTACATGTTGGAGTCCAGCCCTCTCTCTCCCCAGAGATGCATCACTGGGCTTGGACTGTGATAAAGGATTGGGCCTTTAGACACTCAGCCTGATGTAGTGATGTCAGAACTAATGGATAATTTGAATGAGATTAGGGACAGTAGTTTGGGACTTGTGCATCCTGTCACCGTTACTATGAGTTCATATAAGTGATTGACCAGCTGTCTGGAAAACGTGGCTTCCTGTGGTCATCCAACACCTCTGGCTCTTAGAATCTTTTTGTCCCCTCTTCTGCAACGATCCTGTTCCTATTCAGGGATAAGCACTCTCCAGGGCCTCTTGCTTTCTTGGTCAGTTGTGGGTTTCTGTGTTGATGGCTGCTGGGAGGGGCAGAGATGGTCTCCTTCGAGCATGAGACTCTTGGTATGTTAACCAGGCTCTAGTGGATGGACCCACACTGAAGGATGTTTGGAGACAGAAATTAGATGCTATAGGCCTTAATATATATTATATATTATATATTAGAGTACATCAAGTTGGTTGGGGACAATAAGGGAGGTTTGAATAGAGGATCTAAATACCATTAAATTGTATGAAAATCACAAAAATTCAATAAAATAAAACTTAATAAAAATAAAAACATTGGGCTGGGTGTGGTGGCTCATGCTTTTAATCCCAGCATTTGGGAGGCAGAGAGACAGGCTCATCCCTGTGAAATGAGGCCAGCCTGGTCAAGACAGTGAGTTCCAGACAAGCTGGGGCTTCAGAGAGACCCCGTCTTTTAAAATATCCCCAAAGCTCCAAACAACAGCAACCCCCTCCAATCCCCCAAACACATACCCACCCCCCCACACATACACACACACACACACACACAGGAATCACTGGTTTAGTACTGGAGGTCTAGCTCAGTGGTACAGGGTTTGCCAGCATGGCCAGGATCTGGGTTCTGGACCACACACCAGAAAAAAAAAAGAAAACAGGTTTTACAAAGAATGTGGGAGAATACAACCCCAGCTAAGGAGCTCCATTCTTTTTTTTTTTTTTTTCTTTTCTTTTCGAGACAGGGTCTCCCTGTAGCCCCAGCTGTCCTGGAATTCGCTCTGTAGACCAGGCTGGCCTTGAACTCACAAAGATCCGCCTGCCTCTGCCTCCCAAGTGCTAGGATTAAAGGCGTGCGCCACCATGCCCGGCGGAGCTCCATTCTTTTTGAAGGCGTTAGAATGAAAATTTCAGCAAAGACTTGTGTTTAGATCCATAAAGATGTTTGCCAGATGGCCAGAGCCAGGGGCTCCCCTCCAGCTGTCAGAACACAGGGCCAGGGAGGGGTTGTGTGTGGAGGCCTGGAGAAGGCACCCAGGGACCTGTGATAACAGGCAGGTTCACATCAGACTTCTTGTATTAAGCAGGACACAGGGTCTGCATGATGGCTCAGTCAGTGAAAGCGCTCAGCAGTGATCTGAGAACCTGAGTACTCCCCAGGATCCCTGCTCTCTGACCTCCATGAGACCCGACAGGCACTTACACCTTCCAACTGCTCAAGTGATAAAGCACCTCGAGATTACCCATAGTTACCCATATTCTGAGCCTCAGCTGAGCTCGTAGTTAACACGAGTATGGGAATAAAAGAAAAGTTAAATTCAATTGAACTAGGACAGGAGTTTTGAGAACAGGTCAGCGTGTACCTGGTTGCTTAGAAACGAACTCATTCTGTATGGCTTCTATACTTCCCGCTTGGATTGCTTTTAGAGAAAAGGAATTGTTGGAGGGGTTTACCACCCCTAAGCTTGGGAATTTAAACTTTTCACCCCTGGATATGTTTTATTCCTACATAAACGAGTTCCAAAGGTGACTGCCTGCTACACACCATCAACAGGATGTGAGTGTGTAGTTGTCAGCTGACTAAACACTTTCTATTGGCCTTATTTTATGTTGAGTGGTGTTCACTGCTGAAATTACCCTATTACACTCTCTCACACACAAAATAAATAAATATAACAAAAAGATTGAGAAAACAACAACAACTCTGGAAGGAATGGTTGATTTGAGGGCAGACTGACTGGATGCCATGGGCGGGTCTGCTGAGATCCTTTTCAAACAATGCGCTCTAGGCGTTGGGGCGCAGGGTGCAATTTTGAGGTATGTGTGCTGTTGGTCACGGCTGCGCCATGGGAAGGCAGGTGGCTTGTGGCTCCCATGTGGGAAGTTAGAATGAAATGCAATCAAAGCCGCTGCCTGATCTTCACGCCTTCCAGACCATAAGCTGCGGCAGGAATGCTGCGGGGTGCCCCCAGGACTGTAGCCCACAGACGAACTCCAGCTCAGGGTGCACGTGGAACCGCGCTCGCCAGCCACACCGTCCCCTGACCCAGGCTGCAGCTCGCTCGCAGGGTGCCCCGCCGGAGGCCAGGGGCTGTCTAGGGGGCGGACCTGGGGAAAGGCCCCAAGCTTTCCTGCTGATGCAATCCGCCTAGGAGTGCGCAGAGCTCTGCATCTTCCGAGACCCCGGGAGCCACGTGTCGCCACCCTGACCTAGGAAGGACAGCCGAGAAACGCGCCGGTCAGCTGGAGCCACGCCACGCCACCCCACGGAGCAATGAAGGTGAGTGTGTGCTCAGTCTCGGAGCAGGGCTGTCTGGGTGCAGCGCCGGGATGCTGCACCGGGCGGCAGGAACACCCGGCTTTGTCTCCCCTGCGCCACGCGGCGGAGTCGGGCACACAGCCGTCGGGATGCTCCCACTGGGCCTCGTGCCCCGAGTGCGAGTCAGGTCCACAGATGCACACCCGGGTGGCGGCGGAGGATGCCACCGAGCTGGAGAAGGATCCTAGCTACTGAAAGTGGAAACTCTGTCTAGGAGTGGGAGATCTCCAGAGTCACAGAGTCCGGTCATAAGTTCATCAAGGGCTGGGGGGTGGGGGCGGGGGCGGGGGTAGGGAGTGGGGGTGGGGTCCTGCGCCAGGCCTCCGCGGAGCTGCCCCAAGAAAGCGACATTTTTTTTTTTTTTTTTTTTTTTATGTTTTTTGTTTTTTTTTTTTTGGTCTTGTTATGAGGAAACGGGTTACCGTTTAGGTTTATTCACTTGCCTGAACGCGCTTTCTGGAATTCGCTGGCCTAGATAAGCTATTATGAGCTGGCCTTAAAGAAGACTCCCTCCCGTGTCTGCCCAAGTGCTAGGATTAAAGGCGGCAGAAGCGACTTTTTCAAAGGAAATGACGGATGGGTGTGGATACTGGGGAAGGAATAAAGAGTGAACTCCTGGGGGACACAGACCGGTTTCAGTTTCTGAGGAGGGAGACGTGGGAGGGGGTAGAGGGGGAGAGGGAGACGTGGGAGGGGAAGAGGGAACAAGGGGTCAGTGGAAGAGGAGGAGGGGAAAGAAGAGATAAAGAGAGGACTAGGGGGGAGCTCTAGGCGAGGTGGGGGGGTGCGGGGTGGACGGTGAGTCGAGGGGGAGGGGGCAGGCCGATCCAGTTCCCAGCTGACCCTCAGCATAGCTCATCCCTGCCCTGGGAAGCGGTCCTAAGCCTGGGGTGCTTCTTTCTCCAATCTCTTCCCCCCTCTTCCCCCCACCCCCACATTCGAGCGGTGAGTGAGTGGAAACTGTTTTATGAAAAAGAAGGCAGTTGAGGCACAGAGAACATGCACCACCCTTGGTGGCCTGCTTTCTGCCTGGTTTTAGCTAGGGCATTGATACATTGTAGCTTCCCCTAAGCCAAGGAAAAAAAAGTTTTTACTTTTCTGGCTTTTCTGCGCCCCTGTGGCGTTCTTGGTGATTTCTTCTTGTAGATTTGTGGACTCTCTAACTGGAGGCCAGAAAGCCAGGTCCCTTGGAAGTCTGTGTGTAACGTGGGAATCCGGTTACATGGTATCCAGTCTTCCCAAGGAGCCTGGAATCTGCCTCCTGATAACTTCCTGAGATTAGGAAAGAAATGCATGCTTTCCAGACAAGATAAAAGAATATATGAGATTTCGTCAAGCTTGAATATTAAAAACAACAACAGCAGCAACAAAACAAAACACCCAACCCAAAGCCTTAACAGTGATTATACTAGATACTGGGAAGCGTGTTGGGGGAGGAGGAAGGGAAGGGAAGAGTTGGGATTTGACCAATGCAAGCCTTGTTGCCTGTATGGCAACAACCATACTGAGCCCCATTAATATATATTGATAATATTTACCTAAAATCTCTCTTTTACTTATATATTGCTATGATAATTTGTTATTTATTCAGATAGCTTGTCAGTCATTCATTTGTTTTTAATTTTTTTTAATTTTATGTATGAGTGTATTGCTCCAATGTATTGCACCCATGTTATGCAATGCCTGAAGAGGTCAGAAGAGGGTATAAGATCCCCCTGGAATTGGAGTTATGGACAGTTGTTATCTGCCATGTGAGTGCTGGGAATGGAACCTGGCTCCTCTGAAAGAGCAGTCAGTGCCCTAACCACTGAGCAATCTCTCCAGCCCATTGTTTTTGAGACGTTGGCTCATTCTATAGCCTAGGCCATCCTGGAACTCAGGCTAGCCTCAATTTCACTGCCCGTCCTCCTGCCTCTGCCCCAGAATTCCGAGTGTGCACCACCAAGCTGGCATCATCTTCTGTATTAAAAAAAATGTTATTTGTGCATGACTTCATGTCTTAATCCTGACCAAGTTATCCATCCGTGGTGTTTAGGACTTAGATTTTAAGTTGGACATGTACAGAACGAGCAACTGATTAAGAAAGAGTTCTAGACCAGCCTGGGTGTACATAGTGAGCTTTAGGCCAGTTGAGACTAAAGGGAGACCCCGTCTCAAAAAGACAAAAAAGCAAGCAAGCAAGCAAAAGAAAGAAAGAAAGAAAGTACATTGAATGGTTGGCACAGGACTTAATGAAATAAGGTGGGCTTGTAAAAAAAAATGCCCATATCTGACAGGGGTGCAGCCAAAGAAAGTCACTGTAAGAAGGATGAAGTGAGGGAGGAAGAGGTTCCAGCCTTTCAGCTCGAGGAGACCAAGAAGCTAAAGGCTGGAAGCTTGCTAGGAAAACTGACCTTACATTCCCCAGCCTGTGGCCCCTCAGGCAAGGCTCAAAGCTGCATAACTAGTTAAGGGGCCAAGTCTAGGGTAGAGACTTCCCTAGTGAGGAAGGGGGGAGGGAGGTTAGACCAGAGTTTATCTTCATTTCATTTCAGAAGTACTGAGAGGAAGGAAGAAAAACCGAAAAATTCTGTGTGAGGTCTTTGAACCATTTGGAGGTGATTTTTGTACAGAGTGAGAGGTAGGGGTTTAATTTTATTCTACAAGTGGTGATCCAGCTTTGCTAGCACCATTTGCTAAAGATGCTATCTTTCCTCCATTGAGTCCTTTTGGCCCCTTTGTCAAATATGAGGTAGCTGAAATTGTATGTGCTCAAGCTTGGATCTTCAGCTTTGTTCCATTGGTCTATGGGTCTGTTTTTGTGCCAGTACCAGACTGTTTTTATGACTATAGCCTTGTAATATAGTTTGAAGTCTGGTATAGAGATCCCCCTGTATTGCTCTTTTTGCTCAGGGTTGCTTTGGCTATTTGGGGTCTTTTGATTTTCCATATGAATTTAAGGATTTTTTTCCTGAGTTCTATGCAGCAGTAAAGGAAGATGACATCATGAACTTTGCAGGCAAATGGATGGAACTAAAAGATATTATGCTAAGTGAAGTAACACGGTCCCAGGAAAACAAACGATGAATGGTACCCCTTATTTGTGGATGCTAGCACCAAATCCCTACTTGTAAGGCAAATTGAGCAATGTTAATGTTATATTTCTTTTCATCTGAAAGCAATTGTACTGTTAAAATGTGAATCCTTTAACAGTTTCTAGAATTAACCTACCACTTATTTTCAGACTTTGTAATTTTGGTATATGAGTGGAGGGTATGTATGCATATGTTAGAGTAATATAAAAATAAAGGTGAAGTATGTGAATTCCTAAACATGATTTGGAATTAACATACAGTTTATTTTCAGACATCATAATTTTGGTATATGTGATATATATATATTCATATATTTTGGAGCAATACAAATTGGAGGGAACAACAACAACAAAAGGACTGGGATAAAGAACTGACTGAAACAGTAAACTTCTGCCCAAAACAATAAACCTCTGCATAGAAAAACTTTAAAAAGATTGAGAAAAAGATGCAAGACATGTATGGCAGAATGCATTAACTCGGGTGGGGTGGGGTGCATGTAAAGGGGAATGATTCTAAATTGGACTGAGAAGTGGTGTATGAAATGCACAAAATGTCAGTAAAAATATTTTTTAAAATCCTGTGTGAGCCAGGCTTGGTAACACACACTTGGGGTTGGGGGTGGAGGGAGTAGGTGTTCAAGGCCATCCTGGGCTACATAGCAGGCTGGCAGCCAGTCTGGGCTACATGAGACCTTGTCTCAAAAACAGTAAGTCTATGTGTCTGGCAGAATTCTTGCTCCTTAGCTTACTGAAATCTGAGGCTTTAACTAATTGAAATAAGTTGAAAAGCTTTGGAAAGGAAGTGAGAACAGACCATCTGATCCTAACAGAGATGTGTGCTTAGTTATGGCTTCCTACAGGGTCTGTGCCTTTCCCCAATTGTTTTCATATTTTTCTTTTTCTTTGTTTCAAGACAGGGTCTCCCTGTAGCCCTAGCTGGCCTGGAACTTGCTCTGGAAGTTGGCTTCAATTTCAGAAAGCTCTTGCCTCTGCTTCCTGGGTGCTGGGATTAAAGTTGGGTGCCACCGTGGCAGGCCTCCAGTGGTTTTCATGATTGTAGATCTTATTCCTTATTTCTCATGTGTGTACATTAGCGAACTAGACCCCCAGGAAGCTGGTAATGGTATTAGTAACCTAACACTGAGAATTGCTGATATGGGAATATTGGGATAGTGGTTATCTTTGAGAGAGACGAGCCTCTCACCTGCCACCAAAGCCACCTCAAGCCAGAGGCATCCTTGTCCTTGTCTCTCAAATCAGAGACCACAGAGGGTGAGTTTTCAGAAGTATCTGACAGGGAGTTTAGGAGAAAGAAGGAAAGCAGATTCCTGTATCCAAGAAGGGTCCCTGAGACTGAAGCACTCTTGAGTGGTTTAGTGTGTGGAGGAAGAGGGAGGGAGTTGATTTGGTCAGTCCAGTTCTCATTCCAGATGTCCAGGTGATGTCAGACCCCTCTGTCACCTTCCCCAGCCCCTGGCCATGTCACATCCAGAGACGTCACCTTCTTGCATCTGTAGCCTAGGGCAAAAATATCAAGGATGAGGCCGCCCACAGGCCCAAGTACAAGAACATAAATCTTTTAAAAAGAAAATGATGGAGATAAAGACTGTTCACTGAATTATGGTGTGTGTGTGTGTGTGTGTGTGTGTGTGTGTGTGTGTGTGTGTGTGTGTGTGTGTGTGCATGTGGTTGGGGTATGTGTGTGTGTGTGCACGTGCGTGTGTGTATGAACACGCACACATATGGAGATCAGGGGTCAAGCTCCTTCGTGTGTGTTGCTGTGGTTCTGGAGCTGTCCACTGTGTTTTCTGAGTGGGGTCTTTCATCGGGACCTGCAGCTTACCAGTTAGACCTGGCTGGGAGGCCAGTGAGCCCCAGGAATCTGCAGTCTCTACCTCCCCAGTGCTGGGAGCACAGCAGTCCCCATGCACAGCCTTTTATGTGGGTTCGGGGGGGCTGTGTGTCAAATTCATGTTCTAATGCTTATGTGGTGAGCAATTTAACTAGAGTCCCAATCCCAACCCTGATTTTTTTTTTCAGTCTTTTTGAGACAGGGTCTCCCTGTAGCTCCAGCTGTCCTGGAACTCACTGTGTAGACCAGGCTGGTCTTGAACTCACAGCCCTGATTTTTTTTTTTTTTTTTGGTCTTTTTAGAGACAGGGTCTTCCTGTAGCCCCAGCTGTCCTGGAACTTATTCTGTAGACCAGGCTGGCCTTGAACTCACAAAGATCCGCCTGCCTCTGCCTCCCAAGTGCTAGGATTAAAGGCGTGCGCCACCACGCCCGGCAGCCCTGATTTTTTAAAAAAACAGAATGTCAGTGTTGATACCGTATGGAGACAGTAAAAAGGTTGGGAAGAATTTTGGGAAAATTCATTAAAAATACAACGTAACATAATAAACTGAACATAATGAAAATGCTGGTAAGTCCGGCTGTGCCAGTTTGTTCCTGTGCGGCTGCCCTCACATTAAGTAGCAGGAAAGAGCACCCATTGGCAGTGGACTGCACAGGGCACAGCACGTGGGCTTAGAATTTGGAACACAGTGATGCGGACTTACAGTATAGAACAGTAGTGTGGACGCTGTGCACCGAAGACGGACGTGTAGACTCAGCATGGAGCAGTCACGTGTCTGTGAGAGCTGACCAATCTCCACACTGGTTAATGTTTTTCTTGGCTGTAGACAATGCGTTTTTTAAGAAACAAATGAATGCATATCTCAACAAACAAAGTCGACAAAGAGGCACTTAGAGGCAGAAAGAAAAAGATCAATGAGGTCATTCAGCACTTTTACTTTTGCCAAAGAAGAATTGTTCTTTTGAGTTTATTTTTTTAGCTTTAGTTCTGCTCCTTGTGAAAAGAACCAGGGCTCCTCCAGTTTCCTGCGGACTGCTCTGCGCGTGCTGCGTTCCTTCACTTTCCAACTTCTAGCTTGTTCTCTCTGTTTTCGCCGCAGACGCCAGCTAGCTCTCTAGGCCTGCTCATCCTCGCAGCTTGCCAAGGGTTTTATGCTTATTTTTTACCATGTATTAATTTTGTACATTACTTACTCGATTTTGCACATGTGCGCCACAGCGTGCTTGTGGCGTTGGTTCTGTGGTTCCGCCATGTGGGTCCCGAGGATAGCACTCAGGTCGTCAGAGCTTGTAGCAAGCACTTTTACTCTGCTGAGCTATCTTGCTGGCTCATATTAATTTATTAGGGGCTGGAGAGATGGCCTAGTGGTTAAAAGCGCCTACCACTCTTGCAGAGGACCCGGGTTCGATCCCCAGCACCCACATGGCTGCTGAGAACTGTCTGTAACTCCAGTTCCAGGGGAATCCGACGCCCTCTTCTGACCTCCGCAGCATTGCACGACACGAGTGCACAAACCTTCATGCAGATGGTACATTCATACACATACAAAAAAAAAAAAAAAAGACACGATTTTAGGTAGTCTAGACTGACCTTGAACTATTGATAAGTGTATGTTTCTGTGGCAGGTGGGCAGGCTATGCGAACATGAATGTGGGGTGCCCTCGGAGGCCAGAAGAGGGTGTTGGATCCCCTGAAGTTGGAGTTACAGGCAGTTGTGAGATGCCTGATATGGGTGCTGGGAACCAAGCCTGGAAGCCATTTCTCCAGCTCCTAACTGGCTTCCTCCTAAAGATATATTTACTTTTATTTTATGTGTATGGGTTTTCATGTATGCATATGTATCACGTGTGCCTGGTTTTCATGTGTGCATATGTATCATGTGTGCCTGGTGCAGAAGAGGGTGTGGGATCTCCTGGGACTTGAGTTACAGATGGTCATAAGCCGCCTTGTGGGTTCTAGGAACCAAACCCAGGTCCTCTGCAAGAGCAGCAGGTGCTCTGAACTGCTGAGCCATCCCATCAGCCCCGAGAAGTGCGATGTGGTATTATGAGAACACGTGCACAGACGCGGTGTACTTACATACATGTAGGCAAAATACTCATACGCATAAAGTAAAATACTTTTTAAAAATAGAACCTCTGGGGGCTGGAGAGATGGCCTAGTGGTTAAGAGCGCGTACTGCTCTTGCAGAGGACCCAGGTTCGATCCCCAGCACCCACGTGACGGCTAAGAACCTTCTTTAATTCCAGTTCCAGGGGGATCCGACACCCTCTTCTGACCTCTGTGGCATTGCATAACACGGGTGCAGACAGTACATTCATACACATAAAAAATAAATAAAATTAAAAAATTAAAGAAAATAGAACCTCTGTCTACCATTCGTTATTAAAGGGTGACACCTCACAGCTGGGAATGTGGGGTCATTTTTATGCCCACAGGAGCAGAACCTCATAGGTTGAGGTAGATTCATGATTTATCATCCACATTAACACTTAGTTTAATTAGAAATTCTTTGTATTTATTTGTACACATGTGAAATGATGTATGAACAAGAGTATTACAGCTTTCTCTGTAACAAAAGTTTGGCAGTCACCCACGTATTTATCATAAAAAGGAGTGACCAAGTAAGTCTACTGAACAAGAGGGAAATCCCAGGGCCCCTTTACCCTGTGTGTCTCTGTGCTGTTTGATTTAAATTTTTTTTAAAATATATTTTATTTTTGTGTATGAGTGTATTACCTGCATGTATGTAAGTGCACCTGTGTGTACAGAAGAGGGCATCAAACCCTCTGGAACTGGAGTTATGGATGATTGTCAGCCATCATGTGGGCGATGGAAACTGGACGTGGGTGTTGTTAACCACTGACCTTGCTGTTTTGATTTTTGATGTGTGTAACTATTATATTGAAACCTAATATTCAAATGAAAAAATAAAATAAAAATAAAATACCTTATACTGGAAGTAACTTTATGTTAGAGTCGTTATTACAGGATTTAATTAAAACTAACTGAAAATCATTAAGGAAGTTTGATGTCATGTGTACATAGAGTTTATAGTGGTAATTGTATTAAGAGTGTGGGAACATGCTAGGTGTTGTAGCAAAGGTGTGTGTGTGGGGGTGTGTGTTTGTATGCCATGGCACTTCAGAAGTCAGAGGATGACTAGTGGGAGTCAGTTCTCTCCTTTTGCTACATGGGTCCTGGGAATTGAACTCAAGTCGTGAGCTTGGTGGCAAATGCCTTTACCCACTGAACCATCTGGCCACCCCAACCTCATGTCTTACTCTTGAGACGCATCTCTGTTCATGGAGATATAAATAAAAAGCAAACGCAATAAAATAATAGTAGCATAGCTTTCTGCAGTAAACATCTGTGCAAGGTACAAAGGTGTGTGAAAGATTAGACATCAAAGGAAGGCGACCTTGAAGGTGACCTGGGAAAGATCAGCAAGGAGTCTCCTTGCACCCTGCTCTGGACTTCTGAGCCCAGACCCAGTGGCTCATTTCCTTACTTACCCCAGAACTGTCCTCTCCCCAAACCTGTTTGTTTCCTCTGCTCTAGGCAGCCACATAGCAGTGCCCTCCTCTCTACTTCCTTAGATGTTCCCTCCCATAGCTGAGGTCATTTCTCTGCCAGCCTCCTAACTGAGGTAGCCGGAGGTTCTCCGTCCCTCCTCTCAGCCCTGGGAAGGAGGGCTGGTCAGCGCCGTCCTGGCCAGTGGTGTGTGTGTGTGTGTGTGTGTGTGTGTGTGTGTGTGATTCCCCCTCTGTGCTGTTCAGCCTGCATTGTCTTTTCCTCTGACGGTGGCTGACAGTCTTGTCTCTTACTTCATCTATGGAGATTGTATCTCTTCCCTTCCAGACTTGTGAAGCCGAGAAGTGGCAGACATGGTGACTAACATCAGAGGAGGAAACTGTCTCTTTGCTTCAGTTTTGCCTTGGGAAGCTGACTTGATGACTGATGCAAGCATCAGCACATATCTTCAGACTTCTTACTGCGCAAGTGTTTGACCTGCTGGAGGTCACGAGCAAGAAGAACTCTGTAGCTGCTGTCATGGAACTCATTGGCAGAGAAGGGCTGAGGGACATGGAGGCTCTGAACACTCATGAGGCCAGGGCCAGGGTGAACCCAGCTCTGCATCTCTAGGCCTTGAATCAGCATTCTGATATCTTTAATGGTGGTGGTAATGGTACCCACGTCCTGTGGATGGTGTGAGGGTTAAATACAATCACATATGTGAAGCCTGTGTAGAGTGCTTGGTCAGACATATGTTCTGCATGAATACTAGCTAAAATTATTACAAGGTACTTGTAGATAGTAACACAAACATATAAGTCACATTTTTTTAATTAATTTTATTTATTTCTGTATGTGTATGAATGTACTGTCTGCATGCAAGTTTGTGCACCCGTGTTGTGCAACGCCGCGGAGGTCAGAAGAGGGTATCGGATTCCCCTGGAACTGGAGTTCTCCTGGAATTGGAGTTTCAGATGGTTCTCGGCCACCATGTGGGTGCTGGGGATCGAACCCGGGTCTTCTGTAAGAGTGGTCAGCGCTCTTAACCGCTAGGCCATCTCTCCAGCCCAAGTCACATTTTTTTTAAAAGCAAGGTGTGTTGTAATCTTAGCATCTGGGAGGATCAGGAGGAGCACATTGGGTTCGAGCCTAGCCTAGACTATAAAGTGAGACCTTGTCACACACACAAAGCAGGGCTGGGGCTATAGCTCACAGGGCAGTGTGAGGGCCTGGCTTCCATTGCTTCTGGGCCGGGTAGTGCGCACCTGTAATCTCAGTACTCAGTAGGTAGAGGCACAAGGATCAATGTTCAAGACCAGCCTTGGCTAGCTAGCTTGAGAACAGCCTGGGCAGCATGAGAGCCTGCAAAGAGAAAACTGTCAGTCAGTGGCACACTCTGAAGAAACAACTGCATGTCATCTACCAGGAAATACAATTTAATTTCCACTGTGCCCAGAGACCTGAGATGGTAGATGGAAGTAATGGTCTCCTAAAGAAATATGTAATGAAGGGAGTTGGAGAGATGGCTCAGCGGTTAAGAGCACTGGATGCTTTTTGCAGATCTGGGTTTGATTCTCAGCACCCACATGATGGCTAGCAACCATCCATAACTCCAGTTCCAGGGGATCTGATGCCCTTTTGTGGCCTCTACATGCATCACATGCACACCACATGATGCCCTTACATACATGCAGGCAAAACACTCATATATATCTATAAAATAAAAATGTAAAATATGACCCTTGATTCATCTTCCTAATAGAGACTACTATCAAGTACTCACAGGATAACAATGTGTGCTGTTGATGGTGGTGAGAAACAGTTCTCACACAGAGCTTTGAAAGTACAGAAGGAAATTAACCAGACTCCCTGGAAGGGAGGTTTAATCCCCTGGAAGAGGAACTAGACCTGAAACCCTAAGGAATTTAGGAGGAAACTGGTTTTTCTGTGCGTGGCTCCAGCCCTCTGAGGAGAGGCTAACAAGCCAGCCACCTGATCAGACAATGTAAGGTTCTGACCTCACGGAGTGCTGGGTTTGTCAAGAGCGCTTGTGGCTTGTGTTAGGTCAAGATCACTTTTCAGCCCTGGTGTGTGGCTTTCATCAAGGCAGCCACAGACTGGGTTTGTGGAGCATTCAGATCCTGGGGTTCTTCTCCCTAAAATTATACACAACTCAAGTTTCACAAATGACATATTATGTCAAAGGAACCTCAGACTTCAGGGTGTGGTGGAGCACAACTGTAATTCTAACATGCTCCAAGTAAGACAAGAGGAGGAGGAATTCAAGGCTAGCTTTGTCTGCAAAAACTAAAAACTAAAACTAAATAAAATAAGAGTTCCAGCTAGAGAGATGGCTCAGCAGTTACAAGCACTGGCTGCTCTTGCAGAGGACCCAGGTTTGGTTACCAACACCCATATGGTGGCTAACAATCGTCCATAACTCCAGTTCCAGGGGATCTGATGCTTTCTTCTGGCCTCTGCATGTGTCTGTAGCCACATGGTGCACATACACACATGGTGCACATACACACATGGTGCACATATATACACACGGTACACATATATACACATGGTGCACGTACACACACGATGCACATATACATATGATGTACATACACAGACTGTGCACATACATATGGTGCACATATATACACACAGTGCACATATATACACATGGTGCATGTATATACACATGGTGCACATACACACATAGTGCATGTATATACACATGGTGCACATATCTACACACAGTGCACATATATACACAAGGTGCACATACACGGTGCACATACAGTGCAGATATATACACACAGTGCACATATATACACATGGTACACATATATACACATGGTGCACATACACACACAGTGTACATATACACACGGTGCACATATACACATGGTACACATATACCCATGCAGGTAAAACACTCATATATGTAGAAAAGAGTTGGCCCTCAGCTCTGTTCCACTGTAAAAAATTATAACTGACATAGCTGGGATCTTGCTGGGTGTCACCAAAGGTTTTATATGAAGTGTCTGATCAGGCCTCATTAAAACTCTATTTATTGTTGTGTGTGCATGTGATGTATATGCAGCCACGCATGGCAGAATCTGCATGTGGAGGTTAGAGGATATTTATTTATTTATTTATTTATTTATTTATTTTATTTGAGACAGGGTCCTCCTGTAGCCCCAGCTGGCCTGGAACTAACTATGTAGACCAGGCTAGCCTTGAACAGAGATCCACCTGCCTCTGACTCCCTAGTGCTGGGATTGAAGGCGTGCACCACCATGCTGGGCTCAGAAGAGAATGTTTGTAGTTTTCTTCTTCTTCTTCCACATTTACCTGGGGTCTGGGGATTGAACTCAGGCTGCAGGCTTGTATAGTGAATACCTTTACCTACCGGAGCTATCTGACTGGTTGTACCCTGACCAGGATGCAGCTCTGATGTTCAAGTGCTTGCATAGCATGCGTGAAACTTTGGGTTGATCCCAGCACCACGTAAAGGTGCGCTTGTGATTCTAGCACCTATGTGGACATGGGAAGATTGGAGGTTCAAAAGTCATCTTCAACTACAGAGCAAGTTTAAGTCCAGCCTGTGGTACATAAATTTCTGTCTCATAAAACAAAAACAAGGGGGCTGGAGAGATGGCTTAGTGGTTAAGGGCACTGACTGCTCTTCCAGAGGACCCGGGTTTGTTTCTGACACTCACCTGGTGACTGACTAATGACCATCCACATCTCCAGTTCCAGGATCTGACATCTTCATCTGACCTCCTTGAAGGCAAGGCTTGGTGGTGCATGCCTTTAATCCAAGCATTTGCAAAGCAGAGTTAGGCAGATATCTGTGAGTTCCAGGCCAGCCTAGTCTGTGTAGGGAGTTTCAGGCTAGTCAGGGCTACATATTGAGAAATCATCTCAAAACAACAACAACCACAACAAAATGCAAACCAAAAGCAAAACAAAACCCAAACAAAACCAGACCAAAATCTTGTAATAAACTCAGAACTCATGGCCCACAGGAGACTAGAACTGTTTTGTGTTGTTAGATTTTTATGTGTATGTGTGTCTCTGTGTTGGTATGTACTTGTGAATGCAGTGCCCATGGGGGCCAGAAGGTGGCTGCAGAGTCCCCTGGAACAGGAGTGCCTGTTGTGGGTGTTGGGAACTGACTTTGGGCTGCCTGAAGGGCAGCAAGCACTCTTAACTGGTGAGCCAGCTCTCCAACCACAAAGGTAGGACTTTTACATGGCAAGCTTAAGACATTACTAGCACTGAAAAGAAAACAAGGAAATAAACAATAGCCAAAGTCCCCAGGGCCATTTAATTGTGTATTCCAGAAATACATGGAATGAAGTGTTGTATGTTCTAGAATAGAGAATAGAACCAATGAAAATGGTCATGGTGGAGCATGTGTGTGTAATCACAGCAATATAGGGAGGCAGGGGCAGGGGGATTGCCACAAGTTCAAGGCCAAGGTGGTCTACAGTGAATTCCAGGCTGGTGAAGTTGCAGAGTAAGACCCCATTTCAAAACATAATAAAATAAGGCTAAATCCATGTAAGTTTATTTAAAATGTGAATTTTTGACATTTATTATATAGTCATTATTGATTATTTATTTGTGTGTGTTTGTTTGTGTGTGCTGTTGTGCACAGGTGGACTTCAGGGGACAGCTGGTGGAAGTTGGTTCTCTCCTTCCACTGTACAGATTCTGGGGAATCAACCTTAGGTTGTCACACGTGGTGTGAAGTGCCCTTACCCAAGCTATCTACCCAGCCTGCGCTTTTGTCCTTAGCAACCATTGTTTAGATCTTTCCCAAGCCTTGCCTGGCAGCTGAGCGGAGCAGCATCTTGGCCCCTACCTCCTCCCTCTTATTTCATTTTCTTTAAGAATGGAAAGCTTTTCTTTCATATGTTCCAAATGGTCTGGTAAGTTGCAAAAATTGCTAGGACATAAAGAAGTGAATAGCTTCAATTATTGTGTCCCTATACCCCCTTCTAATGAAGCCACCATAAATCCCCTGCCTGTCTTCCTGGCTTTGTCTAATGAGACTACTCTCCCAGTTGGGGTGGAAGAGGAGGGAGTGATTGTGTAACCCAGGTAGTCGCGGAACTCCATCCTGACTGACTGCCAGATCCAGAGGGCTGGAACCATTTGCTTAAAGACCTTGGCTTTTCCATTCTCTGCAGAGGGCTTGTGTATCATCATGGTATTGGAGAGGGATTTGGGGAGGGTAAGGAGTTGATTAGAAGAGTTTTTAGCACACGACAGCAGGGGCTTTGAGGACTGTTTAGGCCCCAGCACTAGAGAAAGACAGTATGGCCAGGCTCTCAAGAGAGGAATCTGGACTGACATGGTGGCAGCTCTTAGAGGATGGGCGTGGCTTACAGCACAAGCCTGGAGCCAGGCGCTTGGGCTCTAGGCAGGAGGTGGGGAAGGCAGTGGAGAGCAGACTGTGTAGCCAGCAGTGTCGTGAATTCACTTTCCCAGGTGAGAGATCTGGGCACCCAGAAGTCTGTTAGTTAGAGACTCACAGACAGTGTCTCGGAAGGTGCCTGTGGGTGTCTGTGAGCAGGGGCGCAGGGGAGGGTGGCCGGAGCAGCTGGATCCTAATATTGCATTCCTTTAAGACCCAGCTGTCATCTCTGCTTTGAAATCTGTTCAGATGTGAGCATGCTTGCTCAAATTCCCAGATCATGCCTTCTCTTCGTGACAGACTGTGTCCTCTCAAAGTGGGAACCCAAACCCTTATCCCTCACATTCCTTTCCGTCAGGCATTTCATCACAGCGACTAGGAAACTGACCAATAAACATAGCATTCACACTGCTTAATTTTTCCAAATCATCTAGGAATGATTTAAATCATGGGGGTAGGGGGTAGAAAAATATAGAAGTAGATGTGGACGTGTTAGATGTGAACAGCTGCAAAGTTCTTGAAGTCATTAATCTTGAGGACAGCTGAGTCAAGACAAATGTAGAGGCTGCACTCAGGATCTGACAAGACTGCCAGGTGGCCTACAGGATTAGAAGTGCTGCTGGCAGAGCCAGGTCTTGGCATAAAGCAGAACTAGATGTAAACAGCGTCTGTTATTTTCACTCTACGGAGAGATGGCTCAGTGGTTAAGAGTACTGGCTGCTCTTGCAGAGGACCTGGGTTCCACTTCCAGCACCCACATGGTGGCTAACAACCATCCAGTAACTCCAGTTCCAGGGGATCTGATGCCTCTTCTGACTTCCAAAAGGATTGCATGACACAAGTGCACTTACGCACATGCAGGCAGTACACTCGTACATACATAAAATATTAAAAGAAAAAGTTTATCACTCTAATGTAAACAAGCTAGGAAGAACATGTTTAGATTTTGTGAAAGGTAAGTGCCCCCCCCCCCCATGGATCTGTACAGTTCTGCTGTCTAGGGATCCGGGTCTTCTTATGTGCTCCTGATCCACATGGTCTGTTAGCAGATGAAGGAGTTGGGTAGTGGAAGACCGGTAAAATCCACAGAAACGGCACACCGGGCTGTGTGCTGGGAGAAATGTTTAAGTCTATTCTGTCTCCTGTTTGGCCAGAGCTCTGCCTTTTGTGTTTACATTGGATGGATAAAATCTTAGAAACATGGAAGAATAAAAAAGCCCAGGCATCTTCAGTCCTTAAATGCACTTAGCAAATCTAAAAAGAAGTAAATAAAAGTATTATTAATAAAACTTCAGTCATTGCTGCCTGGTCTGGAACTGTGCTCTTCTTTGTGCTGTTGTTTTCTGTTTATTTATTTAAAAATCTATTTTATTTTTATTTATGTATACATGTGTGTGCTACATGTGTATGAGTGTCTGTAGAGGCCAGAAACAAATTTCTTGTAACTAGCATTACAGGTGGTTGTTAGCTGCCATAACTGGGTGCTGGGAACAAAACCCAGGTTCTCTACAGGAGCAGCAAGCACTCTTAATCACCGAGAAACCTGTCAAGCCCCATAATATGATTTTTTTTCTTCTCGAGGCAGGGTCTCCCTGTAGACCAGCTGGTCTTGATATCAAAGAGATCCTACGTCTGCCTCCACAGTGTTGGGATTAAAGGCATGTGCCACCACACTCAACTATAATGTGAATTCTTTTTAAAAAATATTTAATATATTTTTATTTTATGTGTATGGGTGTATTGCCTGCATGTGTGTAAGTGTACCCATGTCATGCAGTGCCTGCCAAGGTCAGAATAAAGCATCAGATGCCCTGGAACTGGAGTTACAGATGGTTGCTAGCTGCCATGTGGATGCTGGGAATTGAACCTGGGTCCTTTGCAAGAGCATTCAGTGCTCTTAACTGCCAAGCCATCTCTCCAGCCCCTATAATGTGATTTCTTAAAAGCAGTGAACCTACCTACTTACCTATGTGGTGGTGTAGAGCACAATGCTCTCCAAAGCCATGCAGGAAATAATATCTGGATCTTTTTTAAAGCCTCATTTAATTAGGATTAATCCCTCCCTCTCAGAACTTGATATGTGAGTCTATTTCTGTAAAATACAAAATTATGAGCTTAAGTGTTTCTGAACACACTGAAATCTCTCTAATCTCTACTTAGGTACTGTCTCTCTAGCCATCTGTCCCTCTTTCGAAAGGAACTTGAAGATGGCCTGGAGATTTTCCAGGCTAAGGATACTGGGTGTTCAGAAGAAATGAGAAGTATAAATGAGAGGTGGGGAGGGGAGCAGTTAGCCACATGGACCAGGTCAGAATCTGTCCTTTGTCCTTCAGCACAGTGGCTTTCAAGGTGGACCCTGGAGTTTGAAAGAGCTCTTTACAGGGACTGACATGGGTTCCACCTGTCTCGGGGCCTGTGGTAACAAATTTTGGACAGTGTCCCAAGGGAGAGGAAACTCATAGCTGTTACTGGGTGGGGATGGGGTCACCTGTGAGCCCCTCTCCCAGCAGGATTGATGTGTGGAGCTCTATGGGAGCTGAGCTGAGGAAAGTCACAGATTAGCTTATGGACTCTTAATTGATTCTTGTTGCAAAAGGGACCACTGGGTTGAAGAGATTTGTGCAAGAAAGCAAAGCAAACATAAATAAAAAACTGGAAGGATAAAATCAGGATAAAGAAGAGATCAACAATGCAAACAAACCCAAGGACACTTGCCACAGTTGTTGTGGCAGAGCCTTTGAGGTCCAGTTCTTATTACGTGAGCTCTGGAGCATTCTGAGGTAAGAACAGGGACTTAAGGGCTGGGGGGGGTATCTCAGCACTGCAGCAAGAGACAATGAACTTCGCCCACTGTGTTCTGCTTTCACAGGTGTTGGCGAACTAAACCTACATCTTCATGCTCACAGCAAGCAGAGCCAGTCATTCCTCAGTGTATTAGTCACTTTTCTGTTGCTGTGATAAAACCACCATGACCAAGGGAACTTATAAAAGGAAGAGCTTATTTGAGCTTATGATTGACGGTTCCAGGAAATTAGAGTCCATTGTGGTGGGAGGCATGGTGGCCGGGGCTGGAGCAGAAAGTTGAGGTTCACATTTCACAATGAGTACAGGAAGTCAAGAGAGAGAGAGACTGGAGACGGCAAGGCTTGTTAAACTCACTAAGCCCACCCTCAATGATGTACTTTCTCTAGCATGGCCACACCTTCTAGTCCTCCCAGAACAGTGCCACCAACTGGGGACAAAAATGTCTGAATACTTAAAGCCCATGGGGGTGTCCTAGTTTGTCTTCCATTGCTGTGATAAAACACTCTGACCGACACCAACTTGGGGAGGAAAGGGTTTATTCAGCTTACATCTCCTGAGTCACAGTTCATCACTTAGGGAGCTCAAGGCACGAACTCAGGGCAGGAACCTGGAGGCAGGAGCTGAAGCACAGGCCATGGAGGAATGCTGTTCACTGGCTTGCTCCCTTGGCTCATGCCCAGCCTACCTTCTTATATGATATACAACAACCTGCCCAGGGTGGCACCACTCATTGTGGGCTGGGCCCTCCCACATTGCTTGACAATCAAGACAATACTCCACAGATGTGACCTCTCCATGTGGAGAGGTCAAAGGACAACTTGGTGAAGTCATTTCTCCTCTTCTGCCACAGGCATTCCAGGAATCAAACTGGAGTCACCAGGGTTGATGGCAGGTGCCTATACCCAAGGTCTTGAAACAGGTCTTATTGTGTAGACCAGGATGGCTTAGAACTTGTGGGTTATCTTCCTGCTTCCAACTTCTGAATGCAGAGATTACAGGCATGTCCCGCCTCCCCTAGCTTGCAAATACATGTTTACAAGTCAGTAGCACACGTACCTTTTTACATATGGTTTGGGTGGATGACGGCTGGTTTGAACAGCCACAGCAAAAATCATGCTCCTGAAAGCTTGCAATATTTGTCATTTGGCTCTAAATAGAAAATGTGTGCAAACCAAGTTAAGTGATCATTACATAGATGTTTAGGACATAATAGTTGTTACTGGGCATGGTGATGCATGCTTGTAATCCCCTTACTAGGACGTGGAGGCAGGAGGATCAGGAGATCAAAGTCCTCACTGAGTACATAGGGAGTTCAAGACCAGCCTCCCGAGACTCTGAAATAAATAAATAAATAAATAAATAAATAAATAAATAAATAAATAAATAATAAATAAATAGTATGGGGCTGTTGACCTCATGGTTTGACAGGCTGAAAAGGGCACATGTTTGGAGCTGATGGCCCTGCCATCAAACACACAGCCATGGGACTGCCAAACACACAGCCAAACATGAAGCTGTAGAACTGATAGTTCCATAGCCAAACACACAGTTGTGGAGAGGCTGGCTCCCATAGCCAAACGAGCTGAAGAGCCAGCTGTGGGGTTTGATAGCCCCATGTGGTGGTTTGAATGAGAACATCCCCCATAGGCTTTAAGTATTCAGACATTTTGTCTCCAGTTGGTGGTGCCGTTTGGGGTAGGTGTTAGAAGGTGTGACCATGCTGGAGGAAGTATGTCACTGGGGGCAGGCTTAGCGAGCTTAACAAGCCTTGCTAGTCTCCAGAGGCTCTCTCTTGACGGTGCTTATTGTGAAATGTGAACCCCGGCTTTCTACTCCAGCCCAGTCCACCATGCCTCCCACTACAATGGACTCTGATTTCCTGGAATCGTCAATCATAAGTTCAAATAAACTCTTCCTTTTATAAGTTCCCTTGGTCATGGTGGTTTACCACAGCAACAGAAAAGTGACTAATACAGTTATTTGGTACCAGAAGTGGGGTGTTGGCTGTGAAGAACCTTACCGTGTGGGTGTTTGGAGAAATGTGGAAGACTTTGGAACTTTGGGCTAGAAAAGTGGTTGACTACTGTAAGTAGAACCTAATGGGCCATTGTAGTAGAAGCCTGGAAGAAAGCATTGCTGCCAAAAATGTAGTTCCAGAGGAAAATAAAGTCTTAGGCAGCAACTGGGATATTTTGGCAAAGAGTCTCGCCACAGTTTGCCCACAGCCCAAATGCTTGCCTGATGCTAAGTTGAAAATGGACTAATGTCTTTGGTGGTGGATATTTCAAGACAGCCAAACGTAGAAATGGTGGCCTGGCTATTAATGGTGAATATTATACAGATCTACAGTGAAAAAGAGCAAATGGGGCAGAAAGAAATGCAGAATGTACAGTTTGGATCTGAAAAGAGCACTAGGAAGATTAAAGGTGGGGCCAAGGCATGTGAAGGAGAGGCTCCCTTTCATAAGCAGATTAAAGTGATTAAGGAGAGGCCTAGATATTTACAAGTAAACAATGGGAAAAGTATGATTAAGGAGGGGCCTTGAGATTTACAAGTAAACAACAGAAACAGTACCTTCAGGGCAAGACCACACCCTGCTAATCCTCCAACTTTTGAAAGGAAAATACTGAAAGGGTTTTCTGCTCCAATCAGTCTGGGGCAGAGAAAAGTTGCAAATGTGGTTGAAATAGGCCAGGGTCCATCCCAAACTTGCCGCCAAACTGGGCAGTTTCATTCACATGGTGCTGGCTTTAGAAGCATGAGGTTTGGGAGAGTGAAGGGGTCATCAGTTCTTCCTCCACAGTTTCAGAGAGCCACAGTAGCCAGGCAGAGTACAGCAGGGGCGTCCCTGCATAAAGAGGCCCTGATAGGCCATAGTGCGAAGCTGTGAATGTGAAGCCTGGTTGGCAGCGGAGACCCCAAGAAGACATTTGAGATGCCAGACCTATGAGATATTTGCCAAGGAGAGCTGCATACAGGGAGTAGTACCAGCCTAAGGAAGAGAGCCATGTTGCATGCAATCCTGGAAGAGCTGAGCCATCTAAGCCCTTTGGAAGTCAAGTCCCAGAAGTTGCACATGGAGCTACTGGACTTGGTTTTTGCCCTGCTGGTTTTTGGTCTTGTTTTGGTCCAGTATTTCCTCACTATGCCTCTATTCCTCCCTTTTGGAATGGGAATGTGTATTCAGTTCCACTGTATGTTGGGAGCATGTAATTTGCCTTTTGATTTTACAGGAGCTTACAGTTAAGAGATTTGCCTGTGTCTCAGAAGAGACTTTGGAATATAGACTTTTGAATAGAATTGAGACTGTTAAAGACTATGAGGACTTTTAAGGTTGGACTAAATGCATTTTACATTTTATATGGTCATGAGCCTATGGGGGCCAGGGAGTGGAATATGGTGTCTTGAATGAGAGCATCCCCCATAGGCTTTAAGTATTCAGACATTTTGTCTCCAGTTGGTGGTGCTGTTTGGGGAGCTGTTAGAAGGTGTGGCCATGCTGGAGGAAGTAGGTCACTGGGGGCAGGCTTAGAGAGCTTAAAAGCCTTTCTAGTCTCTAGAGGCTCTCTCTTGATGGTGCTTATTGTGAAATGTGAACCTCAGCTTTCTGCTCCAGCCCCATCCACCATGCCTCCCACCACAATGGACTCTGATTCACTGGAACCGTCAATCGTAAGCTCAAATAAACTCTTCCTTCTATAAGTTCCCTTGGTCATGGTGGTTTCTCACAGCAACAGAAAAGTGACTAATACACCCCACAACCAAGCACGAGCCCTGTAACCATCTAGGGACCATATCAGGTGTTGCAAATCCATGAAAATCATTTACTCTACGTAACAGCCAGCTTATACAGGTTTGGGATGGGGCTGCTGATACACTATGTGACATCACTTCCCAGTAGCCAGTCTTAGACCTCCACGCTGTCATGGGTCATCCCAGCTATGGGGTGTATTCAGAAGGGCATGCTGATAAGCAAGCTGACTGGTGACTTCTGAGCACATGCTAGCTGAAACCAGTGTGTCCCGCATCCTTTGCTCTGCCTAGTGTGCTAAGCAGATTGGTAGCCTGCACACGCTCAAGATTTGTCTGAGTCCAGGATTGCTGTACCACAAATAGATGTTGGGTATAAATCATTTCCATATTGTATTAATTAGGGTTCTCTAAAGGAATGGAATTGATAAATGTATATACAAATGTAAATATGTATATTTAAAATCTATATAGAAAGATTATCTTATGTGATAGGGTTCAAGTAGTCCGACAATGGCTGCCCCACACTGGAGAGGCTGAGAATCTGGTAGTTGCTCAGTCCATGAGGCTGGATGTCTCAGTAGTCCCAGTCTGGCACTGAAAGCCTGATGGATTCTGGGAGATCTGCTAATCTTCAGTATACATCAGAATCCAAAGAGGTGGTTTCTACTCTCACAGGAGGAGGAAAGTCAAGGCCACAGGATGAGCTCACCAGTGAGAGAGAAGGCAAGGAGCGCCATCAGAAGGCAGCGCCCACATTTAGGGTGGGTCTTCTGGCTTCAAATAATCCAGTCAAGAAAGTCTTTCTCATTATAGCTAATTTCAGAAACATTTGAGTTAACAACTAAGATGAGCTGTCACACATGTTTTCAATAGGTTACAGTCATGTGTGCCACTTGATACATATGAAGTATTGTTGTCACCCCATTTTACTGATGGGAAAAGTGAGGCACAGAAAGCCTTCTTCAGTTGCTACCCATTTACCAGTGTCTTAGCAGGTGTTTCATCTATTTCTATCATCTGATCACTAGGAGGCCAATCTTAGAGACCCCTCAGAACTCATCAGACCCCATGGGGACCTGGCTTATCCCCTTAACTTTCAGGATTTTTTTTTTTTGTCTTTTCAATATAGGGCCTTCCTGTAGCCCCAGCTGTCCTGGAACTCACTCTGTAAAACAGGCTGGCCTTAAAATCACAAAGATCTGCCTGCCTCTGCCTCCCAAGTGCTAGAATTTTTTTTTCCAAGTGATAGAATTAAAGGCGTGCACTACCACTCCCGGCTGACAGTGTCTTGAGAATTCCATGGCTCTTATTGAATATCACATTGGTGCTCTCCCAGGGATGTCTTCCCTGTCCTTCTTGTGTTCATTCTGTATAAAACTTGCTCAAAAATACAAAACAAACAAACCTAAAAAAATCTTGCTGCAATCTGGATGTTTCTGCTGTATGACCATTCCTAGGGGGAAATACAAATGTCTATTCATCTCACACAAGATCCTCCAGCTTGGTGAACCATTGAGTTTATTGGGGTCACTTATAAGAATGTGGGTGACTCATAGGCAGGAGCATCTCTGAAAACCTGACCCCCAGGGGTGATGACTCAGGAATGCTGTGTCCCCTGGAACCCACTGCACAACTTACTGGCAGCCTGCTAGAAAATCTCCTATCCCTTTGTTAGAGAGGCCCACACTGACTCCATTTTGAGTACAGCCACCATTTTAAGCAGTTACTAGAACCTGCCCAGTTTGGGGAAAAGGTCAATTGCTCAAGGTTTATTGGCAACTGACCTTTTTGGGCACAAGGTCAGTTGCTCGAGGCCTCAAGAACAACTAATAAAATTTAAACTTGTTAAAGATAACTGTTGGTATGTGAGGGCAGGTGGACTGACTCAACATTTCCTCATTCTAGTTAAAGGATTGTGTCTAAAGATAACTGTTGGTATGTGGGGGAAGGTGGGCTAACCTAACTATGAGTTGTAATCCTGCTGTTATCCAATAAGGCTAGAAGTTACCCAAACCCTGCTAAAATTCCCCTATAAAAGGTGAGCCAAGTTATCCAGGTCGTCAGAGCCTTTTTTCTCCCACTGTAGCATGCTGGTTAACTTTGTCCTGAAATAAAGTCTTGGTTTTCCATCCTTTGGTGTGTCTGGTGTGGATTCTCGGACCCTAACACCTTCAATTCCTAGTACTTATGGGACCTTTAAAGATTTAATTTACATGTGCCTCTGTGTGTGTGTGTGTGTGTGTGTTTGTATGTGTATGTGTGTGTTTGTGTGTGTGTTTGTGCGTGTGTGTTTGTGTGTGTGTTTGTGTGTGTGTGTGTGTGCACAATGTGTTTTTGTACATGGGTATAGGTGCCTGCAGAAGCCAGAAGAGGGTGTCGGGTCCCCTGAAACTGGAGTTACAGTCGGGTCTGAGCTGCCCCCTGCAGGTGCCGGGATGGGTGTCAGGTCCTCTGGAATGGCAGTATGGCCTCCTGACCACCCAGCTGTCTCTCCAGCCCCAGACCTTTGAAATTTTATGAGTTTACGAACTTACTGAGACTCTTGATTTTTGTTGGACGTTTGAGTTTAGAGTAAATAGATGTAAAATAATCTCCATCTCTGTCTTCCAGCCTTGCTTATTAACAAGATCATTTGCTATGTGTTCTGTAAGAGCTTTCTAAAAACCCATTTCTTTCCATTCAGCCCTCCAGTTCCAAACTGAAACCCAGACACAGCAATCTCTATCTAATTCTTAACCTTTCAGTGGAGTTTGTTTGCTTGTAGTTTAAAGTCAATTGAAAACTGTTTAAATGGGTTGGGGACATAGCTCAGTTTGTTGAGTTCTTGCTTAACACCCACAAGCCCTGGTTTTGATCTCTACCATGGCATAAACCGTTAGGGTGTGGTGGTACATGTTTATAATCTCAGCACTTGGGAGGTAGTGGCAAGAAGATCAGGAGTTCAAGGTTGTACATAGAGTTGAAGGCCAGCCTGGGCTTCATGACAACTTGATATGAAAGTAGAGAAAGTAGACATACCTGGGTAGAGGGAACTTCAGTTGAAGAACTTCCTCCCTCAGGTTGGCCTGTGGTCATCTCTGTGAGACATTTTCTTGATTGTTAGTTGACATAGGAGGGTTCAGTCCACTGTGGGTGGTGCCATCCCTGGGCAGGTGGGCCTGGGGTGTATAAGGAAGGGAGCCGTACATGAGCCTGGGAACAATCCAGTAAGCAGCGTTCCTCAGTGCTCTCTGCTTCAGTTCCTGCCTTGGCCTCAGTGATGGACTGAAAGATGTAAGATGAAATAATCTCTTTCCTTTGCAGATTGCTTTTAGGCATGGTGTTTGTTTATCACAGCGACATAGACGCAAACTAGAACAGTCTGTCACAAACAAACACAACTAACTGTCAAATGATCTCTTCCTACCATGCCATTAAGCAGAGTGACTAATACCTAACATCTCTGGTTCATTCTGGTCGTGGCTTGCTACTTTCTGATGGTATTGTCTTACACTGGAGAACAAATTGTTCTGAAAAAAAGCAAGGAATGATGATTTATTTACAAGAAACCTTCACAGTTATCTGATTCTGAGTCCTGGTCCCCTTCATTGCATTTTGAGTGATTTTACAGGTAAATGATAGAAATGCAAAAAATTTTTCTTTAAAATTTTGTCTTTTAATTTTAGCATACAAGATGCATGTGTTAATGAGGCTTCATGTGACATTTCTGTCCTTCTTTGAAATTATATTTATTTTTTATGTGTATGATTGTATTGCCTGCATGTGTGTAAGTGTACATGTGTCATGCAGTGCCCATGGGGGTTAGAAGAGGGTATCAGAGTACCCCGAATGGGAGCTACATGTGGTTGTTAGCTGCTATGTGGTTGCTGGGAACTGAATCCAGGTCCTCTGTAAGAGCAGCCAGTGCTGTTAACTGCTGAGCAGTCTCTTCAGCCCCTACAACCTAAATCTTTGGGTTGAGTAGGATAAAGACCTTAAGGACTGTGCAATTTGAATAAGAATGTCCCCCATAAGGCTCCAAGAATTCGAATTCTTGGCCCAGTTGGTGGCCTTGTTTATGGAGGCTTAGGTGCTATGACCTTGCTGGAGGAAACAGGTCCCTGGGGGTGGGCTGTGAGAGTTCATAATCTTGCCCATTTCCCGTCTGTCTCTCTCTGCCTCCTATACCTGCTTAAAGGTAGGATTACTCAGCTTTCTGTTTCAGCTGCCTCCTGCCTCCCTACCACTACAGATGGACTCTTATCCCTATAGAACTGTAAGTACCATAAACTCTTCCTTCTGTAAGATGTCTTGGTCATGGTGTTTTCTGACAACAACAGAAAGGGAACTATTGCAAGAACCTTGTCCATTTAGATGGGTTAACTGGAGAGAAATCAAGTGATCACTCCCCGGTGGGGAGAAGTAGAAGCAGTTAATGCCATGGTGTTTTCAAGAAGCCTGGCTCTGAATGGGAGTTTGGTTTTAGGTGGCCCCTGGTAATTGTTTAATACCATTATGGGATACAGGTTTCCTTGGCTGACTTTGAAATGGGAAGAATTATAGGTAATATTTAAAGTAGTGAGAAAATTGCCTTCTTTTGAAACAGACTAAGATAAAATCTAAAATAAAAATAATAAAACAACAGGTTTCACATGAATATATAGTAGACATTAAGCACACATATTCAATCTGCACATGAACAAATAGTAGACATTATACACACATATGCAATCCACATGTGAACGTATAGAAGACATTAAGCACACATATGTAATCCAAGTAAGCTACTTAACATTCTTCAGTAAGTTTAAAAAAATTGCATTCATTTATTTTTATTTGTATGTGTATGAGTGTTTTGCTTGCATGTATGTAAGTGTACCCACATGTGCAATACCCAAGGAGGCCAGAAATGAGTGGGTGTCAGATCTCCTGGAACTGGAGTTATGGACAGTTGTTAGCCACTCTGTAGGTGCTAGAAACCAAACCCAGGTCCTCTGCAAGAGCAGCCAGTGCTGTTAACTGCTGAGCCATCTCTCCAGCCCCACAAAGTTTTTTTTAATTGATTTTTTTAATTGATTTTTTTTTTACTGAGTTGAGTCAGGGTCTCACTATGTAACCCAGGGTGGCTTCAAACTGTGATCCGCCTGCCTCTTAAATACTGGGGTTAAAGATATGCATTACCTACCATATCTCAATTAAGGATTTTTTTGTGTGTCAAAGGTTTATTATTTACTTGTGTTGATGCATGTCTGTTGGGTGTGTGTTGTGGGTTTGTCCACCTATGCGTGTGTGCTTGTGTTCTGCTCTGTCACCTGCATATTCCCCTGAAGCAGAGTCTCCCTGAACCTGAGGCTTGTGCTTTCCTCGCTTAAACTGGAAACCAACAAGACCCAGTGATTCTTGTAAGGTTTGGCGTGCCCCCCCCCAAATGAAAGGCCACGAGGTTTAGGCTCTCCAGAACAAAGTTTAATTCAGGGTAGCCGGGGCCAGGCTCAGGGGAAAGATAGAGCCAGCACTGAATGGTGTCTGGCTTGGGAATTTAAGGGAGAAGGTGGGAGTGGGATTCAGTGAGAGTGGGGTGGGTAGCACACTTTGCAGGAATCTGGCTTTCGAAAGGCGGAAGATTCCTGAGTAATCAGTGATGGCCTGTTTCAGCATAGCCAATGGCTGTTAGGTGTCTCCGCATTCCAATGGGCTCTGGAGCTCACACCCTGACATTCCAGCCTTTTGTTTCTATAGGAAAAACGGCGGAGGTCTGTCTTCTGTAGCTGCTTCAGAGCTGATCAGGGGCGAAGTCTTGGGGGAACAGCTGTCAGGCTGGAGGGTTAGAATCCAGTTTCCCATTTGGGCTGCTTGGGGTGCTCTGCCCAGTGGGTTTGGTCCAGATCGATAGTGGCCAGTACTTAGTGGACATTTTCTCTGCAACTGAAAAGAAAAGCTGGTTGAGTCTTACATGAGTATACCAGTGCAGGGACTTCACAGTACCAACAGGGTGCTACTGGGTGCGTTAGCAATTGGAGGGTCCCTGTCTAGGGAATGCAGAGGGAAAAAGGACGTGTACCCTGGTTTGAGAAATTGGAAAAAGTTTTAGTACGTAGAGCTCTAGAATGAAGGCCAGCTTTAATACACAGGGCTCCAGAATGAGAGCCATAACCATGAGAATATAAAAGGTGGTATTTTCTGGCATGGCACACTAAATCTGTCACCTATCTCTGAGATATTTTCTAACTTGGCACAGTAGGTCTCTCACCTATCTCTCTGGTAATAATCTATTTCATTTTCTCTTCTTTAGATTACAGTTTCCTGTTGGGGTGTTTAAAACCACACAGTTAGCTCAGATAAATGAAATTTGTTTTGGTGTTAAGGTCAGTTGAGGTTCTGGTCCTTAAGGGGTCACTCAGGCCTTGCGCCTGGCTCTCTTCTCCAGTTCCATCTATGTGAGGAAAAAGTCAGGCCTTGCTTGACCAGAGCTTCCCTTTGAAGGGTGAGGAGTTTCTCCTCTATATGGACTTTCCTCCTTTGACCGGACACTGGCAGGATGAAGTCCTTTTAAGTGAATCTCCAAGACTTCCCTGGAGCAGGATGACTGGTGACTCGCTGCCACAGGACATGCACAAATTTTCAGATGCAGGACCCTAGGACCCAAGTCGACCTCAGAGGATAGGGGCCAAAATATTGTCCCTTCAAATCCCTCTTGCCAAATCAGATTGGAGCTTAAGTGTGGTTGCTAAACCTCCAAGAGGACTGTTTGAATTAATTTGGTACTTTAATTACCATACAACTACTAAGTAAAGCTTAAACATTGACTTAAGCACTGTTAGTAAATTCTTAATTGCTGTGGTAAAAATAAAAATATTCTGACCAATAATAAAAGCTCATGGTAGGAGCCTGGTAGTGGCTGCAGCACAGGCTATGAAAGGATGCTATTTACTGGCTTGTGTTGCTGGCTCATGTTCAGCCTATTGTATACAATATAGAAATATCTGGCCAAAAATGGCATTGCCCACAATGGGCACAAGCCAGTCCAATGAAGGCAATTATTGAGGTTTCTCAGCTTAGGTGTATCAAGTTGACATTAAACCTATGCAGTAAGTCCTACAATTTGTTCTCTAAGGTCTATGAAGGTCATTTAGGTACTCAAAGTACAATGATTTAAACCATGCAAGGCAAAAAGTTTCTAACAACATAGCCCATGAAACAAACCCAAGATAATAAAGAGGTTAAAACCAGTACCTTCTCGCCAGGTGTGGTGGCGCATGCCTTTAATCCTAGCACCTGGGAGGCAGAGGCCGGCAGATCTTTGTGAGTTCAAGGCCAGCCTCGTCTACAGAGTGAGTTCCAGGACAGCTGAGGCTACAGGGAGACCCTGTCTCAAAAAGACCAAAAAAAGAAAAAAACAACAACAACAACAAAAAAACCCAGTACCTTCTCAAATGAAGGCCATGTCACTTGTCCCCAGATTTTGAATTATAGCTTTGAAAAGGAAAAGGAAGGGGGGGGACATTGTCACATACCAGCAGCAGGCAGATAAGGGCTCACCCAAAGATAAGATAAGATTAGGGCTCACCCAAACTGGTTACATTCAGACTGTCCGTTTGGTCACTGGAAGTAAAACCTTATTTCTCTTAAAAATATTAGAAGTAACCCAGGCTGGCCTTGAACTCCAGATCCACCTGCCTCTGCCTCCTTCAGCAAATCCTACCGGTAGGCGCCACCACTACCGGCATGGTCAGAAACATAGATTTGGTTGCTCAACGGGGAGAAAGATTGGAATTACTGATAGATAAAACAGAAAATCTTGTGGATTCATCTGTCACTTTCAAAACTACCAGCAGAAATCTTGCTCGGGCCATGTGTATGAAGAATATCAAGCTCACTATTATCATCATCATCATATCAATTGTGTTTATCTATGTCATTGTATCACTTCTGTGTGGTGGATTTACATGGCCAAGCTGTGTGAAGAAATAAGAAAGAAAAAGTTACTATTAACTAAAGATACAACAGAAAAAGGAGATAAATGTAATCCATATGACTCAGGCTTTTCACTAGTCACAGAAAGTATCTGCTGCATTCTTTTCTTTTTGCTTTTTCTTATTTTAATAGTGTTCTGTGCCTCTAGATTTATCTTTTTCCTGTCAAACCATCCGTTCTAATGAACTTGTGATTTTTTATAGGAATAGCTTTGAGAGGGCATTTCCTTATGTCTTTTGTTAATAGGTGACCCCACTTTTGAAGACATTTTTGGTTTTAATGCACAAAGCTTTTGCCAAGCTGAAAACAACCAGTTTTACCACCTGTTTACTAAAACTATAGGCACTTTGTATGTTCACACAAAAATATTGGGAGATAGACTATATTACAAACATCTCATCTTAGTGTCTTTTGTTATGGAAGAGTTTTAGGTGCTTCACAACAATATAAATAGAGAATAGTTATTTTGTGAATTAATTAAATTGTTGGTGCTGCTTATATCCAGGAGCCCAGATAGATGAAGTATTAAACACTTTTATTTCAATTGCATGGGGACCATCTTGCTAGTCATTTAGAAGCACAAGAATTATCCTTGTCCTCCTAGCATATACTTTAGGAAATAAAGTTGAAAGCAACATTCATTCAGATATCAGATAGTTTAATAATTTTTGTTTTTCCATTGTAAAGTTGATGTGAGAAGATGATTTAAATAAATTGAGGGTTGTGTGTTTTAAAAAAATATTAGAAGTAACATGTGCAAAGTATAACAGATACACAAAACAATTTTAGTATGTATGGGTAACTCTATATATGTCTGTTTCTCTTGAGGCTGTAACTAGGTATATAGTACCTGGTAGGTGGAACACAATTTCTTGTATATGCCATAATTACATTATAGAATTCTTTTTTTTTTTTTTGTCTTTTCGAGACAGGATCTTCCTGTAGCCCCAGCTGTCCAGGAATTCTCTCTGTAGACCAGGCTGGCCTTGAACTCACAAAGATCTGCCTGCCTCTGCCTCCCAAGTGCTAGGATTAAAGGCGTGCGCCACCACGCCTGGCACATTATAGAATTCTTAAAAGTGAACAGTACTTCATGCATACCCATAAATAAGTTTCTAATAAATAAATTTGACGATGACACTTTGTCCAATATAAAACCCCAAAACCAAAATTGTGAAAGGATCAGAATATGCCATTAAATAAATTGCAAGAGGATTAGAATATAGGAATATAGCATTAGTTATTACAAGGTCTGATGTGAATTCAGGCTTCCTGCCACGTGGTCTTGCTGTGGCTCAGCAGAAATGGGGCAGCCTCAAGATGGCGGCTGAGGAATGGGAGTGGCTACCACTTCCTTCTGTTTGAAAAAAGCCCACAGTAGTGGCAGCAGAGCGTGGCATGGCGGTGCAGAGGAGGGGGAAAAAAAAAAAACACGTGGGGGCAGCTGTGCGGCAGACTGGGGAGAGGAGAGAGCTGTAGGAAGGAAGTAAAGTTTTTTAGCCTCAGAAGCCTCTAATGGGGCTGGTCAGAGACTCCAGGTCTGAAGTGTCTCTGAAGTGGAACAGGAGGCTAAAATGAAGGAATAATTGGAGAGAAGACAGGCAGAGAGAAGGAGGGAGAAGGAAGATGGAGGGAAGCAGGAGGGAGTAGGAGAGAGCAGAGAGTTGTATCGCCTTTGCACGGGAACCCAGTTCAAGCCTGCGGATTCAAAACAATGAAGGGCTAATGCTGAGAGAAGCAGAGGGAGAAGGGAGGAAGTACAAGGGGAATGAAGTGGAGAGAGAGAGAGAGAGAGA
>VZQC01013997.1:141242-175838 GCA_009823505.1 Rhizomys pruinosus | reverse complement strand
CCCCCCCCCCCCCCAAATGAAAGGCTACGAGGTTTAGGCTCTCCGGAGCAAAGTTTAATTCAGGGTAGCCAGGGCTAGTCTCAGGGGAAAGATAGAGCCAGCACTGAATGCTGTCTGGCTTGGGAATTTAAGGGAGGTGGGAGTGGGATTCAGTGAGAGTGGGGTGGGTAGCACACTTTGCAGGAATCTGGCTTTCGAAAGGCAGATTCCTGAGTAACTGGTTTTTTTTTTTAGCATAGCCAAAGGCTATTAGGTGTCTCTGCATTCCAATGGGCTCCTGGATCTCACACCCTGACAATTCTCCTGTCTGCCCTGCCTTAGAATTGAAGTTACAGGCATTTGTGGGGCTCCCAGCTTGTCATGTGGGTACTAGAACCTGAACTCCAGGCTTCATGATTGTGATTGTGCATCAATTGCTGAGCCATCTCTCCAGTGCAGAACATCATTCTTCGTATGGCTTGGTAGTAACTGTACTGTGCACACACAGCATGTTTTCTTGATTATTCATCAACCGATGGTACTTTTGGTTGTCTGCATTTCTTAGCTATTATGAACAGCACTGCACCAAGCATGGAAGTGCACACATCTCCATGGCACACTGATTTCATTTCCTCAGCTAGCTGCCCAGTAATGGAATTACTGGCTGGTACTATTTATTTGTTTTGAGAAGCCTCCATAGTGCTTCTGTAATGGCTACAGCTGTTTATAATCCTGCCAGCAGTGCTCGAGGGGTCACTTTAAATCCATCCTCATGCTTCTCATTAGTTTTCAAATTTTCCTTTTTAGAAAGGGTATTTCTAGGTAACCCAGCATGGTCTTGAACTCTCAGTCCTCCGGCCTGAGCCTCCCAGGTTCTGGGATTATAGATTGGTGCCACCATGCCCTGTGGAATGACTTTTACAAATAGGATGTGCTGCTGGGTGTGGTGGCACATGCCTTTAATCCTAGCACTTGGGAGGCAGAGGCAGGCGAATCTTTGTAAGTTCAAGCCTAGCCTGGTCTACAGAGTGAGTCACAGGACAGCTGAGGCTACAGGGAGACCCTGTCTCAAAAAGACCAAACAAACAAACAAACAAACAAATAGGATGTGCTGTGGACACTTGCCTTTTATCTAATCTTGCAAGCCAAAGTTAATATGTTTTGAAACCATTCAGCACTATCCCAGCTTGCTTACTTTGTAGACATTGGGCTCCTCTGTGAGCTAATAGCTTACTTCGTAGACGTTGGGCTCCTCTGTGACCTAATAGCTTTAATCCTTCAAGACCCTTCCTTGCCCTCTATTAGAAATAAAATCTGAGGTCAAAGGACCCCATCAATACTGTGCAAAGAACAGGAGGACAAAGTGAGACAAACTCGGCAAGTGAGATTTTGCTTTTGCAAAAGGACGAATTGCGTGGTCAGCCAGAACCATTGAGGTCTTGGATGCTCCATGGTTCTGGCTGACCACGCAATTTGTCCAGAACCATGGAGCATCCACGACCTCGATGCTTGGTAGACTTTTGATCCCCAGGGCAAGAGTACTGTGTGTTTTCCCCTTGGGCTGGGGTCTGACCTCAGTCTTTCCTGGTTGGCCAAGTGAGGAAAACAGTGCTACTACCCCAGGCTATCAGGACCTTTCCTTAAACCGAAGTCTTATGTGGTGTGATAGGATTAAAAATTAGAATTTCTTGCAATAAACCAAATTCCAAGTTTTACAGGATTTGAAAGAAAAGACTAATATTTAATGTTTCTTACACTTCAACCCAATATAATGTATTCATATATATCTCTGTGTGTGTGTTGTGTGTGTGTGTGTGTTGTAAATATCAAGCAGGGGTTGTAAGCAGCAGATATTTGTTGGAAGCCATGAGAATTATACCATTTGTGGATTTGTAGTAAAACAAGAGCTGGGATCAGATCGTTAGCATCTAGTTTTGCTTTGTGCTGTTCTAGGTCAGCAGGGGTCAGAAAGGGGAAATTCCCCAAGATAAATCCTTCCCTTCTTTTGCTTTCTCCATTTCATGCTGGATGTAGAGTTTTGATAAAGATATAGGAAAGTCTTTGTCTGAGAGAAGCTTCAGGGGAAATCTGAAGGAACAGAGTCTCACAGCTGGTCTACTTTCACTCCTAGTTAAATTGGGTGCTGAGAGGTTGGGATTCTTCAGTCCTCTCTACAGTGTGCCATCAGATACTGCCACAATTCTCTCTCTCTCTCTCTCTCTCTCTCTCTCTCTCTCTCTCTTTTTGGTCTTTTTGAGACAGGGTCTCCCTGTAGCTCTGGATTTCCTGGAACTCACTATGTAGACCAGGCTGGCCTTGAACTCACAAAGATCCACCTGCCTCTGCCTCCCAAGTGCTAGGATTAAAGGCGTGCACCACCATGCCCGGCCAATTCTCTGTCTTTAACATAGTCATTCTTACTGGGATAGCCTGACATCACATTGTGGTTTTGATTCAGGTATCCAGGATTATTAATTATTTTCATATTCTCGTGGTCTGTTTATATGTTATCTTTTGAGAAATATTTATTTAGCCCAGGGATGAATGAAGCTTGGTTTATAAAGTGCTTAGCACTCACAAAGCTATGGGTTTGATCCTTAGCACTGGATTGAACCAGGTGTGGCAGCATCCTGGCTACATAGTATTTGAGGCCAGCCTAAGATACAGGAGAACTTGTTTAAAAAAACAGGGTCTTTATATATAAGGTGGGGGTGGCAGGAGCTGGGTGAAGTGGGTCAGTGAGTCAAGGTGCTCACTCCACAACTCTGATATGAATTTGATCTCTGAAACCCACAGTGGAAGGAGACAAGTGTCCTTCTTCAGCCATCAGGGCAGCCCTTAAGGTGGAAGGGGAGAACTCATACTAAAAGTTGTCCTCTGACTTCCACATGTGCACCACGGTATAGGCACATGCAAGCTTGCCCGAATCCATACATGCATGCACGCACAATAGTAATAGTTTTCTTTTGAAAAAGAGGAGTTAAAAATGTTAAAATACATATAGAGCCCAAAATAGGGGAAATGTCTATTTAGATGTATTGCCCAGTTTTGCTGAGGTTTTTTTTTTCTGTTTCTTACATATTCAGGATAGTAATTAATTTCTTGTCAAATGTCTAGTTTGCAAGTATGTGCAGTTTGATTTGATTTATTTTAATTTTTAAAAATTTATTATTTTTTATGTGTATGAGTGTACTGTCTGCATGTAGGTTGGTACACCTGTGTCATGTGTCTTGCAATGCCTCAGGGGTCAGAAGAGGGCGTCGGATTCCCTTGGAACTGGAGTTAAAGATGGTTCTTAGCTGCCATATGGTGCTGGGAATCGAACCCAGGTCCTTTGCAAGAGCAGTCAGTGCTCTTAACCGCTGAGCTATCTCTCCAGCCTCTTGGTTTAATTTCAATTTGCTGCTTCCTGTATGGGACAGACACTTATTTATTTATTTATTTTATTATTAATTAATTAATTAATTAATTTATTTATTTATTTTAACAAAGGGTCTCCCTGTAGCACCAGTCGGCCTGTAACTTGATACTATGTGGACCAGGCTGGCTTTGGTGTCACAGAGATCTGACCTCTGCCTCCTAAGTGCTGGGACTAAAGGCTTGTGCCACCACACCTGGAAAAATTTGACTATAAATTTTTTATTTATTTAATGTGTATGAATGTTTTGTCTGCATGTATGTAAGTGCACCTGTGTTATGCAGTGCTTTCAGAGGCCAGAAGAGGGTGTTGTTTTCCTGGAATAGGAGTTTCAGAAGGTTGCTACCCACCAGGTAGGTGTTGGGAACTGAATCCTGGTTCTCTGAAAGAGCAGCCAGTGCTCTTAATTACTGACTCAGTCTCTACAACACCCCCCCCCTTTTTTTTTTTTGTCTTTTTGAGACAGGATCTCCCTTTAGTCCCAGCTGGCCTGGAGCTCACTCTGTAGACCAGGGTGGCTTTGAACTCACAGAGGTCTGTCTGCCTCTGCTTCCCAAGTGCTAGGATTAAAGGCATGCACGGCCATGGCTGGCCCAGGAATTCTTCTATTAAGTCTTCATTGGATGACCTAAGATTTTATGCATTATAAGGCTTTTTTGCCTTAAAAATAAACTTAAAAATTTATTTAGTGACTCAGGGTGCCCAGGACGTGTCATCATCATGTAGAGCCACTGAACAATCTTCCTGAACTGCTATCTCTTTGGAGCTTGGAACCCCTCCCAAGTGGAAGATGTATTTCCCAGACAGTTTTCCCAAGAGAAATTGGGGGGGGGGATAGGTGGGGAAGGGAGGAGGGGAAGATGGAGTATTTTAAGCTGGTAAGACTTGTTTTTTATTTATTTATTTTTATTTTTTATGTATGTGTATGAATGTACTGTCTGCATGTAGTTTTGTGCACCCGTGTCGTGCAATGCCGTGGAGGTCAGAAGAGGGTCTCAGATTCCCCTGGAACTGGAGTTCTCCTGGAATTGGAGTTACAGATGGTTCTTAGCTTCCATGTGGGTGCTGGGGATCGAACCCGGGTCCTCTGCAAGAGCAGTTGGTGCTCTTAACCGCTAGGCAATCTCTCCAGCCCCTAAGCTGGTAAGATTTGAATGCTGCTGCCTGTGGTATTCTGGGCAAACCGAGGTTCCCTTTTATGGGTTCTTAGTCTCCTTGATAAAATAATTTAAAAATATACTCTGTCCTGGCATGGTGCTCCCCAGCCTTTAATCCTAGCACTCAGGAGGCAGAGGCAGGTGGATCTCTGTGAGTTCAAGGCCAGCCCTGGTTTACATAGAGAGTTCCAGACCAGCCTGAGCTGTAATATAGTGAGATCCTTTCTCTGAACAAACAAAAAACTAACACAATCTCAAACAACAACACTTCCTCTCCCAGTCCAAACAACATGGAAGAAGTCTCAGAAGGAACCTGAACTACCATTTTATTAGCTTTATTGGAAAACGGCAGCGCAAGCAACTGTAAATCTCAGTAGCTGCAGGGGAAGTGGGAGATGGAGAAGACTAGAGAGAAAGCCAGGCTCTTTTGAGTTTGGGATGGAGTTGGAATTGGAAAAAGAAATAAAAAGGAAAAATTACTCCTTTTGAGTGAGAATTCCAGAAAGTAAACAGGCTTGGCCTTCTGCAGCCCCAGCCTGGTTTTGGGGAGCTTAATGAGCTTTATCTCATTAAGGGGAACAGGATCCTGCCCTTCTCCCTAGCACTCTTTGGGTGCATCAGCTTCTTCCTGGTCTCCTGGCCAGGTGACTGACAGCCCAAATGGATTAATTTTTGAGAGAAGACCACAGTATGAACTGTTCTAATCTTTGAAGCAGGACAGATTTCACATGATCTCCTCTCCCCAGTGCCAGAGGTAAAACTCAGAGCCCATTTTTTTTTTAAACCAGGAGGAAGTAGCTTTCTCATAATGATCCCCAACAGCCAGATGATCTCTCTCTTTTCATATACTTTTAGGGATGATTGCCATGCTTCTCTTTGTACTGTTACCATGGAAACAGCAGGTGGGGCACAAAGCTGATCTGGACGGAAGAGAGTGCAAAGTCTATAATAGCCTCTTAAGCTTGCAAATCTCTGTCCAGAGGCAGAACAGTAGGGCTTCGGAACCAGATGGGATGTAACTGCCTTCTCCCCCAGAATACATGCCATTCCTCATTCAACATCAAGTGAGCCCAGCCACCACTTGCTATTAATTAAATGACAGGCTCACTGTTTGCAGGCTGACATCGAATAAGAATCCCTGGGGCTCATAATGGACCCCTGTAAAGAAGTAAAAACATCTCTCTCTCATATATATATATATATATATATATATATATATATATATATATATATAAATTATATTCTTTTTGAGGAGAGAGATCCTCTAAGGAAACGCCATCGGATCGTATGGAACTGGCTAACCCTGGTGATATTTTCAGTGCCTCTTTCCCAGGAGAAAACTGTCAAGATAGAATCAAAACACCTGGGAAACTCTTTTTTTTTTTTTTATGCATTTATGTTTTGGAATAGAGTATCCCTATAACAACAAGTTGGCCTGGAATTCAGAGATCCACCTGCCTCAGCCTCTCAAGTGCCAGGATTACAAGTGTGGGACACCCCAAGCAGGATGGTCCGTTTGGCCTGAACAGTAGGGTGCGTGGAAGCCGCCTGGACAGAAATGGCACGGCGCTTCCCAGGCTGACAGCGGGGTCACAGGCACTGAGGAAAGCCGGCGTTCAGGTCCCCTGACAGTTTGCACTTGCGGGTCCTAGGCGAGCGGACCCCTGCTGCGGCCCTGCCGGTCACCACCACCCGCCTTTGCCCCGCTTTCCCCGGAGCAGCGGGAAGCTGGTGCGATGTAGATGCTGCCGCTGCGGGGTCCTCGGCGTCCCAGGCCGCTCGCCAGGGTCCTGGGTCTGAGGCTGCGCCGGATGCCGGCTGCCGGTCCTGCGCTCCCTCGCGCGCTCCGGCCTCTGGGTGCCCGGGATGCCGCGGAGGCTGCGCCCCCCCCTGCGCCTGCTGCGGGCCCCGCGCTTCCCCGCCCTGCCACCCGCGCCCGCAGGCCCGTTTCCCCGCCTCGGGGTCCCTGAGCCCGCCGCCAGCCACGCGTCCCCGCAGCTCTGCGCTTCTCCGCGTTCCGGAATCGTCGCCATGGCCTGCGCGCCTTGCTCGGCTGCCGCCCTGGCTGGCCAGGTAGCCCGAGTGCTGATGGAGGGGGGCGGACTTGGGGGGGGGGTCGTCCCTGGGACTGGGGGCGGTCACCGGAAGGTTCACCGCTGAGGACTCGGGGGTCATCACCAGGTTGGCGATGGTTTGCATTGGGGACGCCAGGGGTGATCACCAAGACCGCCAGGGCGGATGCCGGGGTCACCATCGGGGAGGACTCCAGGTCACCACCGGCGACGCGGGGGCAGCACAGGGGGTGATGGGATCGTCCCCCCTCGGAACTCGAGGGTCAGGACCGCTAGGAATTTGGGGGTCACCAGTGGGCACGCGGGGGTCGGCCACGGGGCTGCGTGGAGGAGGAGGGCGCTGCCTCTGCGCGCGTGGACCCTTCTTCCCTCTTCCCGAGGCTCCCGCTGTCTGAATGTCTGCCCCTTTCCCTGGGAAATTCCGCCTCCCCTGGCATCTGTTACTAAACTGCTACAGTATCACTAGGTTTCTGTTCCTAAAGTGTGAGGTTTGGTGGCGCTGGAGCACCGGGACCCTATGGGTGGAGAAAATGGTTCAAGCCAGTCTGGTTCCATTGTGAGCCTGTGATTGACGGGACCACGAGGCGGAGCGCGCCCAGATTTTCTATAAATGGCTTAAACCCTGAGTCTAGACGATTTACTCGGACTTTCGGCAGACAATTGCCTTCTTGTTTCTTTGCGGCTGAACCGGGTTCCTGGGTTGACCTGGAATTTAAAGAGCCCCTCCCTAAGCCAGCAGAGGAGGACCTTAACTGCCAGACCCGGGTCTGGGCAGGAAGGAAGGGCAGTCTGTCTCTCTGGCTGGGACTGGCCTGGGTGTTGGACGCTTTGGCATCGCTTCTCTGTACGCGGCGATGGTGAGTCGGGTTGAACCCAAAGTCCTGGGGGTGCCACACCTGGCTTTGCTTAATGGGGGGTTTAAATTTCCTTTTTTAAGGACTGCACTAATGGATGCGCCTGGGGGTACTCTGCTGAAGGAAGACCACAAGAACTGGCCGATACTTTTAAGGTAAGTCGCTTTCAGGAGGTTGTCAGAAAATGCTGAACTGAGGAAAAACAGTTCTGATTGAAGTTGGGGGTTGGGGAGAATTTTCACTCTGGGTTTCCACAGATCTGTCATGTATTTTAAATTATAGTCGGAAGAAAAGTCAATTCAAGGTTCTTAGCAGTCAGCATATCAAAATTTACCTAGTGGTTAATTGCTTGTTTTATTTCATGAATCATAAGTTTTAACTCAAAAATAGTCAATTAATGAATAGGAGCCTGGGCGTTTTCCACAACCCCCCTCCCATTGTGTCAGTATAACCCTTCATTCTGGCATATCAAAATAGGCCATTGAGATTTTTCTCTTCAAAAATAATTGGTTACTTTGAGTCAAAAGACTGCATTTCTCTTGAATCTGAATTGTGTAGTTTTATCTATTAATGGATCTCATGCTTCCCAGGAGACCCGTGGAGGCAGAACCCAAATTAGAATCTGATCAGAGAACCTAACGGTCTTACAAATCCATTCTGGACTTGGGTTATTTCCCCTCCTGGACTCTCATCTACCAGCCCCAGGCGAGGCATGTGCACTTGGCTCTTTCTGGATGCTTGCTTCTGCGGCTTCACACACTGTCAATTGTGATCCTTAGTACAGAGTGTCCGCATGACCTCATATCCTGGCAGAGTTCAGAGAGGGGCTCAAACTTGCCTTATCAATTCCACACACACACTTTAGGGCTCCATGTGCCAGGACAGGGCTGAGTAGCACCTGTGAAAAGCTGAGATTCAAGATAAGATCTGCTCACACATGATTTGTTTCAAACCCAAATAGAGTAGATATACTTAATTGAGATCTCGTGGATTTTGTGTGATCGCTGCAGCTGGAAAGGTAATTAATGTCTTCCACCTGCAGCCCTAGAGCTGTAGATTTAACTCTGTTAATCCATTTAGATTATGCTTAACACCTTTAAAGATTTACATATTAAAAGAATGAGATCAAAACTGGATGAACCTGTGGAGGACACAGCTCAGTTTCTCAGCCTTCGTCCGGCACGCCTGAAGCCCTGGGTTCCACCCCCAGAACTGCATCAATCCACAGAGCTCAAAGCCCGTTCTCAGCTGTAATATATAGAAAGTTTGAGGTAGCTTGGGCTGCATGAGACCCTGTTTCAAAAGGAAAAACAAAAGCGATGACTTGATAATCTCTAAGCTTTATTATTACTATTTTTAAATATTTGTTTTTCAGACAAGATCTCAGTCCCGGCTGGCCCTGAGTGCACAGAGAGCCTTTTGAGTGGTGGGATTAAAGGCATGTGCTGCTATGCCTGGTCCTGTGTTTTAAAAAATCTTTTACAAATTTTATATATATTAGTCATGGGGACAGGGTGGAGGGATGGGGTGGGGTGGAGATGGCTAGGTGTCTAAGAGCACTGGCTGCTCTTGCAAAGAGCCTGGGCTCAATTTGCAGCACACACATGGTGTGTAACAACTATCCATAGCTCCAGTTCCAGGGAATCCAACCCCTTCTTCTGACCTCAGGCATTGTACAACATGGGTGTGCTTACTTATATGAAGGTGTGCTGGATAGCTTTAGTGTCAACTTGACACACCTGGATTGAGGGAGCCTTAATTGGGGAATTTCCTCTATTGGACTGGCCTGTGGCCACGTCTGTGGGCAGATTGTTGTGTATTGTATAAGAAAACAGGCTGGGCATGAGCCGGGGGAGCAAGCCAGTAAGCAGCACTCCTCCATGGCCTGTGCTTCATCTCCTGCTTCCAGGGTCCTGCCCTGAGTTCCTACTTTGAGCTCCCTAAGAGATGAACTGTGACCCGGGAGTTGTAAGACAAATAAATCCTTTCCTCACAATTCGGAATTAGTCACTGTTTTGTTTGAGAAACTAGTACAGCAGGCAATACACACATACACATAAAATAAAAATAATTAAAAAATGGAGGCCAGAAGAGGGTGCTGGATCCCCCTGGAATTGGGCTTACAGATGGCTGTGAGCAGCTAAGTGGGCCTTGGGAACCTAAGCAGGACCTCTGCAAGAGAAGGGGTGCTGTTAACCTGAGCCAGTTCTCTAGCCTGCCCCCCTCAACCCCTTTTAAAAAGATTGAAGGTCCGGTGTGGTGGTACACACCTTTAATCCCAGCACTGGGAAGGCAGAGGCAGGCAGATCTTTGTGAGACCAGGCCACTCTGGGCTACATAACTAGTTCCAGGCCAGCCAGGGCTATAGGGAGACCAGGTCTCAAAAAGCATCTCTTCCCCCATTCCCCCCCACCAAAAAACCCCCCAAGATTCAGTAAATAGTTTTCTCAAAGGAAAAGGGGGGAGATAAATATGTTCTTGCCCCCTAAAGGCTTTTCTGAATTTCTGCATTTACACAAAGGATTCATTATAGAGTTTATAATGTAGGTAACATATTTGTTAATTCAAATTCGTGCATTCTTGGTTTTAAAGGAGGTTATTTATTGATAGTTGTGCATCTATATAGCAAGCTCTGACTTATGGTGTCATGTAAATAACATATGTTGAGGCGATATTGATAATCTGGGGAATAAAAATGTTGAGTTTAATGAGTGAGTCACCTTATTTTTGTTTAGTGCTGACCACTGAACACAAGGTCCTTGCACCTGCTAAGTCAGGAGCCTCTCTTGGTGACCACACACCTAGCCCAGATCTTTGCTTTGGACAGTTTTCTTTCTGTCGTGTGGCCAATCTTTCATTTATAATATTTTCTGTTGCCTCCCAGGTGTCTCACAGGTAGCTTTTATATTGCTTCCCCTTTCCCATGGTGATGAGGTAATGCTGAAATGAGGGGGTGTTTTCTAATGGGGCTCAGAAAGCAACCCTATTTTTTTTTATCTCTCTCATCCTTTAAAACTATTTAATTTTAATTGATTTTATGTGTACAAGTGTATTGCCTGCATGTATGTAAGTGGACCCATGTCATGCAGTGCCCAAGGAGGTCAGAAAAGAGTATTGGATCCCCTGGAACTGAAGTTACAGATGGTTATTAGCCACCATGTGGGTGCTGGGATTTGAATCCTGGTCCTCTGGCAAGCATCACCTCCTCTCTCCAGCCCTCAGTCTTTTTAAAATGATATTTGTTTATTATTGTGTATATGAGGTGCGTGTGTGGGGGGATGGGCGGGTGGGGGGGGTGGTGGTGCTTACACTGTTGTGTGCTTGTGCAGGTCGGAACACAGCTTGGTGGAGTTGGTTTTATTCTTTTCCACCTTTATGGGAGTGCCAGGGTTTGAACTCGGGCTGTCAGGGAGGTTGGTTCCGCAAGCGCCTGGACTGGCTGAGCCATTTCTCATTTCTTAAATCTATTTTTTAAAAATTTTTATTTATTTTTCTCTATGTGTATGAATGTACTGTCTGTATGCAGGTCTGTGCACCTGTGTCGTGCAATGCCGCAGAGGTCAGAAGAGGGTGTCGGATTCCCCTGGAACTGGAGTTCTCCTGGAATTGGAGTTGCAGACGGTTCTCAGCTGCCATGTGGGTGCTGGGGATTGAACCTCGGTCCTCTGCAAGAGCAGTCGGCTCTTAACCGCTAGGCCATCTCTCCAGCTCCCATTTCTCATTTCTTTAAGGAGTCCTGTTATTACATCTCCGAGGGAATCTTGCCTGCATTCCAGGTCCTCTTTGTTCTGAAGATGGGCGCTATGCTGATTCTGCTTTCCCCTGCAGCACACATTTTCACAGAACTCAATGCACCGGTACCCATCCATGCTTTCTTTTTGAGACCTGAGTAGATTCTAAGAGTTTCCCTAATGGACAGAGCTTTGCGTTGAGAGCTGCGCAGGAGCTCACCGTAGAACTGCGAACCTGCTGGTGCTGATGCAGACTTGGTCTTGGCCAGTGCAGATAGGTACCGGGCTGGGCAGGAAGTGCTGACTGAGTTCTGCAGGTCAGTCCTCAGCTGCTTCCCAGTGCCTGGGGTAGGCTCTAGTTCCAGCCTGGAGAGCTGCCTTGGCAGAAGTGTTCAATCAGAACATTGTTTATTTTTATTTTTATTTTTACTTTTATTATCAATGTTTTTTCTTTTGAGACAAGGTCTGTTTCCCTGTAACCCCAGATGCCCTGGAACTCATGATGTAGTCTAGGCTGGCCTCAATCTCAGAGAGATGCTCCTGCCTCTGCCTCCTGAGTGGGACTACAGGCATGTGCCACCTCACCCAGCTTATTTTTACTTTATAACTAGACACATTACACGGCTATATATTTATTTTGTGTATGCACAGACATATGTAGGTACACGCCATGTGGAGGCCAGAGGACAACTTTCGGGAGTTTGGTTCTCTCTACTTGGTGGGTCTCAGGGATTGAACTCACGTTGTTAGGCTTGGTGGCAAGAGCCTTTACCGATTGAGCCATTTCTCTGGCCCAGAAAATTGCTTTTTAGCGAGTTCTTCATTTGTCCGTATTGCTTGTCCTTTCAGAGTTGTCATCTTGTGTTCTGCCAGGCCCTTGTGCTATGAAGCACCACTATCTAAATTCATATTCATTCATTCTCATTCATTCATTCCCTCTCCCCCTCCCCATCCCCTCCTCCTCCCCCTCTCCTTCTCCCTCCTCTCTCTCTCTCTCTCTCTCTCTGCAAGGGTCTCACTGTATAGCCTAACTGGAGCTGGTCTTGAACTCACAGGGTTCTTCCTTGCCTCTACCTCCAGAGTGCTGGGATGAAAGGCAAGTGCCACTATGCCTGGCTCAGTGTTAAGAATTTTAACTAGTATCAGGAAGTTAGACTTAGAAGAACACTAATGTGAGCATAAGCCCACTTCATAACTCAGCATGGCCATTAAGCAACTCCATCACTTTGGTCTAGTTCGGTCACTTAAGGGGGTTCTATCTAGCACTTTAGATGGTATCGAACCCAGGACCTTGTGCGTACTAAGCAAGTGCTCTACCTCTGAGCTATAGCCATGGCTATGAAAGTATTCTGAGCCAAGGGTTCAGAGTATATAATTACAGATACTAGCCTGGGTTTGGGTTCAGCTGTGGAAAGTTCTAATTTTTTTAAATTTTATTTATTTTCATATGTGTATGAATGTACTGTCTGCATGTAGGTTTGTGCACCCGTGTTGTGCAATGCCACAGAGGTCAGAAGAGGGTGTTGGATTCCCCTGGAACTGGAGTCAAGGACCGCTCTCAGCCACCATGTGGGTGCTGGGGATTGAACCCGGGTCCTCTGCAAGAGCAGTCGGCGCTCTTAACCACTAGGTCATCTCTCCAGCCCCAGAAAGTTCTATTTTTAAAAAATTTTGTTATTTTTATTTTATGTGCATGAGTGCATTGCATACATGTGTGTAAGTGCACTTGTGTTGTGCAGTGCCTATGGAGATCAGATCCCCTGGAACTGGAGTTAGCTATCATGTGGATGCTGGGAATCAAACCTCTTGAAGAACAGTAAGTGTTCTTAACTCCTGAGCCATCTCTCCAGCCCTGACTGTGGAAAGTTTTATACTCTAGATCCCATTTCAAAATGGACCCAGAACCTGGGAGGGTTGGGGCCTGGGACATGTTTTGTTTTTATGTTTTACAAGTGATTCTAACTGTCCAGGCAGAGTGTACACTATGCACCATCTCCCCTGCAGATCTCATTGGCTTGACGACTTGAGCCTGGAAAATCACTGGGATGGAGGGCAGGCTTGGCAGAGCTGGAAAAACCTCCACATCGCTCAGATTCCTGTGTTTTATCTACCTCTCCTTTAAGAGCCACTCAACCTTGAATTTATATTGCTAAACCCTCGGAAGATAGCCCGGCCATCTTGGCTCTGGAGGCATCTCCGACCGTCCCTTGGAAGTGTCTGGAGTAGGGTAATGAACTGGGCTTCCCGTGCCCGCCTGGCTTATTGTGAACTGCATTCCCAGAGAAGGAAGGGAGTGAGAGGTACAGTGTCAGCTGAAGAGAGCCAGAGGTCCTTGGAGACCTGGAATGTGTTCAGCGACAAGGAAGTAGCTTGGTGATCCCTCGCCTGCCTGACCCACTTCCCACTGCTGCGGGGGATGTGCACCTTGTCTCTTCCCTCCTTTCCCTTTGCCTGCTTCAGGGCCTTTGTTATTGTACCGCCTGAAATACATTGTTCTTAGGTATTTAGACATCCTTTCAAGACTAACTTGGTTACCACTAGGCAGGATTACCCTAACTAACCCATAACAAACCCAAGACCAGTCTTCCGGTTCCTGTCCTGCTAAGTCGTTTAATTCTTCATAGCACGAGTCACCTTTTGACATTTTCTGGTTATTTCTCTATTTCCCCTCACTAGTAGGACAAGTGCCTGGGTTTTCTTTTTCTTTTCTTTTCTTTTATTTATTTTTTTTTATGTGTATGAATGTGCTTTCTGCATGTAGGTCTGTGCACCCGTGTCCTGCAATGCCGTGGAGGTCAGAAGAGGGCGTCAGATTCCTGGAACTGGAGTTAAAGATGGTTCCTAGCTGCCATGTGGGTGCTGGGGATTGAACCCGGGTCCTCTGCAAGAGCAGTTGGTGCTCTTAACTGCAAGGCCATCACTCCAGGCCCATGGGATTTCTTTAGGACCTTTAACAGTATGGATAAAGAGTCACTAAAAAAATGTTAGGTCCAATGAATACATAATGCAGTATGTATGTCTGTGGTTGACAGTGAGCTTGTCCAGGAAGTCTTGGTATATTCTGTGCTTGCTGAGTGTGACCCCTGAGTCACTGGGCTGCTACAGTTAATTCTTGAATAAATAAAAATTAAAATGCAGAAAATAAGGTAGGTGAAGAGCAAAGTTAGACGAACAAGGAGAAGGGGGGAAAGGGTGCCTTCAACTTCGCTATGAGGCAAGGCCACAGTTTCTTTAAAAGTGTTTTTTTTAATATACTTTTTATTTTATGTGCATGAGTGTATTGCCTGCATGTATGTAAGTGCATCTGTGTCACGCAATGCCCACTGCCTGCAGAGGTCATAAGAGGGTGTTGGATATCCTGGAACCCTGAGTTATGGATGATTGTTAGTTGCCAAGAGGATGCTGGGAATTGAACCCAGGTCCTCTGGGAGAGCAGCCAGTGCCCTTCATTGCTGAGCCATCTCTCCAGATCCTTTTGGTTTGTGTTTTGAGACAGTGTCTCAGTACATAGTGCTGGGTGGCTGGGAACTCTCTTACAGACCAGGCTGGACTCACTTGATCTGCCTTCCTCTCCTCCCAAGAGCTGGGATTAAACAAGTATGTCACCATGCCTGTCAAAAAAATTTTTAGAAAATATTTTTACACACCAGGACAGTGAAGATATTTAGTAAAGATATAGAATATGGAAACAAATAAAGTTAGTTTAGTGATAAATTCTAGTAGAATTCCTTACCATCAGTGTAAAATAAATTATGTAAATAATGTTCAGCCTGTGTTTAGCAGAAGAAATCTTGAGTTTTCCTGGGTATATTGTCTTTAAAAGTCCGTATGGAGATCATAAAGGGGGTTTCTAGGAATCTCAGTAATAACAATTTAAAAGTTTGGGAGTAGGCAGGCACAAGTGTAGCCCTCCCTGTTGTACAATAAAGCCCTGAAGTTAAAAAAAAAAAAAGGTTTTTACAAACTATTTAAAATTGTTTTGTGTGTCTGTATGTCTGCATGTCTGTTTGTATCACTTGCCTGCGGTGCCCACAGGGGGCCCGAATGTGTTAGATCCGAGGAGCTGGAGTTCCAGGAGTTTTTTGTTTACTTTTTCCTTTTGAAGCTTGAGGACAGTCTTATTAAAGTTTGAGAGAAAAACAGGGCAGGCCTCGGGAGTTGGATGAGACAGAGAGAGAGAGAGAGAGAGAGTTGTTCTTCGTATGAAGTTCTTGTAGGGCAAACCTAGAGATCCCCAAAAGATAGGAAAGAGGGCTTCCAGTGTGGTCGTGAGCTTCCAGTGTAGTTGTCAGCTTCCAGGGGAGGTAAAGCTGAGTCGTGGAAGCTGTGAGGGGAACGAATGTGGCTGCAGCTTTTGAAAAAATATGAATATTCTTGATTATGTCATTAAGAAGAAAGCCAGGGCCTATGAGAGGGCTCACCATGCAGGCCTGGCACCCTGGATCTGATCACTGGAGCCCATGAGAGGACTCGCCATGCAGGCCTGGCACCCTGGATCTGATCACTGGATCCCATGGAGAGGGCTCTCCATGCAGGCCTGGCACCCTGGATCTGATCACTGGAGCCCATGAGAGGGCTCTCCATGCAGGCCTGGCACCCTGGATCTGATCACTGGAGCCCATGACCGGAGAGAACCCATGCCCAAATGTTGACCTCTGACCTCCACATGTGTGCCTTGGCAGACTCAGCCAGCACTCACACACCACACATGCACAGATGCAATAATAAAATATAAAAAGAAATGTGAAAGGAGAAAGCCCCCTTTGCTCTGCAGTTTAAAGATGCGCCCAAAAGTCAGGCCTTCTCTTTTTTTTTTTTTTTTTTTGTCTTTTTTGAGACAGGGTCTCCCTGTAGCCCCAGCTGTCCTGGAACTCACTCTGTAGACCAGGCTGGCCTTGAACTCACAAAGATCCGCCTGCCTCTGCCTCCTAGTGCTAGGAGTAAAGGTGTGTGCCACCACGCCCGGCAGGCTTTACTTCTAGCTTGCCCTCTCCAGCCTTTATACAGATGCAGATGTTTAATGGATTAACTTTTTGTTATTGTTTTTGAGATAGTCTTTTGTAACCCCATCTGGCCCAGAATTGGTTATGTAGACCAGGTTGGCCTCAATCTCATAGAGACCCACCTGCTTCTGCCTTCTGAGTGCTGGGATTAAAGGCATGCACCAGCACATTGGATAATATTTTTAATTTTTATTTTTTTAATCTTATTTATTTGTATTTTATGTGTGTGAGTGTTTTGCCTGCCTGCCTTTATCTAAGTGAATGCACCAAATGTGTAAATTGCTGTGGAGGTCAAAAGAAGGCCTCAGAGATGCTAGAACTGGAGTTAGAGCCGGGCGTGGTGACACACACCTTTAATCCCAGCACTTGGGAGGCAGAGGCAGGTGGATCTTTGTGAGTTAAAGGCCAGCCTGGTCTACAGAGCGAGTTCCAGGACAGGTGGGGCTACAGGGAGACCCGTCTCAAAAAAACCAAAACAAAAAAAAAAAAAAAAAAAAAACCCAAAAAACTGGAGTTAGAGATAGTCATTAGCCACCATGTGGGTCCTGGGTCTGCAAGAGCAGCCATTGCCCCTAACAGCAGAGCCATCTCTCCAGCCCCCCCCTGTCAGTCTCAGCCACTCCTGTCTCTTCATTGCTTCATTTCCGGGCCTCTCCTTCCTCTGAGTAACTTTTTACTAGTACTTAGTGTAAAAACTTGTTGGGGGCTGGGGATGCAGCTCAGTTGGTGTAGAGTGCTTACTTATGATGTAAAAAGCCCTGGGTAGATTCCCAGCACCATAAAAAAACCATGGCGTGGTAGCAGGTGCCTGTAATTCCAGCACTTAGCATGCGGAGACAGGAGATATGAGTTCAGGGTGGTCCTGTGTAGAGTTCTAGGCTGGCCTGAACTATGTATGATTCTGACTGGAAAACAAAAAACTGCTCCCATGGACACTTCATGGATTGCATTCTACAGCTGTTCTCAGATGCAGGGCCAGAACTGCAGCAAGTCGTGCACGCATCTTGGGCTGTTTGTAATAGCCAAACTGGCTTTGCGGAGAAAGGCCCTCTGAAGTTGTTTGCTTCGTCCTCGTCTCTGGGTCTTTGAATAGGAAGGCTTTTGTTCTCTGTCTCCTCCTCCCTGAATAGAGGGTCTATATCTGAGGCTTCATTCTCCTCGTGTCCACCTTTGAAGAGGAGAGCACGTTTTCCCTGCCCACACCACCCAGGGCGTCACAGCACATCTGCAGGAGGCACAAGGCCTGTGTCCGGATGGCTCTGGGCAGGGGCAGTGCTGCCTCTGTGAGCAGTGGCTCAGTTTTTAGGGACACTGTGGTTTTGTAGTCACTGTGTACACCACCGTGTGTCTCCTGGGGGACACCCCTTCTTTGCAAAGTGCTGATGGATGTGGAGAAGGGATGCCCTTTCCGTATCACTGGATACCATCTGCTGTCCGTCCACTGCTGAAATGTGGATCCTGGATTCTCATAGGCAATAACTGTAGAGGTTCTGTCTGTCGGTGAGACAGTCTTGCTATGTATCATTGGCTGGCTTGGTACTTCGTAGTCTTCCTTGGCCTCAAACTGTGGCCCTCAGTGTCCTGCATGCTGGGATTATAGGCCTATTGCCAAGGTTGTTGGGTTAAAATTTTTATTACATTAGTTTACATTATTATTTATTATTATTATTTTTGAGACAGGGTCTTCCTATAGCCTCAGCTGGCCTGCAACTTGCTATGTAGAACAGACTGCCCTCGATCTCACAGAGATCTGCCTGCTTCTGCCTCCTGAGTGTTGGGATTAAAGGTGTTGGCCACCACACCCCACCATATGTTTATTTTTATTATATTAGTTTTTTTATTAGTTTATGAGACAATTGCATGTGCCCTGTGGCAGTCAGAAGACATTTTAAAGGAGTCAGTTTTTCCCTTCATAAATGGGTACTGGGATTGAACTCACTTTGTCAGGCTTGGCAGCAATTACCTTTACCTGTTGAGCCCTCTCGCTAGTCTTATTGGAAAGCCTATCAACTGGCCAAACTATGAAGACATGTACGGTCTTCCTGGTTCCTGTAGTATTATATTTGGGTTGTCATTGTTGTTTTGATTTTTGTTTTTAGATAAGGTCTTTTGTAGCCAAGGCTAGCTTAACCCTCTATGTAGGAACTTTCTATATAGGATAATGTTGATCTTCTGATCATCTCACCTCCCTCTCCTGAATGCTGGGATTATAGGCTCGCACTACCACATCCTTTGGTGCTGGGGTTGGACTCGAGGCTTCTGTGCATGCTGGGCAAGCATTCTACTGACTGATCTACATCCCCAGCCCCCCCATAGTGTTAAATTCTATGCTAGTTGCTGAGGTGGTGGTTTGAATGAGAATGTCTCCCACAGGCTTTAAGTGTTCAGGCATTTTGTTCCCAGTTGGTGGTGCTGTTTTGGGAGGTCTTAGAATGGGTGGCCATTCTGGAGGAAGTATGTCACTCGGGGGAGGGCTTAGTATGCTCAACAAGCTTGCAGGTCTCCAGTGTCTCTCTCTGCTTCCTGTGCTCATTGGAAGATGTGAACCTTGGCTTTCTGCTCTAGCCCTGGCCACCATGCCTCCCACTACAATGGACTCTAATTCCTTGGAACCATCAATCATAAACTCAAATAAACTCTTCCTTTTATAAGTTCCCTTGGTCATGGTGATTTTATCACAGCAACAGAAAAATGACTAATAAACATGTCAACATCAAAGGGTGGGCTGGAGAGATGGCCTAGTGGTTAAGAGCACCAACTGCTCTTGCAGAGGACCCGGGTTCGATCCCCAGCACCCCCATGGCAGCTGAGAACCGTCTTTGGCTCCAGTTTCAGGGGAATCTGACGCCCTCTTCTGACCTGTGCAGCATTGCACGGCACAGGTGCACAGACCTAGATGCAGACAGTACATTCATACACATAATAAAATAAATTAAAAAAAATGATCACGGTGTTAAAAAAAAAATCAAAGGGTGATGATCCATTTGGCCCCTTGGATGTCTGGCTCAGTGTGTTCATCTGTTTTTCTTCATGGTTTTGATTTTTCCTCCCTAGGCTAAAGATCTAGTCATCACACCAGCTACCATCTTTAAGGAAAAACCTGACCCCAGTAGCCTGGTGTTTGGAACTGTGTTTACTGATCACATGCTGACAGTCGAGTGGTCCTCAGAGTTTGGATGGGAGAAACCTCACATCAAGCCTTTTCAAAACCTGTCCCTGCATCCTGCTGTCTCGGCGTTGCATTACGCAGTGGAGGTAAGAGTGTGGGGCCATGGAAGGTACTGTGCTTTCTCCCTGGTAACTTCCTTGTGGTAGGCTAGGCCCTAGCATGTTTAGTAGAGTTGGTCATGAATGTCTTTAAAGTTTCTCTTACTGAAGTCATTTTTATACCATGGGATAAACAGTGGTAACCTCTGTTGGAGATGACCGACTCTCCAGCTGATCCCATGGACACAATGTCTTTGCTCTTCTGCTGTTTCACTGCTACTTATTTATCGATTGAGTTATTTATGTGTATGAGTGTATTGCCTTCATGTAAGTGCACCCATGTCATGCACACAGTGCCCAAGGAAGTGAGAAGAGGGCATTGGATCTCCTGGAACTGCATTAGGATGGTGGTTAGCTGCCCTGTGGTGTGGGGATTTGAACCCAGGTTCTCTTTAAGAGCCCCCGATGCTCTTAGCTGCTAAGCCATCTCTCCAGCCTCATGTTTTACTGTTTTTATTTCTCCCTGTCATAGGGTTAAGGGATCAGCCTGCCCCAGGTTTAGAGTTTGAGCTGTCTGAAGTGGGGGAGACACGACTGGTATCTCTAGAATTATAGAGCAGACAGCACTTGCGAGTTTACCCCTCCAGCATACATTGCATGATCCCTGACAGAGGGCTGTCTTCTATTCAAGAGGCTTAAAAGAAATCCCTCCTTCTCCCCCAAGACCACACAGTGTTATAGGCAGAGCCAGGATTCCAATGTGGAGCTCCTGACCCTAAATATAAGCTTCAAAATCACTAAGGGTGTTTCATGAACTTGTTCAGATTATAAATGCCAGTTGTTTTGGACAGTCACTGCTCTACTGTCCCTACAATTTAGTGTTGAATTTAGTGCTTTTATTTTGATTAAGATAGGGGCTTTCCAACTCACGACATAGCCAAGGCTGACCTTGAACTCTCTATTCTCTTGCCTTCACCTCCCAAGTGCTAGGATTAGAGGTGTGCACCACCACCCCAGGCTGAGTTGAGGGTTTTCAGTTCCATTCCTGGCTGGGAATGAAAGCCCTATTTGGTTGAGCTTTTTCATTGTTTGTTCCCAACTCCTTTCATGCCAGTCCATGATGAACAGCGGGTGGAATGACCTTTTCCCCTGCTGAGAGGCCCCTGGTAGGGTTCAGCACTCCTCGGAGTCACCACAGGTTTCTGGTTTCCAAGGAGCTTTGAAGGCAACTCCCATTTGGAATCACAGTCTGGGAGCTCCTGCCCCATAGGAGGTAAATTAGAAGGAATTAAAGACATTTTTCAAAGTTAAACAAGATTTTGGCCACTTTTGAGTTTTGAAAATGTAGTTGAATTGGAACTCTAGTTTGACCTTTTGAGACTTGCTGTGTAGACGGTTGGCCTCAAACTCAGTGAAGTCCTCCAGCTTCAGGCTCTCAAATGCTGGAGTCAGAGGTCTGCACCACCATGCCCAGCTGAGTTGGGTTAGATTTTAGTCAACAGAACAGTAAAAATAATCTCAGCTCTGAGATGCAGCTCAGTGTTAGTGTACTTGCCGGGGATCTGCCAGCCTCAGTAGGCATGTGTACTCGGGTGCACTTCGATGCAGTCAGCTGAATCATTTATACACTTAAAAAAAAAAAAAACTAGGTTGTAGGGCTGGGAGATGGGTCAGCAGTTAGGAGTGTTACTGCTCTTGCAAAGCAGCCAAGTTAGTTTTCTAGCACAGACACCGGGTGGGTTACAACAGCCTGTAGGTCCAGGTTCAGTGAAATGCACAGCCTCTGGCTTCCATGGGCACCTGCAGTCACGTACACAGACCTACACGTGTAGACATAATTAAAAAGTGTTAAAAAGAAAAGAATTCGGTTGCAGGCCAGTGAGCTGGCTCAGCTGGGAAAGCTGACCCGGGTGTGATCCATCTGGCTGGGGAATGTGCATGCACACCACATACACTCTAAATTAATTAATTAAAAAAACGACTGGGGAGCTGGGGACACACTCGTTGGTAGGCTGCTTCCATAACATGCATGAGCCCTGGCCTCCACCACTGCACTCCTGTGTAAATCAGTACCTACACCTGAATGCAGGTGGCCCTTGGCCAGCTCACGATTAGAGATGTGACCATAGCTGTCCTTCAAGGCCCACTGAGGCCCAGACATTTCAAGGCCATTAGGGTGGGCAGGGAGTGCAGATACTTGGGGTCTGGCCCAAAAGGAGGCTTGGGATCCAGGTGCGCCGGCCCTCTTGGCCTTTAACTGTTCGCCTGAGGAGGACATGGCTGGACCAGGATGGACCATGGACAAGGATGAAAGGGTCCTGTGGAGTGTGGCTCCTCAGGTCTGAGGGCAGCGAGTGCCCATTCATAGGTCCCCATAGCACTAGGTTTTCCATATGTGTCCATCCAGGCCTGGCAACATGTTCAGGTTTCCCCCCTGTTCTAGCTTGTCTTCCATTGCTGTGACAAAACACTCTGACTGACACCAACTTGGGGAGGAAGGGGTTTATTCAGCTTACATCTCCTGGGTCACAGTTCATCACTCAGGGAGCCCAAGGCAGGAACCTGGAGGCAGGAGCTGAAGCACAGGCCATGGAGGAATGCTGTTCACTGGCTTGCTCCCCTGGCTCATGCCCAGCCCGCCTTCTTATATGGTATACAACAACCTGCCCAGGGTGGCACCACTCATTGTGGGCTGGGCCCTCCCACATTGCCTGACCATCAAGACAATACTCCACAGATGTGGCCACAGGCCAATCCAATGGAGACAATTCCCCAATTGAGGCTCTCTCAACCCAGGTGTGTCAAGTTGACACTAAAGCTATCCAGCACACCCCGTGAACATTTCTGTGCATGGCAGGATGCTGGTGTATTAGTGTGTGACTGTCAGTGCAAAACAGCCCTTGCTCAAGTGACCACAGCCTGGGACGTGGATTCAGGTTGCTCCACATGGCATGGTCACCGTGGATGTGATTATGTGAACTCTTTATAGCCATGGGACAAATGGAAGTCATAAAGCAACGCACTCACCGACTCCACTGCTGGGAGCGTCAGGAAGGCAGGTTACAGCCACGTGGGAATCTCTGCTCTGGGTCTCTGACAGTCTTCAGCTTTGTGCTTAGTGGAAACTAGTGGCCTTAATACACTCCAGGGACTTAACCCGATATTCCAAAGGATGTTAGTCTAGACAAAGAAGTAGGCAATAAAAGGCTATTAAGGGGATTAAAGATAGCTTAAGACAATCTGGGCAATGCATCTGCAACATTACAACTCTCCACAGTTAAGTTTTGCTCAGTCTTCAGGACCTTTGGCCTAGCTGCCCACATTTCACTGGACTTTAATTCACAAATATTTCTTCTTTTCTTTTCTTTGGAGCTTGTGTTATGTGTATGTGTTGTTTTGTATGTGGTGTGTGAGTGTTGTGTGTATTATGTGTGTCATGTGAAGGTAGTGTGTGTGGTGTGTATGTTATTTGTGTGTGTTTCTGTTTGTGTGTGTTTGTAGGAGTGTACGAATGTTGTAAATAGATACCAGGGGACAACTTTCCTGTCATTATATAAACATTTTTTTAGATTTATTTATTTTTGTTTTATGCGTATGAGTGTATTGGCTGTATATATGTAAGTACACCCGTGTCGGTGCAATACCCAAGGAGGTCAAAAGAGGGTGTTGAATCCCCTGGAACTGGAGTTACAGATGGCTGGCTGTTAGCTGCCATGTAGGTGCTGGGATTTGAACCTGGGTCTTCTGTAAGAGCAGTCAGTGCTCTTAATTGTGGAGTCATCTTTCCAGTCCTTTATTTTTTCTCTTTTAAGATTTATTTTTAAAATTATCTGTATATGTGTACATGAGTGCAGGTGCCTGCAGGGGCAGAGGCATCAAATCCCTCTGGAGTTGGAGTTAACAGACTCGTGAGCCGCCTAATGTGGGGGCTGGGAATTGATCTTAAGTCTTCTACAAGAGGAGTGTGCACTCTAAGGCTCTCCAGTCCCTCTTTTTAATACTTTTATGTGGCAAATTGCTTCTTAGAGGGCTTTTTATGCAGAAGCAGTAATTGTACCTTTGCCCAGAGTTTGTGAGCAGAACTAATTGCTTCTTTCAGGAAGGGTACTTTTACTTGAAGGACATGGTTCAATTATTCGGATTTGGGCATTTAGCATATGTTTTCTTGTTACTTATGAGAACATTACATTCTTGTTCAAGTGAAAACCGAATTTAAGGATGTAGCTCATTGGCAGAGCACATGTCTAGCTTGTAGAAGGCCTGGGGTTCAATCCTCAGACCAGGAAATAGAAAAAGAGTGGCTGGAGAACTCGCTCAGTGGTTAGGAGCACTTGCCACTCTTGCAGAGGTTTGCTTCCCAGCACCCACATTGTGGCTAATAACCATCTGTAACTCCGGTTCTGGGATATCTGACCCCCTCTTTGGCCCCTATCAGCACTACATGGATGTCGTAGGCATACATACATGGAAGCCAACACGCACATACAGAAAACACAGTAGAAAGAAAAGGAAACAAAGAAAGATCATAACTAGAATCTTCTGTAACCTCAACCACTTTGAACTCTTAAAAAGCCTACTGCTGGCATTGTGGGAGGCACTGATGGTACAAAACTGTCAGCCTTTGTTTGGAGGTCCCATGTAATTCCATGAGGCACTGACATCCAAAAGCATTGCAGGTTACAGACTTATAACACGGATAAAGATCTGTCCAAAGCACAGGCTGCCTTATGAGGGCAGCTTCAAGTATCAGTGTGACACATCCAAATTAGTCCCTGGATGTCTCTGCATTTTCCTTCTGGTTTGAGGGGACAATCAGGGTGTCATATTGTGAGAGCCAGGGAGGCAGTGGTCACATTGAGACAGAAGCTCCCCTTCTCTTCAGTGAACAGGAAGCTAGGAGCTGTGGGGACGAGATTTTTGCACCTGTGATTTATGTCCCTAATTGTTTGATATGAAGGTGAAGTCAGAATAGAGCCGGACCTCAGGATGTTGTGGAGGACTGTCTCCACATACATGAAGGTGGACTTTTCCTCCTCTGCCTTCTCCTCCTCTTCCTTTCCCTTCTCCCTATCTCTTTCTTCCCTGGATTGTCAATCTCTCTTAAACTACAGCTCCTGACCAGGAGGAATGGGTGGAGGTGGTACCATCCCTTCCTGCTCTATAGATTGGCATAGCCAGTCTCTACTGAGCCTTGGCTGTTCCTTGTCATGAATGCATCCATGGTGGACCATATACGCTACTGGGGTGAATAAACAGATTGCAAACTTCATTGATAATGGCTCTAGATTTCTCAGTGAAATTACCCTTTAAGGAGCCAACTCTTGTCAAGGTCTGAAGTGATATTAAGTAGAATCTATGCATTACCTGAAAAAAAAAAAAGCTATCAGAAATACCTTTCCCTAGTCCAGATACAGGTCTGTGACAGATCGAGTTTCCCTTATGTACCACAGCCAGAGAGAGAGAGAGAGAGAGAGAGAGAGAGAGAGAGAGAGAGAGAGAGAGAGAGAGAGAGAGAGAGNAAGGATTAGATACTGAAGCCCCTAAGACTTCTTTTCATTCTGACAGTTTTTAACTTGATATGTCTAAAAGAGATCTAAGCCAGAGAGAGAGAGAGAGAGAGAGAAGAGAAAAGAGAAGAGAAGAGAAGAGAAGAGAAGAGAAGAGAAGAGAAGAGAAGAGAAGAGAAGAGAAGAGAAGAGAAGAGAAGAGAAGAGAAGAGAGACTGGGTGTAAAAGGGATGGGAGAAGCTTACTAACCCAGGAAACTGTCAAAGATCAAATGAATATTCAGTTTTCTCAGATGCATTATCTAAACCCAATGAGATCATTAGGTTTTTTTCCCCACATGAGCTGTTCATGTGATGAACATCAGGAAGCAGAGATGGAGAAATGCTGTTGCCCAATCCCCTCTCTATGTTCCTCCTTTCTTCTGGGACCCCTTGGGTTGGGGTTGTGACCATTCTAGTGGGATGTCCCTCAGCTGAACCTTTCCAGAAACACTCTCCTAGACAGACTCCTAGGCTTGTTTTCTCGATGATCCTAAATTCAGTCAAGTAGATGACAAAGATCAACCATCCTGATCCCATGAATTGCTTCTCTTGTCTTAAACACCTTTTAGGATCATCTGCATTGTCAAAAATGCCAGAACTGGGGCTGGAGAGCCAGCTGAGCAGTTGAGTGCCTCCTGCTCGTCCAGTGGACCAAGTTCAGTTCCCAGCATCCACACTGAGTGCCTCACAACCACCTATAACTGTAGCTCCAGAAATCCAACACCCTCTTCTGGCTTTGGTGGGAACCCACACGTATGTGGTGTAACACACAGATAAACACATATAAAAATCTTGGGGCTGGAGAGATGGCTCAGCGGTTAAGAGCAGCAACTGCTCTTGCAGAGGACCCGGGTTCGATTTCCAGGACCCACTTGGTGGCTAAGAACTGTCTTTAACTCCAGTTCCAGGGGAACCCAATGCCCTCTTCTGACCTCCGCAGTATTGCACAACATGGGTGCACCAACCTACATGCATTCAGTACACTCATACACATAAAAAAATAAAATCTTATTTTATGTTATGGGTCTATGTGTGTGCTCATGTGAGAGCAGGTGCCAGGGAGGCCAGAAGAGGGTGTCAGATCCCCAGGAACTGAAGTTACAGGCAGTTTTGAGATGCCCAGTGTGGGTGCTGGAACCTGAACTTGAGAACTCCAAGAGGTCCTCCTCCTCCTCCTTCTCTATCATCACCATCTCCCCTCTCTCCCTCCCTCCCTCCCTCCCTTCCTTNTTGAATGCTTTCTTTTTTAAAAAACATATTTATTATTTTTTCTGTGTATGAATGTGCTGTCTGCATGTAGGTTGTTGCACCCGTGTCGTGCAATGCATGGAGGTCAGAAGAGGGCGTCAGATTCCTCTGGAACTGGAGTTAAAGATGTTTCTCAGCCGCCATATGGGTGCTGGGGATCAAACCCCGGTCCTCTGCAAGAGCAGTCGGTGCTCTTAACTGCTAGGCCATCTCTCCAGCCCAAACTTCTTTCTTTTTAAAGGTGAGATTTACCCATCATGTACAGACCACATTTTCTTCATCAGTTGATGGATGTTAGGTTACTTCCATTGTTTGCTACTGTGTAGAGCTTCTGTGCAGGGCAGGTGTCTCTCCAATACCCCAATTTCCTGATGGTTGGAAACATTGCTAGTAGCTAGATTCCTGGATCCTATAATAGTTCCATTGTTTTGGAGGCAGGGTTTCATGTAGCTGATGTCAGCACTGGACTTGATGTGTAGCCAAGGGTAACCTTGAGCTCTTCCTCCTGCCTCTGCCTCCCAGTGCTGGGATCACAGGCAGGCACCACTATTCCTACTTTTTAAGGTGTCGGGGGTTAAACCCAGGCCTTGTGCATGCTGGGAAGCATCTATCAACTGAGCTGCATCCTCGGCCCCTCTGTTTTTAATTATTTGAGGAACCTCTGTGAGGTGTCCTTTAACAACTATACCAATTTGGAGCTGGCTCAGAAGTACTGGATGCTCTTGCAGAGGACCCAGGCTCAGTTCCCAGCTCCCACATGATGGCTCACAACTATCTGCAGTTTCATTTCTGGGGGAATCCCACACCCTGTTGTTGCCTCGTAGGCACCCATATTGTACACAAACATCCACGTGGGCAGATGACTTATCTACACAAAGAATAAAAATACAGAAATAAAATTGGTATGCTAATGTGCATTCCCACCAACTGTTCAAGAATTTCTTTACTTCCTGAGAATGCTTGTTGTTTTTAGTCCTGCCTGTAAGTCATCCTAAAAATGTACAATTTTGAAATTGTAATGTAAGTGGAACATTATAAAATGATCCCCTTTATCTGAAGTAATGCTTCTTGCCTTAAAGTCAAATTTACTTCATAGCTATTACTATAACTATATTACTTTGGAAGGTATTTGACTGTGTCTGTATTTCTGAATTTTTCTGCAGCATCCAGTAATCCAAGTGATAGTCTTATAAAGATTTATTTTTAAAAATTTTATTTTATGCGTATGAGTTTAGCCTGCATGTATGTATGTGCACCGTGTGTATGTGTGTATGTATGTATGTGTGTATGTGTGTATGGATATATGTGTATAGACAGGGATTATCTTTGTGTACCTGTGTGTATATAGATGTGTGTATGCATGTGTGTATGTATGTATGTGTACTTATGTTATGTGGGTATGTGTGTATATGTATAGACTGGGTTTATCTTTGTGTGTGTGTATAGATGTGTATCTGTGTGTTTGTGTGTGTGTGTGTGTGTGCAAGTGGAGACTGTCTTTACTGTCCTCTGTGGGTTCTGGTGATGGAACTCAGGTCATTGAGGCTTGTGCAGGAAGTGCTTTCCCTGCTGAACCGCTCCCTGAATGAACCAGGACTGGAAGGACATGTGGGTAGGTGGATTGCCTTGTCTCTCTCTGGACGGCTGGCCAGGCTGCACTATCATCCCCACCCCTAGAGGGTGCTATGCAGCAAAGTGGCTCTGGACGGCTGGCCAGGCTGCACTATCGTCCCCACCCCTAGAGGGTGCTATGCAGCAAAGTGGCTCTGGACGGCTGGCCAGGCTGCACTATCGTCCCGCACCCCTAGATGGTGCTATGCAGCTGAGTGGCTCCTGCATTGACAGGTAGCTGGGGTTCTCTCAGATTCTGTTGCTGTGCGGATCCTTCCCTCCTTTCCTTCCTTTCTGGTTGTGACATGTTGTGTCAGCTGATTCGCATCTCCTGTAGAGACTAAGGCAGTGGCCCTGCGTGTCCCACCAGGCGGCACCTGTGGAGGCATCAGTGTTATCCTCCTTTAGTTCCTTCTAAGACCCTCTCATTCGTCCTCAGCTGTTTGAAGGCATGAAGGCCTTTCGAGGAGTTGACAATAAAATCCGACTGTTCCGACCAGACCTCAACATGAGTCGAATGTGCCGATCTGCCCTGAGGAGCACCCTGCCGGTATGGAAATTTACATCCCTTTCATTCGACCAATTCTGGGTTTGCCATCAAAGAAATGACTTCTGAATCTCTGCATCTGTGTTCAGTGCAAATTGTGTGACTACTGACTTTATATGTGATCACCTTCAATTGATAAGGTAAAATTACAGGGAAATGGCCAATTCCATGTGGGCATTCCACAGTACTTCTGTTCTTTGTGGGTATCTGGGATACTAATTTGTACTTGAGAGAGAAGGCTGAGGAAGAATATATGTCTAAAGCTAAAATAAAAGTTAAAGGCTGCATGAGATGGTAGTATAGACAATAGAAAACAGTGTAGGACAGGTAGTGTTTGTCTTGCTTTAGGTAATGGCAAGTAAACCTGTGCAGTAAAAGTTTGTTTTAAAATTTTCATGACATTTAGTTATTGCTCTGTTCGTTTATTTGCCTATTGTGTGATTGATCTCTTCCTGACTAACATTCAGGGTATCATAACCTATGCTAGTCACTGTCTCTTGTTGGGTAACTGTTACCAATAACTTGCTAGATTGTTGCTTTTCTGTCATTTTTGAAAAACTAGAAGTCTTAAAGTTTAAAATAGGCAAATTAAAAAAAATGAACTTTTGTGAGTTTACATATATTTTTATTTTATGTGTATGAGTATATTGCCTACATGTTTAAGTGCATTCATGTCATGCAATGCCCATGGACCTCCTTAGATGTGAGTGTATATCCTGATGAAACCACCCGAGCCAGGAAAATGGAAGGGAGCCTGGGCATAAAATGGAGAGAGGGGCATAAGAGGAGATGGGTGTTCTCAAGGGGGACGTGGGGAAGATGGGGTCACTTTAGCCATAGAGGGAGGAGACGAGGTTATGGGGGAGGGGAGGAATAACACGTAGGTGGTTATTAAGGAAATGAATTAGGTTCAAAAGCTTACTGAAAAATGCACATCATGTGTGCATGCATCTGTGTGTGTGTGTGTGTGTGTAGCTAAAGGCTATCTAACAAAATCCCCTCAAGTCATTGGTCAGGGTAATCCAAGAGGCTCCCAGGCTATTTCCACAGCCCTGGATCGCCTCCCAGAACTTGAAGGTAAGTCTGTTTCTGAAGACAGGACATACTTCACACATAGGAACTGAGCAACCGGGAAGACCAGCTTTCGTAGTATCAGAAGATACTATCCACGCTGCCAGGGGAGAAAGCAATCAGTGTTCCCATCCAGCTGTGAAGTCAGTGAACCACAGACTGACCAGCACAGAGAATAATCTACAGGTGCAGTAGTGATGCTTTTATCTTGGGGGTAATCAATAGCTGTCTAATTGGACTTAAGACCTGCTCAATGGGAAGAAACTTGTGTGATACTTTAAACATAGCCAAATACACGTGGCTGGAGAGGTAATGGATCGTAGAGAAAATTTTCTTTTTTTTTGGTCTTTTCGAGACAGGGTCTCCCTGTAGCCCCAGCTGTCCTGGAATTCGCTCTGTAGACCAGGCTGGCCTTGAACTCATGAAGATCCACCTGCTTCTGCCTCCCAAGTACTAGGATTAAAGGCCACCACCCCCGGCTTAAAACCTATTTTGGTTACATTCCCAGACCAGTGTAATTTCTTACTGTATTCTAAATATGTATCCTTATATTCAAATGTTTTTGATTTATTTATGTGTTTGAGTGTTTTGCCTTCATGGAAAGTCCTAATATTTTGTTCTGTTTGAGTACAAAAGCCAATTATAAGTATGGTGGGCATTTGATAAGAGGTCACAGATGTCTATTTTAAAACAAGAAGAGTGATATTTTGTTACATTTGATTGTAATAGCCAATGATAATTGATGTGGAATCTGGTAATTGGGGAATCTAATTTCTTTCCTTTTTAAAACTTACATTTTATTTGTTTACTTATTTATTGGGGGGCAACTATGGAGCTCAGAGGACCACTTGTGAGAGTTCTCTCCTTGCACCATGTGAGTCCTGGGAATTGAACTTGGGTCATCAGGCTTGGCAGCAAGCACCTTTACCTGCTGAGCCATCCCGCCAGCCTCTTTCTTATCTTTCCCATATGATTAATTCATACTTCTACAATTTGGGGGGGGGGTAGAGTCACAGAAAAAATATTTTTGTTTGCATTTATCTTGGATACTTTTCCTGCTGTTCTCTGCGGCCTTCATTGGGAGCTGATCTGGACTGTGATCGGGAAGGCGTGCTGCGGTTAGCTCTTGGTGACAGTCTAGGCGTGGCCTTTGTGTCCTACGTCAGCATTCATTGGGGCTTTTACCCTTTCAGTTGTTTGACCAGGAGGAACTTCTGGAATGCATCCAGCAACTCATCCGGATGGATCAAGAGTGGGTTCCGTACTCCAGCATGGCCAGCCTTTACATTCGTCCCACGTTCATCGGAACTGAGGTGCAGTCTGAGTCCCTGTTTGGGGGGATTTTTCCTTGTAATTAAAAAAAAAATTCTTGTAAAAGTTATTTGTGTGTCTATGTTTGTGTATGTGTGTGTGTGCTGAGCTCGTATGTGGTATGGCATGCACAGAGAGGTTAGGAGGCGACCTTTGGGAGTCGGCTCTCCTTTGACCTCACTGATCCTGAGTATTGAACTCAGGTCGTTAGGTGTACAGCAAGAGCTTTTACAGTATGCTGAGCCAGCTTGCTGGGGATTGAACCCAGGACCTTGTGTGTTGTAGGCAAGCACTCTTCCACTGAGCCACATCTCTAGTCTACTTATTCTTGAAGCTTTTAGGTTTGAGTAAACACTCTTTTTTTTTTTTTTTTTTTNTTTTTTTTTTTTTTTTTTTGGTCTTTTTGAGTCTCCTGTAGCCCCAGCTGGTCTGGAACTCACGCCATAGACCAGGCTGGCCTTGAAGTCACAGAGATCCGCCTGCCTCTGCCTCCCAAGTGCTGGGATTAAAGGTGTGCACCACCGCGCTCTCGTAAACACTGAGTAAACACTCTCACCAGCATCATTAATGGCTCCTTTTCATCCCCCTGATCTTCAAGGCCAGCACTTCTGTGAAAGATCAGATGGTAGTTATTTCTGATGTTGGGGTCATGGTTTCTGTTACAGTTAAGTCAGTAGCTTTAGGCACTTCAGCAGCAGTGATTGAAGGAGAAGGGGCAGTGACGTTTGTGGTCCTCGATCAAGAATGATACTGATTCTGGCCCTGAGATTGCAAGGGCGGTGCCTCCTTGGGGCTGCTTGGCTCTGTGGTAGGTATGGTGATGCTGTAGACATTTTGGTGACGGAGAGATGCTCAATTTTATTTTCATAGGCGTTTGTGGAAAGGATTAGGAAGAGGGAGTACCCTTCCAAATAAAAAATGTAGAGCTTAATCCCAGTACAGAGCCAGGTGGAGCTCTGTGATCTCTAGAGGCAGGCAGATCTCTCTGCATTCCAAGCCAGCCAGGGTGACACAGTGAGACCTTGTCTTCAAAAAAAAAAAAAAAAGAAAGAAAAAAAAGATGCTGAATATACAGTCCATGGGAGGTGTTCTTGAAGGGACTGGAAGAGCTGGGCAGAGGTCTCCGCGACAGCCTTAGGAGCACTCAGCAGCCTAGCTTGGCAGCAGGTGCCCTTACCGCTGTGCCATCCTGCCAGTCCTGAATTGTGTTTTGCCTGCATATACACAAGTGCACCTGTGCATGCAGTACTCCCAGAGGCCAGAAGATAGTGTCAGTCCTCCTGGAACTGGAGTTACAAATGGTTGTGGGCTGACATGTGGGTGCTGGGAACCGAACCAGGGTCCTCTGCAAGAGCAGCCAGTGCTCTTAACTGCTGAGCCTTTTCTCTCTCTATCAGTCATAATTCTTATAAATGTTGTGCAAACAGTTTCCTAGTCTGTGGTTTCCTTTTGGCTATCTTCTTTAGTCAGTCTATGATTTCTGTCCTTCAATAAACAGAACTATTCATTTTTTGTTTTTTGAGACGGGGTCTCATGTAGCCCAAGCTGGCCTGGAACTTGCTGCATAGCCCAGGCTGGCCTTGAATGCTTGCTCTTCCTGCTTCTACCTCCAAAGTGCTGGGGTGACAGGTGTGTGCTCACCTACCTGCCCGACCTACTTAGTTGTAACGTAGTTGAATTTGTTTCCATTTTGCACTTGTGTGTGTGTGTGTGCACATGTGTGTGTCTGTTAAAGTAGGCCTGTCAGTGCCTGCTCTTAATACGTCAGGTTTCTGTAGGTGAAGGCTATTTATGGGATTTATACCCCTAGCTTTCCTTTTCAAAATATAAATGTACCGTGTCACCTGTGCCTGTCTGTGGGTCTTTGAACTGTAACACTTTCTTTACCTCACTGGGTATCCCCTCTCTCTCTCACACACTCAGCTGGGATAGATTTGCCTCTGTGAGGGATGTCTTCACTATGGAAATCAACCCAGATTGTCCTTATTTGTTCTTTATTTTATATTATCTTTTGGAGATAGGGTTTCCCTGTAGCTCCAGCTGGCCTGGAACTCACTACATAGACCAGACTGGCCTTGACCTCACGGAGATCCGCCTGCCTCTGCCTCCCACGTGCTGGCGTTAAAGCTGTCGTGTGCTATTATGCCTGGCTTTATCATTTATCATTTATCTGGACAAGGTTTCATTATGTAGCCCCACTGGACTAGACCTCACAGTGTAGCCCAGGCTGGCCTTACGTTTGCTGTGATCCTACTGGGTCAGCCTCCCCACTGAGCCACCACTCATGTCCTTTTCCTTTTGGAGAGCTCGGGGTCTCACCGCCACACTGATGGGCCTTAACCTTGCTTCCATTTTCCTTCCTCTGCCTCATGAGTGATGGATTGCATTGTGCACTACCAAGCCTGGTTCATTAGCTGTTTGATGTTCTGCCCATCCGGGGGCCTGACATAGTGTTTGGAACTTCAAGGTCAGGCTCTGGAGGCAGTGAGGAGATTCTGGAGAAGGTTCCTAGTCCAGTGACAGGCTTCCCGCTGTGCGGTCCTGCAGAGACAGCATCAGCACTGTCTTGTCTGGAACTGGCCTGAAAGCAGCTCTTCGACGGTCGGCCCACAAATGAACAGCGTCCCCAGAGCCCTGAAAAGGGAGGGGCCAGCTGATGTGCGTGGACCCTGCCCAGGGGCATTTCTGCAGGGAGCACACTGGTTCTTCGAGTGTGACAGTCGCTCTCCTCTTGGCTGTTTCCCTGTGCCGAGCTGACATCTCTATTTAGGATTGATTTTTGAGTTTGACAACCCAGGCTCCCTGGATCCTCAGATCTCAATTCCTGTCTTTTCCCCAAGTGCTCATTTTCACAGTTCCACCCCCGAGAGTGTTGAGTACTGGGTACCCACAGTCCTTTCAACATTGACTTCATCTCTTGAGACCAAAAATGGGCCTATTCTTATGCTTGGTAAGGCCGGTGCCTGGAGAGGAGAACTTCTTCCGTGGCCAAGGAATGCAGGAGACACAGAGCTTTGCTCTCAGAACAGCCTCCTGACTGTAGGAGCTGAGGAGTCGCAGATACTGGACCGTGATGTGGAGAGAGGGGCTGGGGTGGGGTGCCGGACAGCCTTGGTCGCTAACGCCCGAGAACAGGGAACCTCTGTCAGACATCTCCCCCTGATTGGCCAGTGGCTGTGTCTGAGGTGTGTTCCTCTGTGCTTGTTGATGTGGATGAACCCAGCCCTTTGTGGATGGACCACACGTGGGCAGGTGGTCCTAGGCTATGTAAGCATGCAGGCTGGATCAGAGCCAGGGGAACAAGCCAGGAAGCAGCCATCCTCTGTGGTCAGTGCCTGTCCCCCCATCTTTATATGGACCCGAGTCCAACTGGGCTAGGGCTTTGCTTGGATTTTATTTAACACGACTCATCACCTCACAGGGCCAGTGTCTGTGAACAGTCACATTGGGGACATGATGTTCCGTCTCCATTGTCAATCTGACAGGATTTATAATTACCTAGGAGACACACTCCCGGGAGGTATCTGTGAGGTAGTTTCCAGAGAGGTTTAGCTGCCGGGGAAGACCCACCCTGAGTGCAGATGGCACCGTCCCAGGGCCTGGGCTCCCCAGCTGAGTACAAAGAAGAAAGTGAGCTGAGTCCCAGCAGCCCTCACTCCCTGCTTCCTGACCGACTGTGGACACAGTGTGACAGCTGCCTCCCGCTCCCTGTGCCCTCCTTCCCCTCCTTGAAGGAGGTGCCTTCAAACTGTGCACCCACAGAGGCCCTCTGTTCTAGTTCGTTCCCTGTTGCTATGGTAAAACACTGCCCCAGAGTAACTTTTGGGAGGAAAGAACTT
>VZQC01013997.1:37702-139039 GCA_009823505.1 Rhizomys pruinosus | reverse complement strand
CAAGTTCTCCCTTTAGTCCCAGCTGGCCAGGAGCTCGCTATGTAGACCAAGCTAGCCTAGAACTCACAGAGATACTCCTGCTCTGCCTCCTGAGTGCTGGGATTAAAGGCATATGCCACCATGCCTGGCCAGATTTTGTGTGTGTGTGTGCTTGTGTATTTACCTTCATGTATGTATGTGCACCACATGCAAGCAGTGCCTGCGGAGGTCAGAAGAGGGCGTCAGATCCCCTGGAACTGGAGTTATAGATGTTGTTAATTGCCATGTAGGTGCTGGGGAATTGAACCTGGGTCCTCTGGAAGAGCAGCCAGTGGTCTTAACTGCTGGGCCATCTCTCCAGTCCCTTAGTGAGTTCCTTTCATGGAAAGACACAATGTAAGTGATAGACAGTGCCCAAGCCATGATCGACAGCAGAACTTGAAGGAGTTCCCAGACATGAGTGGACCCAGTGTGTCAGAAAATGGGAAGTTAGCCGGGCGTGGTGGCGTACGCCTTTAATCCTAGCACTTGGGAGGCGAAGGCAGGAGGATCTTTGTGAGTTCAAGGCCAGCCTGGTCTACAGAGGGAGTTCCAGGACAGCTGGAGCTACATGGAGAACCTGTCTCAAAAAGACCAAAAAAAGAAAAGAAAGAGAAAATGGGAAGTTAGTACTTTTAAATCCAGCGTTTATCATCACTGAAATAGTGCAAGCCTGTAGCTTAGCTGTTGGTAAGGATAAAGATGAATAATTATCAGGATGCTTTTCCTAGAAGTAGATTAGTTGTGTAGAAAGCAGGGAGGGGGGGCATGGGTGTCTAGATTTGATTTGTAATGTAATTTTGTATGAAATGCACAGAGCGTCAATAAAACAAAAAAACCCTTCTGAGTTCCATCTATGCTCTCTACTGCCACCTTGTGGAATAAATGCAAACTGTCCTGTCAAGGTCAGAGAAGGAAATCTACAGTGAAATTTTTTGTTTTGTTTTGTTTTGTTTTTTGTTTTTTTGAGACAAGGTCTCTCTGTAGCCTCAGTTAGCCTGGAACTTGCTGTGTGGACCAGGCTGGCCTTGACTTTTATAGAAACCTGCCTGTGCCAGTGACTTAAAGGCATGTACCACCACACCCTGCAAGGCGAAATTTGTAACAGAAAAAAAAGTCTTCAATTGTAGCGGACTTTTACTTCTTTTAATATAATGCAAATTTCATAGTATATGCATGGCACATGGGAAGCATCCCAGGCTTTCATGTGATAGATGATAAAATGCTATAATTAGATTGTACAAAAATATGATAATTTATTCAGAAACCGAGCAGCGAGGTGCAGCCTTGAGATGGCAGTGGGCAGCCCACTACACTGAGTCGTGCTGAGTAGCTTCTCTTCTTCATCACTAGAGTTCATTAAAGCTACTGACATTCGAAGCTTCAGGGTCCCAGAAAATAGGCGTCATTACTGGGTGAAGGTTCTTGGATGAGACACAGACAATTTAAGGCAAAGTTTATCCCTAGAAAGAAAAGCATTGTGAAGAGAGCCTGGAGCAGGCTGACCCCTGACGGGGGTGGGGAGTGTGGGGGGAAGAGTCCATTGCATTCTGTGTTTCTTTTTTCACCAATGTTTTATTGAAGCTCTGTGCATTTTGTGTAAGATTACATTACTAAACAAATCTAGACCAGTGTCCCCCACCCTATCCCCCCACCCCACCAGAGCTCATGCTTTAATTAATTAATTTTATTTATTTCTGTATGTGTATGAATGTACTGTCTGCATGTAGGTCTGTGCACCCGTGTTGTGCAATGCCACGGAGGTTAGAAGAGGGTGTCGGATTCCCCTGGAACTGGAGTTCTCCTGGAATTGGAGTTTCAGACGGTTCTTGGCCACCATGTGGGTGCTGGGGATCGAACCCAGGTCCTCTGTAAGAGAGGTTGGCATTCTTAACCACTAGGCCATCTCTCCAGCCCCAATGTTGAACACTTCTTAAGGTGTTTCTCAGCCATCTTTAATTCCTCACTTGTGAAGTCTCTGTTCAGCTCTTTGCTCCATCTATTGAGTGGGTCATTTGTTTTCCTCCTTTGTTTTTTGAGTAGTTTTATATATTCCTGGAAATCAATGCTTTGTCAGATTTTTTTTTTTTTTTTTTTTTCCCACTCTGTGGGTTTTTATTTCACTTCCTTGATTGTTCTTTTTGATGTACAGAAGCTTTTTGAGTTTAGTGAGGTCCCATTGTCAATTGTTGACATTATTCTTGCGGCGACTGCTGTCTGATTTTAGGAAGTCTTTTCCTGCCTATGTCTTGTAGTCTGCTACACTTTTCCCCTTCATTGCTTCAGAGTTCTGGGGTTTCATGTTGAGGTCTTTTGATCCACATATCTGGGTTTGACTTTAACAGGGCAGATGAGGGTAGGGATTTATAATTTCAAATCTCAGTGGTGATCCAGTTTGACATTGGAACACTTTTTAAGATGTTTCTTCAGACCATCTCTAATTCCTACCTTGTGAAGTCTCTGCTCAAATCTTTGCTCCAAACTTTTGAAAGTGATCGTTTTTTTTTTTTTGTGTTTTGAAGTAGTTTATTATATTCATGAAAATTTAATGCTTTCAGCTGTTATCTGTGGTGGAAGGTTCCTTTCCATCATTTATTATACGTGTGGGTTTCTCTTCACGGTTTCCTTGATTGTTTTTTTTTGCTGTACAGACGCTTTTGGGTCCTGTTGTTGTTTTTTAATTTTGTTTTTCATATAATGCTAATTAAATTATACCTACTATGTTCTCTCTTGATATTTCCATACACGCAATATAATGTACTTTGATCTCTCTCTCATCTCTCTCTCTCTCCCCATGTCTCCATTAATTCTCCTCTCTCTCCTCGAAACACATACACATCAACACACACACACATTATTCACACACGATTACCAACCGTAACTAGAATTGCGCTCTTCCCTTTTCTTCCTTGTCACAATCCACCGACACAATGACTCCATGATCTATTTCTTCGAAATTTATCATAGGTGAGCAACATGCCAGGTAGTTATATTCTTTATTTCATTTTCGGTATCTTTGGTTGCCATATTTGTTGTGGAGAGAGCATTGCGTAAGCCTCCCGTGGATAACAAGCAGAAATGTCGCTGAAGAAGCTGCGAGTCTACGTAAGAACCAGGCTGGCCTTGAACTCACAAAGATCCACCTGCTCTGCCTCCTGATTGCTATAGGGGATTAAAGGTGGTGGCGCCCACCTTATGCCTCTGGCCTTGCGCTGGATGGATTTTTTAAAGTTTTTATGAATGTTTATGAGGTGGGTCGCATATTCATAAGGGCAAGCTTATTTTTTGAGGGGGACAAAAATTAAAATTGCGGGGGGTCTTCCTTTCTAGAGCATCTCTTCCCATAAACTTCTAGAAACCCACAAGGGAAGAGGGGGTGCAAGTGCGGTGCAGGTGTTATTGTAATGGAGCCAGGCTCTTGAGCTCCTAAGCGCTTTGCTAGTAGAGGGTGGTGCAGTGGGCACAGCCTCCTGCAGCCTCAAGGTCCTTCAACTACAAAGAGGCATTCTGGCTTCCAGGGGGCACAACTACAAGATGCAGCAGTAGTTTCCTTGGTTTCCATGAACTCTTGTCTACCTCACGCTGATTCAGTATCATTTTGCTTTTGTCTTGACTTATATAGAGTAAAGAAATTGAAGTTATCAAAAACAAGACACGTCAAGCCTCTATCAAAGCAGGGGCTGGGGGTCCTGCGGTGGTGCTGGGGGCCCGGGAATAGGTGTGTCTTTGTGAAGTTATCCTCCCAGACAATGAGAGGGAAGTGAGATTTTTTGAGCTCTTTAGAGTAGAAGATTCTTATTGTCCTCTGAAGCCCCATTAAAGAACGGAACAAAGTGGCCTGGAGGCCCAACCTCTTCCTGCTTGCTGACCAATTTCTCCAGCCCAGGCCAGTCCAACAGGAGTCTGCCCTAGGGTCCTGGGGCCCTGTTTGCTCCTTCTGAGAGGGCATGAGATTCCTCGTGGTTTACTGTGGCCAGTTTTCAGTGGGATTGTTACCCACACGGGCATTTTTATTACTGTCTCCCTGTGCCTGTGTGTATGGGGGGTGGTGGTGTGGTTCAGAAGTTGGTGTTCTTATCCTGCCGTGTTGAGGCAGGATCTGTCTTACAGTTTCTGATGAGCCCTCCACTTAGCTGGCCCTTGAGCTTCCAGCCTCTCCTGTGTCCTCTTCTTCCTATCTGTCTCCCTGCAGGAGTGTTGGGATTACAGATACTCACCACCCCATCTGACTTTTCTATGTGCATTCAAGGGTGGAACTCAGGTTGTCAGGCTTGCATGGCAAGTGCTTCCACACTCTGAACCATTTCATCAGCCAACATTGTTTTTAATGCTCACTGATATTTTACTACCTGCTTTTAAAATAGTTTTTTAAAATTTTTTTATGTGTACTGAGTGTGTTTTGCCTGTATATAAGTAAGTGCTGCCTTTTGTGTCAGTGCTCAAGGAGGTCAGAAGAGGACATTGGAGCTCTTGGAATTGGAGTTAAGACAGTTGGCTACTATGTAGATGCTGGGACTTGAACCCAGGTCTTTTGCAAGAGCAGCCAGTGCTCTTAATGGCTGAGTCATCTCTCTTGCCCCACTCCCTGCTGCAAAAAAAAAGGATATATTGTTTATTAACTGTGTGTCTATGTATGGGTGTGCGCATATCAGTGCAAGTGCCCACGGGTGCCAAAGACATCAGATCCTCCTGGACACTGGAGGTGACAGGGGTGTAGTGTGCTCCTGTGGGTGCTGGGAAACTCACACTGGGTCTCTCAAGAGGAGTATGTGCTGTTAACCTTTGAGCCCTCTCTCTAACCCCTGCCATCAGATTCTTAATGAGCTAAGAGTTGAGAAGTAGCCCAGTGCCTGTGGACAGTGTGTAGCAGGAACAGTAAAGTAGAAATTGAGATAAAAGGCACTCCATAGTCCATCTTTAATTTTTTTTTAATTAATTTTATTTATTTCTGTATGTGTCTGAATGTACTGTCTGCATGCAAGTTTGTGCACCCGTGCGTGCAATGCCGCTGAGGTACAGAAGAGGGTCTCGGATTCCCCTGGAACTGAGTTCTCCTGGAACTGATTTTCAGGACGGTTTCTGGCCGCCATGTGGGTGCTGGGGATCGAACCCGGGTCCTCTGCAAGAGCGGTTGGTGCTCTTAACCGCTAGGCCATCTCTCCAGCCCCCCATAGTCCATCTTTAACGTGTCATGACAAATGTCATAAGGTGTGAGGTCGCAGGGTTGGAGTCAAGTCCCATCTTGTTTACTGTCATTCTTTGTATGGCTGATGTCCTCTCTCCACGCAGACACACCAGACTGTGTCCAAGGTGACATGAGTGGTTAGCAGCCATCAGGAAACAGTCCTAATTTCTTTTCTTACTTCCTGGGATCTTGAGTCATGTCTCAGGGCCAAGGCTTTTTGACACTGTGGTCCACACCCCTCAGAACTTTTGGCCTCTGTTTCTCCTGTAATGAAGCTACTTGACCCTTCTTAATGGCTCTTGCACTGGAGGAACTTGTACAGTTTGTCATGGCCAGGATGCAGAAAAGGATGCTTTTTGTCTTGGCTGATCAGGTCCGAAGTTTGAATCGATTCTCCTTTCCTTTTGATTGGATTCATTTGTCTGGTGTCTTTACCCCTAGGGTAGCCACACTTTTGTTCTCCGTTAAGAGCCCAGGCAGGCATGGTCACAGTCCACTGTTGCGCATCTTCTGCAGGTGGCCCCACCTTGATCTGCAGCACTCACCAGGGTGGAAATGCAAAGTGTCTTGTGCTGCTAAAAACAAACCTGCGTTCTGTTCCCAATTCAATGACAAATTGAAGAACATTATGCTTCTAAGGAGTGAGGATGGTCCTCTCTTCCCGAGTTCTGTGGCACACACAAATGCATCTAACTGATGTGTGTTTTCCCTAAAAACATAATTCAGAAACCAAACTAAAATCAATGAAACAAAAATTTTTATTACACTTATTTTTATTTATTTGAGTGTGTGTGCGTGGGGGGCGGCTGAGGAGGTGGGAATGTGGGTATGGGTGCTGCAGGCATGTGGAGGTCAGAGGACCATTGTAGAAGTCATTTTTCTCCTTCCAGCTTGTGGTTTCTGGGGATAAAACCGAAGTTGTCAGGCTTGGCAGCAAGCCCCTTTACCCACAGAGCCATCTCACCAGTCCCCAAAATGAAAATGGAGTAAACACTCCATTCTCAGTGTTTTCTCTTGAAAATTGTTGAAGGGATTTGAGTCACTAGACTTTGATTGGGTAGCCCTGCTGGGAGGTGGGCACAGGTCTCTCCTGGACCTTGAGAAGATGTCTTCAGGGTCAGTTACAGATGTGTTTTCTCTTTATCTCAGCCTTCTCTAGGAGTCAAGAAGCCCACCAAAGCCCTTCTCTTCGTGATCCTGAGCCCAGTAGGGCCTTATTTTTCTAGCGGAACCTTTAAACCAGTATCCCTGTGGGCAGATCCAAAGTATATCAGAGCCTGGGAAGGTGGAACTGGGGACTGCAAGATGGGGGGGTAAGTAAGTCTGTGTGTCCTTTTGACCATTAAGCAATTTTCATGATGCCATTCAAGTGTGAATGCTTGTTTGTGTTTAATTTTCAGTTTTGTCAATGTGCTAGCTGTAGGAAGTATTACTATGGCCCCTTCTAAGGTAGAAGCTTCCGATAGGAGCCAGAGGCAAGAACTACAAAGAGAGAATGGGATGGGACAGGGCTTGGAACCAGCGGCCCTGGACTCTGCCACCTTGGGCTGCAAGCTGGTGGCAGTGGCTCCTGGATACATCCTTATGAATTCAGAATGCTCCTGTGTGCGTGAAAAAGGCTAGCAGGGGCTAGCAGGGGCCAGCAGGGGCCAGCAGGGGCCAGCAGGGGCCAGCAGGGGCCAGCAGGGGCTAGCAGGGGCTAGCAGGGCTAAGTGCCCTGGGGTCTTCCTGTGTCTGAGTCAGGGTATGATGAACATGTCAAACTCAGCACTCTGTTCAGTTCCCAGCACCCATGCAGCCGCTCACAACTGTCTGAAACTCCAGCTCCAGGGGATCTGATGGCCGATGGTGGCTTCTGTACACACAGACACACACAGACACACGGCACACACAGCACACACACACAAAGACACATACACATAGATCAAAAATAAAAATAAGTTTTTTACAAAAGGGTAAGCGGGGTACATAGTCATGTAAGTTATTGGAATATCAGAGTTCATGGTGCCAGTGAGCAGAGAAGGGGTGGAATCTTCAAGTTGGCCTTCATTGTGGAGCCAGGGATCCAAGAAGACAGTAGACTAGCGTCCTGCACAGAGCCAGGGATCCAAGAAGACAGTAGACTAGCGTCCTGCAAAGAGCCAGGGATCCAAGAAGACAGTAGACTAGCCTCCTGCAAAGAGCCAGGGATCCGCCAAGACAGTAGACTAGCGTCCTGCAAAGAGCCAGGGATCCGCCAAGACAGTAGACTAGCGTCCTGCACAGAGCCAGGGATCCAAGAAGACAGTAGACTAGCCTCCTGCAAAGAGCCAGGGATCCGCCAAGACAGTAGACTAGCATCCTGCAAAGAGCCAGGGATCCAAGAAGACAGTAGACTAGCATCCTGCAAAGAGCCAGGGATCTGCCAAGACAGTAGACTAGCGTCCTGCAAAGAGCCAGGGATCCGCCAAGACAGTAGACTAGCGTCCTGCACAGAGCCAGGGATCCAAGAAGACAGTAGACTAGCCTCCTGCAAAGAGCCAGGGATCCGCCAAGACAGTAGACTAGCATCCTGCAAAGAGCCAGGGATCCGCCAAGACAGTAGACTAGCGTCCTGCACAGAGCCAGGGATCCAAGAAGACAGTAGACTAGCGTCCTGCAAAGAGCCAGGGATCCACCAAGACAGTAGACTAGCATCCTGCAAAGAGCCAGGGATCCGCCAAGACAGTAGACTAGCGTCCTGCACAGAGCCAGGGATCCAAGAAGACAGTAGACTAGCGTCCTGCAAAGAGCCAGGGATCCAAGAAGACAGTAGACTAGCATCCTGCAAAGAGCCAGGGATCTGCTAAGACAGTAGACTAGTGTCCTGCACAGAGCCAGGGATCCAAGAAGACAGTAGACTAGCGTCCTGGACAGAGCCAGGGATCCACCAAAACAGTAGACTAGCGTCCTGCACAGAGCCAGGGATCCAAGAAGACAGTAGACTAGCCTCCTGCAAAGAGCCAGGGATCCGCCAAGACAGTAGACTAGCATCCTGCACAGAGCCAGGGATCCAAGAAGACAGTAGACTAACCTCCTGCAAAGAGCCAGGGATCTGCCAAGACAATAGATTAGCATCCTACAAAGAGCCAGGGATCTGCCAAGACAGTAGACTCGCATCCTGCACAGAGCCAGGGATCCAAGAAGACAGTAGACTAGCATCCTGTAAAGAGCCAGGGATCCTAGAAGACAGTAGACTAGCGTCCTGCAATTATGCGCGCTCTCTCTTCTGCACAGCACCTTTCAGGCAGGGCTGGAGGCTAACACGAAGGCAGCTGTCATTTAGAGCTGGACATTGCCACTCCGGCCAGGTGCTTAGCCATGTTCCTGACACTTGTGATGTCTGTGCCTCTCTTAACTAGGTTCCTTGCCCCCCTCTGGATATTTGGGCTCAGTCAGTTCTGGAAATGTTGAGTACTCTGGACTGGGGAGGCTCTGGAAAGGGTTAACTCAGAACAGACTATTAGCAGTGTATTTACGTTAAGCTATCGAAATGACATGTCCAGGTTCCTTTCTGCAACTCAGTACAAATGCATCTTCACAGAGCACAATACGAAAGCACCCCATTCACCCCTCCGACCCCATCAGTATACAGTTGGTCACTTCTTCCTCTTTCCAGGGTTTCATCTGTTGGTAGGCTGGGGTGGACTGAATTGAATTTACCAGTATAAAAGTTGATTAGCCTCTTTTTCACTGCAAGTTCCCCGGGGCTTCCTGTGGATGTGTCACCTCAAGGACAAGGTTGTCCCTGGCCAGTCATGAATCACATGTCAGAGTGCCTTGACTTATTAGGTGGAGTCTTTCCAGGCTCTGAGGATTAGGGTAAGGACATCTAGGAGAGAGGACCTTCCATCTGCCCTCTGTCTCTTGTTATCACCAGGCATTGAGTATGTGAAGTTAAGAGTATTGAGTGCATTATCGGACCATTTTATTAACCAATGGGTAAGTGCAGTTGTTACACATCAGCTACTAATAAACAGGACACTGTGGGCTCCTGTTCGAAGCCACTAAGCAGCTGGAGGGAAAAAGCGCAATCCATAAAGCATGTAGGAGGCCTGAGCACAGGTGTGTGTATGTGTGTGTGTGTGTGTGGGTCACTCTCTATGTGGTGCCTTTGCTGACCTCAGAGACTAGGCCATTTTGAGAACAGGGACACTTATCATAAGGAGTGATTTACCCCAAGTCCCATGTCCAAACCTGCGTTTTAGTTTAGTTCTCAAACCCTGTTTCCTTCCTTTCTCTGTTATCTGCAGATTAATGAGGGCAGTGCTTTGTGGGATACTTTTTTTTTTTTTACATTTCTTTATTTTACATATCTTTATTTGTTTGTGCATCAGTGTGAGCACAGGCTCAAGTGCTGGGGTCCACTTGGTGGAGGTCAGAGGACGACTTTGTGGGTTCTCTCCTTCCACCAGGTGGGGTCTCAAGGATTGACTTTGGGTCATCAGGCTTGGCAGCAAGTACCTTTACCCACTGGGCCATTTTGTTGGGGCCTCAACCAGTGTCTAGCCCAAGGTTTGCACAGATGAGTCAAAGCTAAGTATTCCCTAGCCAAGTTTGATTTTCTTTTGAGACAACTCATTCTTCAAAATCATAAGACTGGGCTATAATAATTGATATTATAAAGAGAAGGGAGCTGGGGAGGCAGACCCCCCCAGTTCTTGTATATCAATGGCTGAAATGTGGCTTTTTTGTAATTTACCCTTTCCTTTTCCTTTTCCTTTTTTTTTTTTTTTTAAATTGTGGTTCTGGGGTCCAGGGCCTCACACATTCCTGGAAAATGCTCTGTCGCTGAGCTTGATCATCAGCTATCATCATATCTTTTTTACTTACAAAAAGTAGTAAATATTGGGACTACAGAGATGGTTCAGTGGTTAAGAGCACATCTGCTCCTGTAGAAGGCACAAGTTTGGGTTCCTGCACCCATGAGAGGTGGCTCACAACCACCTGTAACTCCTGCTCTAGGGATTCACTGCTCTCTGGTGGTGCACACACACGCATGCACATACACAGATAAGCATGCATACACATACATTTTAAAAATGAGTCTTTTTAAAGTAGTGAATGTTGTGGCACATGGCTGCAAGCCCTAACACTTGGGGAACAGCATGGAGAATCAGGGGTTCAGGGCCATCCTTGTGATGGGGTGGCTACATGTGGAGTTTGAGCCTATCCTGCTGGGACAACAAAGTAACAGTAACACTGAAGTGTAGACAATAGGAACTGAATGAGGTGAGACTATAAACAGATTGCTTTTGTTCTTGGACAGTCCTTGGAGTCATCACCTGGCACACCCATTTCAGTTCAAAATATCCTAAATATAAAATACATTTCATAACGTGTAACCCACTGAATACCACAGCTTAGCACGGTAGCTCACTATGAAGTGCTGGTTCTTATCCTAGTAAACGCATGCATCACTGGTCTCGCTCATCTCCTGTCATGAGCCTGGGAAGGTTGGTGTACTAGTCACTTTTCTGTTGCTGTGATAAAACCACCATGACCAAGGGAACTTATAAAAAGGAAGAGTTTATTTGAGCTTACAATTGACGGTTCCAGGGAATTAGAGTCCATTGTGGCGGGAAGCATGGTGGCCGGGGCTGGAGCAGCAAGCCGAGGCTCACATTTTGCAACCAGCACTGTCAAGAAAGAGAGAGACTGGAGACTGTAAGGCTTATTAAACTTACTAAGCCCACCCCCAATGATGTACTTCCTCCAGCATGGCCACACCTTCTAAGATCTCCCAGAACAGTGCCACCAACTGGGGACAAAATGTCTGAATACTTAAAGCCTATGGGGGACACTCTCATTCAAACCACCACAGTCAGCATTCTTTTGTTAAATTTTTGAAAAAGTATTTTATGTGCATGTGTGTATTGCTTGCATATATGCAAGTGTACCTACGTTGTGCATTGCTCAAGGAAGTCAGAAGAGGGCGTCAGATTCCCCTGGTACTGGAGTACAGATGGTTGTTGGCTGCCACGTGGGTGCTGGGAATGGAATGCTTGTTCTGCAAGAGCAGACAGTGCTCTTAACCGCTCAGCTCAGCCGTCACTCTGGCCCCCTTTTAAAAGTTTTCATGGTCCCAGGACTTGACCCTCTGGCTTTGTCATGCTGGGTGCACACTCTGCACTGACTTCCATTTTGGAGCCCGGGGTCTCACTGAGGTTTTCAGGCTGCTCTTAACTCACTCTGTATCCCTGGGTGGCCTTGAACTTTTCTGCTCTTGTGCTTCAGCTTCATGGGGTAGCTGCTCTCAGAACTCAAAACGTAAGTTGTATTTATCGTGTGCAGGTTACTTCGGCATTACTAGATTTCCAGTGAGTATGCAGAAAAAAAGAAAGAGCAGGTGCGTTGATAGGATAGGCCATGCGCGCGTGTGTGTGTGTCTGTGTGTGTGTGTGTGTGTGTGTGTGTGTGTGTGTGTGAATTAAGAGCTGATGGCTAGCAAGGTGTCTCAGTGGGTAGAAAGCCTGATGACCTGAGTTCCATGCCAGTGTCCCACAGGAGGACAGGAGAGAACTCACTCCCATAATTTGTCCTGTGACCTGCCATATACACAAGGGCGCACACACATGCGCGTGCGCGCGCACACACACACACACACACACACACACTCTCTCTCTCTCTATAAAAAAAAATGAAAATTGAAGTTGAGTATCAGAGTGGAGGGTGGGCATGGGTGACGGATGTTCATCAGAAGGCTTTCCTTTCCCTGCTAGGAATTACGGCTTGTCTCTCCTGGCGCAGTATGAGGCCATGGCTCAAGGCTGCCAGCAGGTCCTGTGGCTGTACGGGAAGGACCACCAGATAACTGAAGTGGGCACCATGAACCTTTTCCTGTACTGGATAAACGAAGATGGAGGTGATCTCTCTGCTTTCTCTGTGCCTGCTCTTCATTTTCAGTGGGTCTGGGAGACCACAGCTAGGAAGTAACAGGCCAGCATAGGTGCTGCAGCAGGGTGTCAGGGTTTGCTGTTTGGCTTGAGATGTTCTAATTGCTGAGATGTCAAATAAGTGCTGTCAGTCACTGATTTTCAGATGAGCTGCCTGTCCAGTTTGCTCTCTTCTGTGTCTGAACACTCTGTATTGGGAGTTGGGGCTCAGGCAGTTCAATGGTCAAACAGCCCACCAACTACAGGGGATTTAGTATATGTACACTCTTTTTTTCTCCTCCAGAACTGGGACTTGAACCCAGGGCTTCGCACACACACATACACTAGGCAAGTACTCCTTCTGAACACATCCCCAGACCTCTTCTTATTTTGAGGATCTGAGTTAAGTTGCCTAGGCTGGCTTGAACTCACTGTGTACCCTGGACTTGCCTGGACCTTGGGATTTTGTTTCAGCCTCCTGAGTAATGGGGATTACAAGCAGGCATCCCCGGGTCCAGCAATAATACCCTGAATTTTGTGTTTTTATTTCATTGTGGCACTGAAAATAACAACCCAGGTTCCTGCCTGCTAGGACTAGCCGGCAGCTCTCTTCTTACTATAAATCTTTTAAGAATTGGTACTTTCTACATATTTTGATATGGGTTTTTCTCTGAGTCTCCATCTGTTTAACCTACATTGTTAGGGCTAGCAAGGTAGGTGTGGGTCAGAAGCCTGAACCCAGGAGGTGGAAGAGGCAAACCAGCTCCCGAAAGTGGTCCTCTGACCTCCAATCAAATGTCCTGGCATGAATGTGCTCACACATATATGCATCCTAAATAAATAAATACTGTGATAAAAACAAACCACACTATTAAAGACAAGTCATTGTTTTGTGAGATTTCCATTAAATATTGGAATATTATTAGTTAGTAGATGTATAGTACAGAAATTCTCTATACTTTTTTTTGAGATAGGGTTGCATGTAACCCAGGATAGCCTTGAACTCACTATGTAGATGAGGGTGGCCTTGAACTTCATTTAAAAAACATTTTTTACTTTATGTGTATGAGTATATTCCTGCATGGAGGTAGATCCACTCATGTCATGCCTGTGGAGGTGAGACGAAGGGATTGGATAGGCTGGGTGTGGTGGCACATGCCTTTAATCCTAGCACTTGGGAGGCAGAGGCAGACAGATCTTTGTGAGTTCAAGGCCAGCCTGGTCTCACTACAGAGTGAGTTCCAGGACAGCTGGGGCTACAGGGAGACAAAGACCAAAAGATAAAAAAAAAAAAAAAAAAAAAAAGGCACTGAATTCCCTGGAACTGGAATTATAGATGGTTGTTAGGCCAGTGCTCTTAACCGCTGAGCCATCTCTCATCTCTCTGGTCCTGAACTTGAACTTCTTACCCTCCTATCCTCTCTCCTGTGTGCTGGGATCACAGTGATATACCTACATGGTTTGAGTTTTGGATTTTTGGAGACAGGGTTCCACTCTGTGGCCCATGCTGACCTTGAATTTGTCAGGTGCTCCAGCCTGTCTTCATAGTCTTCATAGTGCTGTGTGTGTGTGTGTGTGTGTGTGTGTGTGTGTGCGCGCGCGCGTGCGCGCGCCACTTGTACTTGGCTTGAAATTCAATATTGTCTTTAGTGTCCTGAATACTTGTTGACTTTGTTATATAGGGTTTTTATTGCCATAGTTGACAGGGTTCAGTGAAATGTTGACAGCTTGTAGAATACAGAGTCAAGTGGCCAAAATGGAGGAAATTGGTAGGGTTAACAAAATCCAGAAACCCATTTTAAGCCTGTTATTAGGCTCTTAATTTCACAGTAAGTGATTACAGAGGCTCAACATGTAAAATGCAAAGCCGCCATCAGCTGTGCGTGTTGTAAGCCCAGTGTTGGGGGCTCAGTCTGGCTTCTGGAAACTGGGACCTCACTGGCCAGCCAGCCTACCCAAAAGGCTGAGCTAAAGGTTCACTGAGAGACCCTGTAACGTGGAGAACAATAGAGAAGACGCTTGATGTCCAGCCCTGGCGCGCGCACGTGCATGTGCTTGTGCTTGTGTGTGTGTGTGTGAGTGCGTGTGTGTGTGTGTGTGTGTATGCACACACCCGTACAACCATGTACATATAACATAGGCACAGAGACACGTAAAATGTTTGTAGATAGAAGCTCACAGTATTGGTTTCACTGCTCGTTCTGGAAACAAGTTTGTTCTGCAGTGGCTGCTATGCCTGTGTTGCTTGGATCTCAAGGAGGAAGGAGGTGAATGGGATGGAGCACAAGGTGAGCCTTGTACTCCATCCTTTGGAGAGTCAACAGAAAAAGCCGTGCACACACCCTGCCCTGAGCTGGCCCTGCATGACTCTGCAGGAGCGCCCCCCCCCCTTGGCGTTGGTGAAGCCAGATGCACTCACTGCATGTCCTTTCTTCCACTGCTGCTATTTGTGGTTGGCACTGTGAGAAAAACCACATTTATGCTGGAATTTGGGGGTTTTCAAACTTGGAGTTATTATGTAAACATACCTGTAAAGGGGTGCTGAGGCGAAGGTGGCCCAGGCTGGCCTCTGGGCCCCAGACACAGCATGGATCCCTTCCCTCTGGCTCCCTCCTGTCCCTATTGCCACCCACCCATCAGCACCACACACAACCCCCAGCGAAAACAGGAACATCATTCAGAAATGGCGCCATCATTATTTATGGGAGACTTCATGGGCTTATACTGACTCAGAGCTACATGATTTAGCCAGAAACTGTCCTGCTGAAAAATTGCTCCCTATCCGAGTGAAAGTCATGGAATATTCCTGCTGGGCTTTGAAGAAAGGTCAGAATAAAAATGTGTGGGTTGCCTCTGCCTCTTGGAAAACATGTAAGGCCTTAGGAGTCACCATTTTGTAACTTTTTTTTTTTTTTTTTTTGGTGTTTTTGAGACAGGGTCTCCCTATAGCCCCAGCTGTCCTGGAACTCACTCTGTAGACCAGGCTGGCCTTGAACTCACAATGATCCACCTGCCTCTGTCTCCCAAGTGCTAGGATTAAAGGTGTGAGCCACCACGCCCGGCTTTTTTTGGGGTGGGTGGTTGTAACTTTTGTTCAAGAAATTTTAGTTTCAGTGTACTCCTTCAACTAGGCATGTTCACCAACAAGTCAAAAACAAGGGGCCGGAGATGGCTCAGCAGCCAAGAACACTGGCTGCTCTTCCCCAGGATCTGGGTTTGGTTCTCAGCACCTAGGTCAGGTGACTCGTAACTGCCTATAACTCCAGTTCCAGGGCATCTGAAGCCCTAGTCTGACCTCAGCAGGTACATATACTCATGCATATATCAAGTGCACATGGTCACATACATATATACACATAATTAAAACTTTATTATTTTTTTAAAACACTTATTTTTTTTATGTATTGTATACTGTCTGCATGTAGGTTGGTGCACCCATGTCATGCAGTGTGCAGAGGTCAGAAGAGGGTGTCGGGTTCCCCTGGAACTGGAGTTAAAGACAGTTTTTAGTGCCATGTGGGTACTGGGAATTGAACCCCGGTCCTCTGCAAGAGCAGTCGGTGCTCTTAACCACTGAGCCATCTCTCCAGTCCCTAATTAAAACTTTAAAGAAAGGTCTTTTTTAAGAAAAGATTTTACCTATATTTATTGTATATGTATGAATGTTTTGGCTGCATGTATGTAGGTGCACTTGTGTCATGAAAAGTCTATGGAAGCCAGAAAAGGGTGTCAGATACCCTGGAACTGGAGTTATAGATGACCACGTGGGTGATGGGATCCAAACCCAGGTCCTGTGCAAGAGCAGCCAATGCTCTTCATCCCTGAACCATCTCTGCAGCCCCAAAAGAAAAATCTTAGAAACAACCCCAACAATAAACCTGCAAAACAACAAAACAAGAAAGAAAATACAAAGAATGTTTGGCCAATATTATGTGAAAAGATAAGAGGGTATTTTTTGCTGGGCATGATGGCACATGCCTTTAATTCCAGCACTTGGCAGGCAGAGGCAGGCAAATCTCTGAGTCCTAGGCCAGCCTGGTGCACATAGAGAGCTCCAGGCCAGCTGGGGCTACAGGGAGACCCTGTCTCAAAAAGACTCCCCAAAATTGTATATAAAACATAATCATCTTTACATCAAAAAATAAATGGCATGGTAGTAATTCTGTGGAAACCTTGACTCACACAGGTAACCTCCAGGAAGTAGAAATGTGAGATGAAAGGCAGTCTTGCCAGCAGGAGGCTTAAGCAGACGGGGTGGTAAGTGGACATCTTCCTTTGGGAGTCCACACCCATTGAACAGGGCCCTTTGCAGAAAGAGGAAGGCAGAGCATGTGCGTTGAAGTGGGTAGTGCTGGGCGCAGTGGCTGCTGGTGGCTCATGGCTTATGGCCCGTGGAGCTTTTGGGTCCAGGCACCAACCCAGTGGCGCACCTGCACAGCGGTTTTCTTATTCACTGGCTTTATACATATTCTTCCTTTTTGCTGTTTGAACAAATCATCTTACCATCTCTTCAGCTCCCAAACAAATCATCTTACCCTGTTGTGAAGCTTGGAGAGATGTGGAAAAAGAGAACCCCGTCCATGTGGTTAGGTGACTTCCCCCAACAAGGCTCCTTGGACTTCTGTACTCATTGCCCTGGGAGCCCTTCTGCAGCTGTCTGAGGTCGAGTGTTTCTCTCTCCAACTTTTAGCTCACAGGCTCCACTCTCAGTACGAATTTCCTTGAGTCCATCATCAAAAGGTTATTCCTTCATGGCTGGAGGGAAGGCTCAGCTGTTAAGAGCACTTCATGCCCTTCTTGTGGACTGGGGAGTTGGGTTCCTAGTACCCATGTTGGATGGCTAACCACTGCCTGTGACTCCAGCTCCACAGGATCTGCTGCCCTCTTCTGGCCTCCATAGGCACTGCACACTTATGCCCTCCTTGATCCTCCTGTCTCCTTGTAAGCTCATATACTATTTAACAAAATCTCTGTCTCTCCTGGTTGGAGAGTGAGTGCGGAGTCAAAGCCATTTTGTTCCTAGAGTTCAGCCAGTCCCCAGCACTCAGTATTTATGTGCTGATGGTGTTTAGGACGCTCTGCAAATGGACCTTCCTGCTCTGCATTGTGCTTGACTTTGAATTCCTCTGTTACGGCTTCTGAGTACCCCTCCTCCTGAAAATGATCACACTGTCAAAGACAGCGTTCTGGAACTGGCTTTGGCTCCTGGGAGCATGTTTGTGGTTTCAGAGGAAAATGAATATTTCTCACCCAAATGCTGTCATGTCATCAGCTCTGTCTGGGAAACAGGAACAGATGTGTGATTTGGTGACCTCAGGCTGGTGGATGCAGTTGGCATCTTAAATTCATTTCTCAAAACAGCATTTGCACCATGTGGAGGGAGGCTGCTGTTTCCATTTAACTTTGTCTTAGAGCTTAGCTAACTATGGGAGAGGTCCATTCTGGGGGGTGACGAGAAGCTCTTGTGTATGAAAACTACATGTACATCGATGCGTGCATGCGCTTCTGTGTCTAACTAGCTATCACAAAACACGTTTATTTTCAGATCATCAACACTTTTCAAATGACAATACGTAGCTCCAGGAACATTGCCAAGAACCAATTTGTTCTTTCCAAAAAGCTATTTTCAACAGATTATTTTCAGAAAATAATTCTCCAAACACCAAACTGCTGTATCTTAGCAAAGGAGATTCATTCATTCTTTTTTAAATTCACAAATACTTATGTGCCACTCTGGGCCAGACATGATGTAGACTTACAAGGATGGGCAAATGTCTGTTCTTGAAACATTTGTTAAACTCTTAACTTAAGGCCAAGAGTTCAGGACACTTGAGGTGTGATCCTGGCTTCTTCTCAGTGTCACCGGCCTGGCCAAACTACTTATATTTCTTTCTTCTGTAAGATAAGGATTGAACTGGGTGAGTTTTAAAGTTCTTGGGTGTTTTATTAAAGTGCCTGTGGGAGCCCCAAGATACCGGTCCAGCATAATTGTGTGTTTCTCAATGTGGAATACCTCCAACAGGCAGTAACAAACATGGTATTTGCTGTAAGGTTCAGTCAGCATCTTTATAAGATGATGATTTAAGGCTTTTGTCGATCTAGATTCCTGGAGGTCAGAGGTGGAAATGTTGAGTACCGATGACAATTCTTTTTGAGACAGGATCTTATGTAGCCCAGGTTGGCCTCAAACTCACTAGGTAGTCAAGGATAACCTTGAACTCCTAATTCTCCTGCCTGTACCTCCCTAGTGCTGGGGTTGCTTTTGCTGTTGAACCCAGGACATCAGACATTAGGCAAGGACTTTACCAACTGGGCTGCATCTCTGGCCTACTGATGATGACTTTTTATATGACGTCACGCAGTGGAGGGGCCCCATGTTGCTCACACTTGGATCATCTTGTCCATCCCTCGTGGTGGATAGTTTGCTGGGATTTTCTTATGATCAGCTAGGAATTCAGCTTTGGAGCAGTGTTTGGACTGCTGTTCTCTCTTTGGCAATGTGCTGGAGCTCAGCTGAGGCCATTATGCTCAGATCTCTGAGGGAGAAACGCACATCGCCGTCAGTCATGCTGTTAGTCTGCCTGGCTTGAAAGTTAGGAGTGGGTGGTATGGAGTCAGTGCCAGGAATACCCATTGTGTGTGTGATACACACACGCACATGCATATTTACATATGTGTGCACGCATGTCATATGGAAGCCAGAGGCTGAGGTTGGACATCTTCCTCAGTTGCTTTCTGCCTTAAGACACAAGGTGTTCCACTGAGCCTAGAACTCAGTGATTCATCCAGACTAGCCAGTAAGCCTGTCTCCACGATGGGTGTTGGTGTGAGCTAATGCACAGTGCTGGGTGTCTATGTGGGTGCTGGGGATCTGAACTTAGGTCCTTAGAGGCGCTTGGTGCTTGGTACTGATGTCTCCCCAGCCCAGGCTACTGAGGGGATGGGCTTCTCCACAGCTTTTTTTTCCCCTATATCCCCATCTGGCCTGAACTCACTCTGTAGACCAGGCTGGCCTTGAACTCACAGAGATCCGCCTGCCTCTGCCTCCCCAATGCTAGGATTAAAGGCATGTGCCACCACACCATGTGGGTGTTGGGAATTGAACCCGGGTCCTCTGCAAGAGCACTTGGTGCTCTTAACTACTGAACCATCTCTCCAGCCCCATCTCCACAGAATTCTTAGTTGTACTACTAGTATGTATGCTAAGTAAGATGTATGTTGTTCTAAGTACTAAGGAGCTTTTATCTAATAGAAACAACTTACATTGAGAACATTCCTCCTGGAGAGTATTCCATAATTCTTATTCTTTTAGTACAAAACCATTTTGTCATTTTACTAGGTTAGCATAAATAGATTATTTACTTTTTTTATTTGGGTCCTTTTTAGACAGAGTCTCCTTGTAGCTCCAGTTGTCCTGGAACTCGCTCTGTAGACCAGGCTGGACTCAATCTCACACCTTCACCTGCCTCTGCCTCCCAAGCACTGGGATTAAAGGCATGTGCCACTGCACCTGGCTTTAAATTTATTTTCAATTATGGGGTTTGTGCATGTGAATACAGGTTCCCACAAAGGCCAGAAGAGGGCATCAGAACCCCTGGAGCTGGAGTTACAGGCGGGTGTGAGCTGACTGAGTGCTGTGATCTCAGGTCTCTGCAAGGACAGTGTGTGCTCTTAGCTGCTGAGCCATCTCTGCGGCCCCTTTGTTATGTTCTAAGATAAGGATCCTACCTGAAGTCAGAGTTGAATGGAGAGGTTTGTGAAACCTCGTGAGAAGTATAACGTGATCTGTATGCTTGTTATTAGTCAAGTTCTGAGAAACAGCTTTAGAAGATGCCTGCAGCTCTGATGTGCCTAATAGGGTACAGATTTCAAAGCATTCCTGTTTCTAATCCACAGAAGAAGAGCTGGCGACTCCCCCGCTAGATGGCGTCATCCTCCCGGGAGTGACAAGGCGATGCATCCTGGAGCTGACAAGCCAGTGGGTGAGTGCCTTAGCCTCTGATCACTAACATAAGCCTGGCAACAGAATGTAATAAAAAGTTAGCCTACCTTCCTGATGACCTCACATCCTACGGTGCCCAGCAGTGCTGTCTAATCTTCAAATCTTAATGTCGAGCAAAACTTTCCAAATAAGTGCATTTTTATGGAGAACACAGAGAGAACCAGTTGAACAAGATGTCTTAGTGAAGAGTGGAGAAAGTCTCTATGCTGGCCTCAGTCTGTGTGCCACGTGTTTCCTTTCTTAAATATTTCACTAGTTTTATTTTATGTGTAGGAGTGTATTGCCTGCATGTGTGTGAGCACACCCGTGTAGTGCAATGCTAATGGAGGTTAGAAGAGGGTGTTGGATCCTCCGGAACTGGCATTACGGACGGTTGTGAGCTGCCATGTAGGTATTGGAAATTGAACCCTGGTCCTCTGCAGGAGCAGCCAGTGCTCTTAACTGCTGAACCCTCTCTCCAACCCTGCGCCATGTGTTTTGTACAAGCCTAAACATAACTGCTCCATTAACTTCTGCTGCAAGCATGTTCTGTCTTTCAAGGATGGCATAGCCTTTGTTTCCTGTGTTTATTCCAGTGTTCTCCATGATTATTACAGGAACCACTGATTGTTGACACATTAATGTCAACATAGCCTTGCTTCGACTGCTTTTTCCTTATACTGCTCCCTGTCATCTCATATTTATACACATTTATTTTAAAATTAAAACACTCAAAGCAAACAAAAAGTTGTTTGCAGTAGACTTTCAAATCCACATAATGTGGGCAGGGTATTAAGGCATTTGTTAGTTCACGTGACATAGCATTTTCAAGATGGACACTGGGGAGTTGTTTGGCTGGCACAGGTTGGTGGCTGGAACCTGTGACCCATGTGTTCTAAAGGTCCCAAGAGAGCATACTGTGGTTACACTGTCCTAACAGACAATGTTTAGAGAGACACATATTACTTAGGAGAGTACCAACTGCCTCTCTGGAAAAAAGACTTTGAAAACAGAGGAAATGAGTTATAAATAATCCCATCAACCTAGAGTAGAGAAAACCCAACTGCTGCCTGTTGGCTCCCAAGTCGGGCATGACATTTACAAACTGTTGGTGTAATTTCAAACGGCTTGCCCTGTCCTAAATGTGTTTGTAGTTGGAAAGAGCTAGTTTTGAAATTTTGTTTTATTAGGAAAAAGAATCAACCAAATAGCAAAGGCTTGAAGACAAACTGCAAGCAGGAGGGTGTTTCTATACTAATGAGGCCCTCGCTGGAAAAAGAGCTTATGATGGAGGAAGCTTTTCTTGACTCCTCGCTGTAATATATTTTTAAAAGCTATTTTAAAACAGAGAGACATAAAATGCCCAGAGTTGTTGGGGGCCGGATGGGAAACTGTCCCGAGATAAGGACGAGCAGAGGAAGAATAATTCTGTTGATTTGCAAGACAGAGGTTGTTTTTGTGTTCCTCCAGAACATATAACTTGCTTTCAATACTGTTTGCTGATTTTCTAGAACTCGCCTGTTTAATACTTTATTTCACTTTGAACACATGGTCACAATGGTAGAGAGATGGAGACTTAAAAGAGCTCTGCTTCCATTACAGAAATATTTTCCTGTCCTTTCATTCTAGTAGTCTGAAGCTTGCGCAAAGCTTTGGATTTTACTCTTAGGTATTGTGGGTTTGAAAAACGGGGGGCTGGAGAGATGGCCTAGTGGTTAAGAGCGCCCGACTGCTCTTGCAGAGGACCCAGGTTCCAGCCCCAGCACCCACATAGAGACTGGCTCCAGTTCCAGGGGAATCTGACACCCTCTTCTGACCTCCATGGCATTGCATGACACGGGTGCACAAACCTGCATGCGGACAGTACATTCATACACATACAAAATAAATAAAAAAAATTAAAAAAAAAAAACACTTGTCTTTTTTTTTAAGCTTTATTTTTATTACTTTAAAAATTATGTATATCAGTGGGTTACATGCGTGGAAGTGCAAAGTCCATGGACGTCAGAAGCGATGGTTACCTTGGAACTGCCCAGTGTGGGTGCTGGGAGCGGCCTTGCGTCCTCCGCAGACCAGTGCACACTCCTGACCGCTGGGCCATCTCCACAGCCCACCCATTCTTTGTTGCCCCTGATTCAAATATCCTGTTTAGAAATTGTGAACCGTTTGTTTGTTTTGAGACAGGGTCTCACTATGCAGCCCCAGCTGGCCTAGAACTTGAAAGACCATCCCAGGCTGGCCTTGATCTCGCAGCAATTCTCCTGCCTCTGCCTCTCTAGTGCTGAGATTAAAGGTTTGTACCACCATAGCAAGCACGAGAAATTTTGAGCTTCGATCACTAAGATAAAATCAAGAGAACTGAGAGCTTAAAAATGAGTTTTAAACACATAGTTTGAACATACCTGATTTTCTTTTCCCAGTTTTTTTTATCTTTGAGCAAATAAGGTATTCAGACAGTGTGACACATTGACAGGATTATATCAATAATTCAGTGATTAAAGTTAACCTTAGGTGCTGCTAAAACATAAGGGAGATGACCATTGTGATAAATTAGCTGTTAGTAAACTTAGAAAAAAATACACATAATGTAATTTCTCATATAAAGTCAAAATATTGGTTCAGTTTTCAAAACTAGTATTTCAATATGTGAACTGAACTTATGAATTTTTTACTTAATAAAGAAAACACAATACAAAGAGAACCAAATTTGGAGTCAGTCAGATTAGACCAGATTCAAATCCGGTTTCTACTATTTTCTAGCTGTTTGGCCCAGGGGAACCGCTGGACCTGGAACTTTAGTCTCCTGGACTGTAAAATGGAAAAAGGACATACCTGCCTTTTGTAATAGACCTTGGTATGTGGTGGGTACTTGGTCAATGTTAGCTATCATTGTTAACAATGCAATGTGGCATGTTTATCGTAAAACAGGTGGGATGTGTATTAAGTAGCTCTTACAATGAGTCTGTCTGTGAGACTTTATCCTTGACAGCAGCACAAGACAGAGGTTGGTGAGTGTGGAAACATGAGAGGCATCCGATGGCGATCATCCCATAGTACAAATCTTGATGGCTTCGTTTGAGAAAGCTGTGACCTTGAAATCGGTTGTTCCACACCTCCTGTCACCACGCGTGACAGGGTCTGCCGTCTGCCCTTTCCCACTTCCCCCAGATGGCCATGATGACACTATCCAAGTTCAGCCAAAAAATGAAGTCGAAAGATAAGCATTGTCTTGACTTTTTAATATTCCTAACAGGGAGAATTTAAGGTGTCGGAGAGGTACCTCACCATGGGTGATCTGACCACTGCCCTGGAGGGGAACAGAGTGAAGGAGATGTTCGGTTCAGGAACGGCCTGCATTGTCTGCCCGGTCTCGAATATCCTGTACAAGGGCCAGGTGAGACAAACAGTTCTAGATGGTTGTCGTTTCTGAAAATGATGTCTGCCAAGGGCTGGCAAGATGGCTCAGTGGGTGAACAGGAGCTTGCTGTGTAGCCCCAGGACTTGAGTTCAGTTCCTGAGACCATGTGGTGGGAGGAGAGAACTAGTCCACAGTAGTTTTCCTCTGCCCTCCACACGTGTGCTTTGGCACTCACCAGCCCACACCTCATACACTGACTGACTGACTGAATGAATGAAAGAAATTAAAAAAAACCCAACATCAAACATTTGCTTGTAATTTTAGTATGAAGTGTGTGAGAGAATCTAGCCAGACCCAGGATGCAACGTGCTCTGTGATGTGGGGTTGTTCCAGCTTTACAGAGTGTCCCAAGAGTGCCATCAGCCCAGCAGTTCACTTCCCCCCTGGTTTTGTGAGATCCCAGACATGGGGCAAGGCAGTGTTGTCTTTGGCTCATGTCACGTCTGTCTGCCTTGCTGCAGCCGGGGGCCCACGGACTTCCACCCTGTCTCCATCCACCAGCTCACTGAGGAAAGCTCAACAGAGACTTGGAGTTCAGTGTCTGGTTTCTAAGAGTGTACAAACTGCTGGATTAGGGTGGAAATAGTAAAATGGACTTGAGAATAGTCCGTTCTTTTGTTTGCTGTCATTACAGTTGTCAGTGACAAACAGATCACTGAATAGACATTTTTCATTTGGCACAAATGGTGCATTTATTAAAACCTTCCAACAGGAACTTAAGGGGAAATATTCTCTGACAGCATTTGTCTAATTTGCTATGTCATATATCTGTTGGCTGGGACTTTCTCATTTACAACAGAGTTCCAGTCCTTCCCAGGCATACTTTATTCCATAAAGACAGGCATTATTCTACAAGCCCTGGTATTCTATGGAGATCTAGGCATGCTGTACATGCATAGGGATATTCTTACAGGACTAAAAGCTTCAAGCGTTATTTGTTTTTAAGAAAATTTTATTTTTGTGCGTGAGTATATTGCCTGCATGTATGTATGTGCACCCATGTCATGCAATGCCTGTGGAGGTCAGAAGAGGGCATCAGATCCCCCTGCAACTAGGGTTATGGCCATTGTTAGCTGCCACATGGATGCTGGGATCAAACCTAGGTCCTCTGCAAGAGCAGGTAGGGCTCTTAACCAGTGAACCATCTCTTTTTAGCCCCTCAAATATTTATTTTAGGCCTATGAATGTTTTGCTTGTATTATGCAAGTGCCCCTGTGTCATGCAGTGCCCACGGAGGCCAGCAGAGGGTGTCAGAGCTCTTGGAACTGGAGTTATGGAGAGTTAGATGCCATGTGGGTGCTGGGAATCAGAACCCGGGTCCTCTGGATAAACATCGAGTGATCTTAACCTCTGAGCTCTCTCTCCAGCCCCACCTGTAAATTTTTAAATTTGGCCCTACAATTATGTTTCTCAGATGATTAAATTGATTTTTAAAATAATTCTTTTTTTACCTTTGAGCATTTCATAGATGAGTGCTTTATTTGCATCATTTTCACCCTTCTCTTCCTCTCACTTCCCAGGTCTCCACTCCCTCACAAATTTGTGTCCTCTTTTTTGATTATTATTATATATACATATATTTATAAATATACATGTATATAATGAATATATAATTTACAAACATATACACACATATATAATGCTCCGGGTCTATTTAGTGCTGCTGGTGTGCACTTGTGTTTGTGCTGTCCACTTGGGATTAGATAGCCTCTCAGGGAGCTAGTCCCTGGAGAAAACCATTTCTCTTTCTCTCTCCCTCAGCCTTGATTGATTGCCTGTAGCTCTTCATCTTGGGACCCTGTGGCATTCCTCCATCCCTGCTGGCATGTCACCTGGTGGAGCCCTGTGGGTCCCCTTAGGCTGCCACATTGTAGGGTCTCCTGGGTGCCACGTCTCAGGTCCAGAGCGTGTTACCTAGCAGCTAGCTGTTGGGATTTTCTCTCCTCTCTTCCACACTGTTCCCCGGGCATCGAGTAGTAGATCTGTGGATTAGGGCTGCTCTCACCCTACAGTCTCTCATTCTCTCTGTGATAGTCTCTGTCTGTTGTACAAAGAAGCTGCTTTGATGCGTGGTGAGAACTAGCTACACTTATGATCTGGTTTTTCTTTAATGTTTTAGAATTTTCTTTTAAGGGGTGGTTGCTGACATAACTCCCTCTAGAGACTGATTATTTCACAGTGAGAGAAAAAATTCTGTTTTATATAGTATGGGCATGGGAGAGAGGCTGGGGAGAGAGAAGAGAGGATGAAGGATGTTACAAGGAACTTGTGTTGGGCATTTTGTTATGACAGTATCCGGGTATCCCATTGATCCACTTTAATAACTAACGTTGCCTGGTTTTAAGATCCAATTCTTATTCCAGCTCTAGAAAGAAGTTTACAAACTTTAACATACTTTTAAGTCTTCCCCTAAATGCTTTTAGGAGGCATTTAGAGCCCAAAGCCCATCTAATTATCCCATTATACTAAAAGGCATAATAAGAAAAGTGTTTGAGAACATGGCTATCTGCTGAAATCAAAGCCTCCAAAGCCTGCATGCCAGCGAGGTGCACGAACAGGTTCAGACATACACTAGGGATGTGAAATCTCGTTCAGGGATGGATTTAATCTTGCTATCCCCTGGAGGTTGTGGCCTAGGGAGAGGCCTTGAACCAGATGTAGGTCCAGAAACCCTTGTGAAGGCCGAGAATTTCTGTAATTTATCCCTCTGAAATGACTTGTTTTCATTTATTGCAAAATACCTTTGACTTTTTATGCCTTGCCAGAAGGTTCAATGCAGAGGGAGTCACTTATCCTCGTAGAGTCTCGGAACTTGGAGGATACTGGGAAATTTTATACATATATATAATATATATATACACACACATACACACACATATATATTATATATATGTATATATATACACACACATACACATATATATATATATATTTTTTTTTTATTCTGGGTTATATTTATTCACTATTTTAGGAACCTCACCTTCTCCTGGATTCCTTAAACCAGCCTTACACATGGTGACTAAGGGGACTGGAGAGATGTTTAGCGGTTAAGAGCTTTGGCTGCTCTTGCAGAAGACCCTGATTCAGTCACCAGCACCCACATAGTAGCTAACCACTGTTCATAACTCTAGTTCCAGAGGACCCAGTGCCCTCTCCTAAAATGGCGTGACATGCATAGCTTAACTTCCATGCAGGCAAAATTCATACACATAAAATAAAAATATTAACTGAGATGTTAGAAAAAAAGAAAGGTGAATAACTCCCCACAGGTGTATGGAAGCAGCATGTGTAATAGGAATACCAGGGTCCACTCTTGGCTTGAGTTGGCCTGCCTTCATGCCACCCGTCACATGATGTCCAGTGAGTCTCTTGAGACAATCTCTCTCCTCCTTCCTTCACAGATGTTACATATCCCAACAATGGAGAATGGTCCGAAACTTGCAAGCCGTATCTTGGAAAAACTGGCTGATATACAGGTAAAGACATTTTTCTTTTAAAATATCACTTAAGGTCTCAGGGTCTGGCTCAGTGAGAGAGAGCATGTTTAACATGTATAAAACCCAGGGATAAAAATTTTAAAATAATTCTTCATCTATGGGTTAGAACCACTTAAACTTAATTGAAGATGTTCCTGATAGAATGAGTGGATTTGAATGAAATAGGAAAGAAGAACTGTCATAAAAATAGAAAACGGGGGGCACTGTAAGGGACTCCAGATCACTGGACTTTCTAACAATAAATGGAAAAATCTGAGATTTAGACATTTCATTTAAAAATGAAAATTAAAAAAAAAAATTAAAGTAGAAGACAGCGGGGTTGGAGAGGTGGTTCAGCAGTTAAGAGCACTGGCTGCTCTTGTAGAGGACCCAGGTTTGATTCCCAGTACTGACATGGTGGCTAACAACCACATTTTTATAAATTTCCTCAAAGAATATAGTTAGAACAAACACCAAAATCCTAATTGGATTGAGTATTAGAGGCAAAGAAAACATAGTTGGATTGGGAAAGTCTTTATCCATAATAAGAGTTGAGAGTTATTTAAGAGGTGAAGAAATATAGTGAAGTAAAACAGAAAATCACTTTGAAAATTTTCTTGAACAATTCATACATTTTATTTTATTTTTTATTTCTTGAGACAGTCTCGCATAGTCCAGGCTGGCTTTGAACTCGCTGTGTAGCTAAAGATGACCTTGAACTCTTAATCCTCCTGCCTTCCCCTTCCAAGCTCCAGATCACAGGTGTGTACTACTACACCTGGTTTATATACTTGTTTGCCACGGAACCTGGGGTTAGTGCAGATTAGCCAAATCTTAACCAAGTGCGCTTCAACTCCAGTCCCAAATTGTACATTTTATAGCCCTTGATATACAGATGAGATTTCAGGGTGACCTCTTGAAGATGATAGGATATAAAAGTGCCACACATGATGGGGTTGTGGGGGACCCACAGAGCAGGTGTTGGTAAGTTGAGAGGAAATTCGAAGTAGATTAAATTGGAGTTAGAAGAAAGACCCAAGTAGAGGTGTTAGTCCACTTCAAGAGAAGTGTTGACTACGGTGAGACGTTAGGAAGGAAAAGCAGAGCTGACTTGTCAGTGTCACAGTACGGAGCTGTGTCAGACCCCAGAAGCATGAATGAGAGAGGAGCTCACACATGTAACTCGGGGGCAACGGGAAAGCTGTTATCAGATGTCACGGGACACTTTCTAAAATAAGGTTATGGACCCTCAAAGAATAGGAAAGAAAATGTTCACCATGTGACTCATTCAGTGGCCTGGCCAGCATGGGCTTCATGAAGTCCTGTCTCTAAAACAAACAACAAAAACATCGTTCCACGTAGAACCAAGAGGCACAAAAATCTACTCGTAGAGACAGGCGATCACAGCGACTGTGAACTCTTCACAAACCAGAAGTACCACACGCGTTCCGAATCATTAGAACAACAAAGGACCTTCCGTCCATAATCTAAGATCACATCTTTCCCCTCAATTATCTTGTCCCTATGTGCATGGAACCCGATGTCTCAAAATTATCCTCTTACAAGAAGGCAAATTGGAGCTGTCAGCCAAGCCAACCAGCTCGTCAGTTTCCAAGAAAAATAATTTTAGTAATTACTGAGAAAAAAGCATAACGTTGCATCATGCTTTACATTTGATCTCCTTTGGCACTGCACAGAAACATGGATGTTTCCTTATAAAGTGCTCCATGAAAAGGAAGAAGGGAGTAACAACCAAAAAAAAAAAAAATCAGGATGCTTGCCAGCCTCACCCTGGGAGAACTCTTGGTAACCACAGACCTGACTCGTGTTAACTTCTGTACTTCGGTGTGTGAGATTAAGGACTTGCCCCAAGTAGCTAATTGCTCGTGTTGCTCCCTGGGTGTTAGGTTCCTGTTGCAATACCTCCTGCAAAGGGGACATTTCCAATACCAAGTTTGATTTTATTTTTTCTCCTTTCTTTTCATAAGGAGTAGAGGGAAACACACCTGTGCTCCTACTTAAGGAAACGTAAGGACAGTAGCCGCATAGCCTGGGCCTCTCTGGCTGGAGTTCCCTCTCTCCTCCAGGTGTCTTATGCTACTCTTCCTTACGGGGTCCTGGTACCCACCTCCAGGAGGAGCCTTTCATTCTCCTTTGTACAGTTCCTTATTCCCACTGTTCAAATACACTTTCACCCACTTAAAAAGCTGCTTCTTCCTCAACCAGTACTCCAGATTCCACGTTGAGGCCTCAGTGTACCCCTTTACCCAGGCACACTTTGGTCCCCCTCTTATAGCTTTTTGAATACTAGAATGTTTTAGTTTTTTTCTGTGTCCCCTGGGGTTCAGCACAGGGCAGTGTACAAAGGCAATAATATTTCTTTAGCGAATGAAGGAATGAATTGCTGAGATACAAGTAAATTTAAAGAAAACAGCAGAAAATATTGCTTTTACATATTCATACATTCTAAGGAGATAGGAGAAATGTCTTGAATAACGTGGTATTGGTGGGCTTCATATTATTAAAATGAAATACCTGAAGCTATTAATTTTATAACAATAAAAGGTTTGTATAGTTCAGTTTCAGTGGGTACCTGGTGGACTCTCTAATAAGACTGTCAGGTGGCAGATTCCCGATCATGCCTGTGTCCTGAACTTGGAAACAGAGGGGCATGGTGAGCAGGTCTACTACCCCTCTCTAGGGTGCAGTTCCCTTGACCTAAGGATGTGCTAACCAGCCCCACACCCTAAAATTCTACTAAAATTTGGCAGTACCACCCTCTGGGGATGAAGCCTTTAATCAAAGATCTTTGAAAGAGACCCAGCATCCAGATCACAGCAAGTGTCGAAATCTTCCCGAACACCTTTCATGTTTCCTAATGAGGCAGACACTGACACTGCTGTGCCAGGCTCAGAGGGGCTGCAGCTCATGTCTCAGGGGCAGCAGGTGTGAGAACCAGGCTCTGCTGTTTCCCAGAGTGGGAAAAAGTGACTGGGAAGATAAGGCAGACAGCTCTCATAGTTTGGGAAGAGGGAAGCTAGACGGGGCTAGGAGTGGAGCCCCGATCTGGGGTTTGTAACACCTCAGAGAATAATGAATGAGATTAAGCCCCCATCATCCAGAAATAAAACTTCAGAACTTGGTGAGCACCCGCCATTATGATGCCAGAAGTTTCAGGATTCAGTGGATACAAACAAGTTTTGTGTAGAACATTACCTTCGTGGGTAAGGTATATAGGGAAACTGGATGAAGATCCTGGGTCCATAACCTTGTCCCAGCCCTAGAGTGCCTCATGTATATGCAAATATCTCTAAACCTAAAAAATGCCCAAAATCCCAATCCTGGTCCCAAGCCTTCCAGATAAGTAGTATTCAACATATATGATGACATCCTGGGCCCTATCAGGCAGGCTTGGTTCTAACTCTTTCCCCTTCTGTGGATACCTACTTCTAAGGAAAGTATATAATTTTTAATTGTGCTAAAATCTGCTATGCCTTCTTGGAACTGTTTTTCCTTAAATTAAATTGAGGGGGCTGGAGAGATGGCTCAGCAGTTAAGAGCACTGACTGCTCTTGCAGAGGACCCGGGTTCGATTCCCAGCACCCACATGGTGGCTAAGAACTGTCTTTAACTTCAGTTCCAGGGGAATCCGACACCCTCTTCTGACTTCTGAGGCATTGCATGACATGGGTGCACCAACCTACAGGCAGACAGTACACTTATACACATAATAAATAAATGTAATAAAAAATTAAATTGAATTATCCATCAGTCAATTGGATAGATTGAAGGATAAATACCTGGCTTCTACTTAAATTTACAATTACCTCTAATATCATATTTGTTAGGTATATCTCAAAGTGCTATGATTTTACATAAAAACATAAATTGTAGGGCGAAGGGTCAGACTTTATATGCACTGGAAGCTTTGTAGAACCATGTGGCCTGTTTTCATTGTAACTGAGATTGCATTTTGAGGGGCTGAAGTGATGGCTCAGCAGTTGAAAGTACTGACTGCTCTTGCAGAGAACCTGAGTTCGGTTCCCAGAACCCATGTGGCAGCTAACAACCAGCCATGCTTCCAGTTACAGGGGATTAGATGTCCTCTTCTGACCTCCGAGGGCACTGCATGCATGAAGTGTACTTACATACATACATGCAGGCAAAACACTCATACACACAAAATAGAAATAGTACTGGATGTTCTTGCAGAAGACCCGAGTTCACACCCGGCACCCACATGGCAGCTAATAACTGTCCATAACTCCAGTTCCAGGGAATCCAATGCCCTCTCCTGTCCTCCTCGGGCATTGCGGGGCATGGGTGCACTTACGCACTTGCAGGCATAAAACATTAAAAAAAAGATCAAAAAAATTTTTTTAAATAAAGCTCTTTAAAAAGATTGGGTTTTGACCCCTTATAAAGCGAGAACTGCTCACTGGAACAGACCTGCTCTTATCAGTGGCCTTGAGGAAGGAGCTGCTGGTGCGGGATCCCGCTATGATCGGCTGCGATGGCTGCACACTGACTAGATTAGTTTCTCTTCTGTTGCTGTGAGAAAAAGCCACGACCAAAAAAGCAAGATCAGAAAGAGAGTTTACTGTGGCTTCCGGGTCCCGAAGGTTAAAGGTCACGGGGCACCCCGGGAAGCATGATGCTCGCAGGGGGTCAGAGGAGGAGACTGGCTCCTCGCATTTCATAGGCATGTGAGGAAATGGCAAACCGGAAGTGCCATGAGGCTGTGCCCTTGCAAAGCCCGCTTCCAGCAGGTCCACGCCTCTGAGAGGTTCTGTAACCCCCCCCAAACAGCGCCACCCACTGGGGCCATGTGCTCCGACGGGAGCCTGTGGGGGACATTTCTCATCTAACCAGGACACTGACACTCAATGGTTATTGATGATAAATGTGTCAGTATCCAAATTAAGGAAAACAACTACACAGCCTTTGCCTCATGGAGCTGGGTCCTGTGTCGTGGGCATGCTGAAGCAACAGAGATCGGCAAGGCCACAGGCTTGGCTCCTTTTTTCCTTTAAAACAGTTACATTTTAGGGCTGGAGAGATGGCGTAACGGTTAAGAGCGCTGACCGCTCTTAGAGAGGACCCGGGATAGATCCCCAACACCCAAATGGCGGCTAAGAACCGTCTTTAACTCCAGTTCCAGGGGAATCCAACACCCTTCTGACCTCCGCTGCATTGCACTACATGGGTGCACAAATCTACATGCAGACAGTACATTTATACACATTAAAAAAAAATCCAGTTACATTGTAAAATTTTGTGTGCAGAGGGTGGGGCTCATGTTATGCAGAAGTCAAGCTCGGCCAACCCTCGCAAGTCAGCTCTCTCTTCCCCTATGTCAGGGATTGAACTCACTCAGGAACTCAGGGGTTCAGGAAAGGCACCAGGCCCCTCTTTTCGTTTTTTAATTTTGGTCTTTTTGAGACAGGGTCTCTGTGTAGCCCAGCTAGCCTGGAACTCACTATGTAGACCAGGCTGGCCTTGAACTCACAGATCCACCTGCCTGTGCCTCCCGAGTGCTGGGATTAAAGGTGTGCACCACCATACTGGACGATAAATCTTTTAAAAAAAGAAACCTTTCTTGGAATCCCAGTATACAAAGCAAAGTCAAAGTAGACCTGACCTGCAGCAAAAATAAAAAGGCAAAACCTGGAGCTCCCTTGTTTATCCCTTGGAGTTTAAACACACTAAATTAATTTGAGGTCCCACGCAGCCCAGGCCATCCTTGTACAGTATGTAGCTATGGATCTTGAACTTCTAATCCTCCAGCTTCCACCTCTGAGCACCAAGATTCTAGGTGTGATCCAACACACTGGTTTCCCAGCCTATGGATTTAATGTTCCAAACAGAAGTGAACTGACTGGATTTGTGTGGCTAATGGGCTTGTTTGTAGACTATTCCTTAAGTATAAGATTTTATACTGAAACATCTTTCTCCCTTTTGTTGTAGTATGGAAGGGAAGAGAGCGACTGGACAATCGTGTTATCCTGAAGGAAAAATGCAAGGTGTGCCATTGAAGACCGACGGCTGTGTTTGTACTGCGAATGATCTCTGGAAACCCTTTAGTAGTGTATTAATATAGTTGTATTGTTAATGTATTATCAAGTTGAGATTTTTTTTTTCCTTGAGCCACAGAAAATTTGTCGACATCAAATATTGTTTGATAGACTTGGTAGTAATTGCTTACCTTACCTGTGGGAAAGATAATAATGTAAGCCATATATCACATATAGAATTCTCAATAATTTGGAGTGCTTCCTTTAGTGATCACAGGGACCCCCCAAAATGTTTATTCTTTAGTAAAAGTTAGGGCTCCTCAAGCAGCTGAGACGTCTGAGTGTGTCTGAAGGGCGACCTGGGGACATTTCATAGCTGGCTCAGAAACACTCAGAATGTGGCTTTTTGTTGTTGTTGGTGATTTTGCTTTGTTTTGTTTTCTGAGTTGGGCTTACCATGTAGGTCAGGCTGGCCTGGTATCCCAGTGTTATCCCAGGCTGGCCTTAGACACAAACAGTCCAAGTGGCTCAGCCTCCTGAGTGTTGGGGATGACAGTGTGCACTGTCATGCCTGACTTTGTTTTTGTCTATTGATCAAAATTTTGGACAGCTGAATTCTTCTCTCTACGTTCTCCAAGTCCTTGTTAAGGTGAATACCCTTCCTGATACTGTGTTCTGCTCCGGCCTTACCGTGGGCATTGGGAGACCTGAGCACATCCACTGTCCCTCTGGTCTTTTTGCCCAGCATTGTAACTGGCTGCTCTTTGCTGCTATGAGACTGGGAGTCCTATGCCTCTAGATCTGTGTATGCTCAAAGCTGCCACATGGTAGGTACCCAGTAAATGTTTAGTGAATGGATGAATGAGATCATGGTTACCTTCTGCTGAGTGTGCTTTCATTTCTCTGTGATGAAACACCTTGCCAGAAGCTGTGACTGATGCTGACGGCAAGGAGCAGTATTTACCTCATGACATCTTTGTTTTTCCACGGACTCCTGCGTCATTAGAGATGCCATGACGTGCTCAGCTTGAGGAATCCTATTCTGTTTCAAGACTATCTTGACAGTGAAGTGATAGCTCCAGATGGACTTCACGATAAATCTAAACCAAATGGAAAGGACAGATGTTGTACATTACATTAGGGTTAAATGCCAAATAGACCATAGGGCAGGAAGGCTTGTGTAGGTGGAAGGATACTATGGATTTTTCTCTACATGTCGTCTCTGCTCTTCTCTTGGATGGGGATTGAATGAGCAGATGGTGCTTGGTTATGGAGACAGAAATCCCAGGCAAAGTTTTCCTTGTTTGGGAGCTGAGAGTCAAGATGGTTCCATTTCTCTGTTTAGCTAAGGGGAGAGTCAAATCTTGATGATCTAACTATTCACCCCGGGAAGGTCAGCTTTCAGCCCTGGCACTTTGATTTCACAGTTCTAATGACGTTCCTCTTGATGTTGGAACTCCATTCTCTTCACAGAGCCAGGAGAAGGACACTGCAAAGGGTTGATCCCCTAAGGCATTTAACAACACTTAGTAAATGGACTTTGATTCCTTTCCAGAACTTTTAACTATAAGGTCTTTTAGACAGGGATGGTAAAATGAAAATTAGAGAAGGCTTAGATGAAAAGGGATGGTAGAAATACAATTTCGGAGCTTTTCCTTGGCAATTGGTAGTCCTGGGTGAGTCTGTTTATAGCCTGCTCTAGACTCCCTTGGCTTCACGAGGTAACATGCTAAGATGCGTTTGCCTTCCCTTCATCCTTAACCTCATCCTTGATACAGCAATCTAGGAAAGACTTTTAGTTCTGTCAAGTAGCGCATAGGACCAGACTGAGTCCTAGGAGCAGAAGGAATCGTTTACCAGAAGTACATTTTAGTCTTTGCCTTTCTAAATTGAGCATGCCCTTTTGTGAGAATTGGACAATATCCTCTTATGACTCTTATTTTAAAACTTGTTAAGCTCTTTCAATTAGACTCTGTTGAAGAGGAAGGATGAGGAACTTTAAAAACTGGAGTCCTTCTGAAACTGCAGTCTACTGTTCTGCTTGAAGTACTGGGAGCTGACCTGGACACTGACTTGTTAAATAGGTCTAAAAGGAACATCTGCATGTCTTTTTTTTTTTTTCCTGTGTACTATTTAATTGCAGGGGCAGAATATAGCGAGAGCAACGCATTATAACTAGGTAATTACCCATTCTTCAAGACTTAGTTATCGAAACACTAATTGATCATTTAAAGCACACGATAATGTAGCTCTAGGAACGTGTGAGGCTAATCTGCTCAGAAAGATCAACAAATTAATATTGTTGCTGATATTTGCATAATTGGCTGCAATTATTTAATGTTTAATTGGGTTGATCAAATGAGATTCAGCAATTCACATTCGAGCATGTATAAACAGCTGGTGGCGCTTCAAATCTTGATCAGCTTGTCAGCGTTTCCCAAAACACATCAGTGAGAACGAAGAGTTCAAAGGTGTTCAGATGTGGAGGGCACCTGAACCTTTGCTAAGGTTGCTGTTAGAGTCAATTTATCAAGAGTTCCATTCCTGTGCATTGGAAGATGGCTTCAGGGAAAGCAGGAAGCAGATATGAATCAATCACTAATTCCTGCCACAGCTTTCGAAAAGAGGTGACTGGCAAACCTTAGTGGCATAATGTTATGTATTTTGTTTTGCTTCCTAGCAGAAAGGCTGTTGAAAGAAACAAACTATCTGGTAGTGCACAGTTATCAGCTCTACTTAATGCCAGGGAGGTCTACCCCATCCACCGGGAATGGATTGCTTCACTGTATTCATTTTGTTGCTTGGAGATACTGCCCCCAGTAGGCTGTCTTACCTCTACACTGGGCACTGTCAGTGCGTGAAGATAGATCTATGCCCCTCTTAGGCAAATGGGTCATAGGGACTTACTATTAAAATGCACTTTCAGTTCCTCTTTAGAGCAATTGTGATATCAAAATAGCTCATCTCTGCCTCCCTAGCTCAATGCTCATCCATAGAATTCTGTCTCTATTTTTCAGTGTGTTTGATTAACTCTCACGACTTGTGACATTTGCTTTATAGGAGATGTGTGCATGTTTTGATTGAGTTATTTTCTGAACTATTTAGAGCAATAACTCTCCTTCAAATGTATCAAGGCCAGGGACTTACCAGAACACTGAGGAAACCCCTTGTTTCATGTCCTGATTTTTAAGGTCAGGGAACCCTGCCTTGCAGTATAGATTTTTTTTCTTAGATGAATATACAAATGTTTAAGTTACAAACAACAGTGCCAATGAGGGTCATTTCATGGAGCTTTGATAGCAACTGTCACTTTGTTTCGCCACAAGTAGAATTTGTTCAGCTTTTCATGTTCTACCTCTGAGGGGAGAGGGATCTCTTCTACCTCCCCTCAGAGATAGAAGGCCCCAGTGTTTTCAATAAATATTCTGTATTACTGGACAAGGACTGTGAGGACTGTTCCTTATTTAATACATGTTGAATGAACACCCACAAATGTAGATCTAACACAACCAGCAATAGAACAGGAAGTTTGTTTTAGAGAATAAATAGCATAGAAACATTACCTCATGGACTTTATGGCCTATTACTTGAACTAATTTTAAAATATTTTTGGATTTATTTATTTTATGTATATGAGTCTTGCCTGCCTGTATAGAAGTTCACCCATGTTTTCCAATGTCTCAGCAGAGGCCAAAAGAGGAAGTTAGATCCCCTAGAGTTACATAGGTGGTGGTTAGCTGACATGTGGGTGGTGGGAACTGACCTGGGTCTTCTGTAAGAACAGCCAGTGCTCTTAGCCTCTGAGCCATCTTTACAGCCTCTTGAACTATATTTAGATACAAAAAGCAGTATTTACTAGATATTAAAGGAAGGTCAGAGCACATCTTTCTTAGCAAGAAATCACATTTTATCTCATTTTTTTGTGCAGAAGTCTTTCCTGTTTCCATTCTTTTCTGCTATTTAGGATGGTCAGACCCTGGGAGTATGCCCGTCTCCATCCCTGGTGTAGATCTCTACCTCTGGCTCACTGCTTTCACAGCAGTGTGTCTGTTACCTGCATTCTTTTGGTGTAGTGTTGAGTTGGTGCAATTGTTGCACTGTATCTCACAGAACAGAAGATTAGCTTCATCGTGACCATAGAAACTCCTCAAAGACAGACTATATTGAAAAAGGCAAAGAACATGATCCTAGAGAAGCATTTCTATAAAATCTAAGGAAGCAAGCTGCCCAAACTTCAGTGTAAAGACGATAGCTCTAGCCGCTTAGAGAATACCTAGCTGTCATAGCTTAAAGGTTCTGTTTGTTTTCCTCGGTCCTGGCCCTTGAACCCAGGGCCTCTTACATGCCAGGCTAGTGCTCTGCCACTGAGCTATAGCCCAGCCCCTTTTTTACTTTTTATTTTGACAGAATATCTCACCAGGTCCCTGTTTTGCTGAGAATTTATTTTATAGCCTAAACAGGACTTGAATTTGCAATCCTCCTGCCTCAGCCTCTTGAGTACCTGGGATTACAAGCATGAATAAGAAAGCCAAGTAAAAATATGATTCTCTTTAACCATTGGTGAAAATCTCCTTTAAAAGGCAGAGAGGTAGAAGGGCTGGAGAGATGGCTCAGTGGTTAGTAGTGCTCATTGCTGTTGCAGAGGACCTGAGTTTGGTTCCGAGCACCCTTCTCGGGCAGCTTACAACTGTCTTTTGCTCCAACCCCAGGAGAACCAACACCCTTCTCTGGCATCAACATACACATAGACACATAAAAGTAAAAAATTTTTAGAGGCAAAGATAGAACAAAAGACTTTTCATCCTCAGTGTGCATACCATAGTATAAGACTTCAAAGATAGAGACACTGGTCACAAAACTAGACTGTAGTAGTGTTTGCAGATAAATAATTCCATGGGGTCATATTTGCTTTAATGACAAAAGCATGAAATTCAGTCTTAAAAAACCCGAAATCTGCTTTAAATTGTATTGGATTTAAGTTTTGAGTGACTTGCCTGAAGGCTTCCTTTTCATGCCATCGTAGACCTGGTCTGTGAGCTCTGTCCAGTTTGGAGAAGAGTTTAACTATGTGATCTGTAAGGTCTGTTGTGGCAGCGCAGTCATCTAATTCCAAGATTCACAAACCATAAAGCCGAATAATAAGTCATGAGGAATAGACTGAGACTTACATCCTTAGAGATACTATTTATACTACTATCTCCCATTCTTTGATGAAGGGTAACACATTTGGAAATCAGTTATCATTTAACTTACAACTAAATTGCATGCTATGCTGTGGTCCCCACAGGCTTCTTTCATATGGGCACAGATGTCACTCTCAGGGTCAGGAACACAATGGAAGCATCCTTTTTGGCTTCCTTGTCACTAAGTTTTCTGGGAATTTAGTTCTCTCTGGATCTACATAGACTGAAATCAGTTCTTCAAAAGTTGGGTGTGGGTCCTGGAGAAATGGCTAGCGGTTAGGAGGAGGTTCAGGTTAGGTTCCCAGCACCCACAGCGTGGTCCACAACCACCCGCAATTCCAGTTCCAAGGGATCAAACACCCTCTTTTGGCCTCCACAGGCATTATACACATGTGTTGCACATATATACATACATATATACATACATGCAAGCCTAACACTCCTACATATAGAATAAGAATTTTAAAATATTTTTTAAAGTTGGATATGGTGGCTTATAGTTACAACAGGACTCAGGAAGCTGAGGCAGGAGGATTGCCATGAATCGAGGCCAGCCTGAGCTACAAACTGATTTCTAGTCTGGCCTGGACTACAGAGTGAAAGCCTCTTTCAAAAACAAAACCACAAACACTATGAAGGCTCAGGCAGGAGGATGTGTGTTCAATCTTCAGTCTTAGAAACATAGAAAGAGTTCTAACATTAAAATAAGCTAGCCAATCGTGTATGCATCTGTACACCCTCTAGATGTTTTTCTTGTGACACCTAACAGTGAATGATCCTACAGTTTATCCAGGTACTGAGTACACAGGGGCAGCCTGACCTACATGTACATAATATTAATGCACATTTGATTTGGAGGGGAACTGAAAAGTGCAGGAAGTTTTTAAACCACAGTTTATGGATGGGAACAGAGTGTATACTTAATGATATGGTTGTAGCCCGTTCTTATGCATCAGTGTCTGAATGCAATTCCTGTCATACTGACTGAACCACATCACTGCAGGACCTGGCTGCTTCTGGATGTGTACAATTCTGAAAATTCTCTTTAAGTAAACAGAGGACTTTGGTTCTGATGCTCAGCTTTGATGCAATTGTTAGAAGGTCTCATTTGGAAGGATAGAAGGCGACTATAGTGTAAAGTGGGATTTTCGGGAAGAATTCTGGGTTAAAGGAAACTACCTCATTCTTGGAAAGTTTTGTAGAAGCACAAGTAAACACATGGCCTTGCTGCATAAGAGCCATCAGGTGTGAAGCACACATTCTGTATGTCTTAAGGGGATCTGGGGTGACTGTACTCTGCTGGCAACAGACACACTCTTCATGGTTATAGATTCATCAGAGCTGTGATTATGCACACTTTTCTGTCATCAATAAAACAACTGAGAGGCATGCCGGGTGTGTTATTGTCTTGCGAGTTGGCTTGGTTGGGTTCATGAAACTATACTACTACATTGCCTTTTTAAATTACATACCCAGATTTCTAGTCGGTGGTTGTAGGAAATTCAGTGTATAGTTTTAAGTCATAGTGGCAAGAAGCTGAAAAGGTTTGGGTGCATCAGCAAGTCCCAAGTCCATGCAAGTGCCTAGTGTCTAAATGTCTCAGCTTCTCCCACCAGAGTAAGGACCACAGCAGGCATTTAAAAACCATCCTCGGGGTCTGGAAGGATAGCTCTGCAGTTAAGAGCACTGGCTGCTCTTGCAGGGGACTTGGGTTTGATTCCCAGAACCTGCTTGGTGGCTAACCACCAGGAATCAGATGGCTTCTTCTGACCTTCTTGAGCATTGGATGACAAGAGTGCACTTACACACACGTAGTTATACATTCACATAAAATAAAATATTAAAAAGACCATCCTCAGAGTCTGGCTAGGTGGGGGGCACACCTTTAATCCCAGCACTTGGGAGGCAGATCTGCCTGGTTTACATAGCAAGTTCCAGGCCAGCTGGGGCTCAAGGGAGACCCTGTCTCAAAAAGACAAAACCCAAAAAACTATCCTTGGGCTGCTCGATGGCTCAGCCAGGTGGTAAAGGAACTTGCCACCAAGCCTGGTGACCTGAGTTAGATCATTCCTGGAACACACACTGGAAGGTGAGAACCGACTCTTCCCACATTTCCTGTGCCCTCCACAGTGTGTAATGGCATGATCACCCCTCCAAGGTATATAAATAAATAAAAAAAAAGGATAACAAAACCAACCATCCTCTCCCCTGACCTCAGATGGATCTTCAGCAGCATTTAGCCCTCCTTTGAGTTGCACGGGATGATGGGAAAGGGTGGCTATGGTGATTAATTTTAACCATCAACTTGAGTGAACGCCTTTCTAGAGATTACCTCCAGGGAGGCGAAAGGTCTAGAATGAAAGCATCCTCATCTCGTTGGAAAGAATCAAAAGAGAAAAATCAATGGGGTCATGTTCTTTTCTCTGATCTCTGACCTACCAAGATGTGAACAAGCAGGCTCTCATGCCCACTGCTGAGGAGGCTGCCCGTGGCCACCCCTTCCCTAAGTTAATTTTATCAGGTATTTGTTGATAGCAACAAGAAAAGTAACCAATACAAAATGACTTCTTTCCATCCTCAGTCATAACGGGCTCACCCCACTGACAAGCTAACATGCAGGTAACTAAGTTCAGAGTACAAGAAACTAAAGTGAAAGGTGTATGGGAAAAATCCTGAGATCAGACGTGAGTCCTTGTAACTAGATTAGGCCTTGAATAAATTACCCTCCAAAGCACCTGGCTTTGGGACTGCAAAAATGGCTCAGTGGGTAAGAGCATTGGCCACGCTTGCAGAGAGGATCCCTGTTCAATTCCACATGGTGCTAACAATGGTCTGTTACACCAGTTCCGGGGACTCCAACACCCTCTTGCGTCTTTAGCCATTGCATGGCATGGGTGTGTTTACATACATGCTGCAGGCAGTACACTCATACACATAAAAATAAAATACCCATACATGGTGGTACACTCCTTTAGTCCTAGCACTCGGGAGGCAGAGGCAGGTGGATCTCTGCGAGTTCCAGGCCAGCTTGGTCTACATAGTGAGTTTCAGCCCAGTTGGGGCTATAGGGAGATCCTGTCTCAAAACAACAAACAACAACAACAACAACAATAAAACCCTTTTTTAAAAAGGCACCCGCCTTTGAGGGAACGAAGCTAAATGTAGATGTGTCTGAATATACATATTACATCCATTTGATTATGAATTATTCAAATCAGTTTAAGTGCAGCAGAAACCAAAGATTTTTCAAGGAATTGCAGTAAGCTGAACTTAAAAGTGTCAGCTTGTTCTATGACCTTTCCAGAACCTTTCAACCTCTGAAAATCTTATTGTCAAACTGTCAAGAAGTTTTGTGTGTCAAGTACCTGAGATAGCTCACTGGACGAGAACTTTTCTAGCATCCATGAACCCTGGGTTCAGTTCCCTGGGGGACTGGTCCTTAGGAAGGTCATTGCTCAAATTCTCTGATGTCTCAATGCTGAACTCCCACAAGAGTGACAAAGGGAGACCTGACATTCCTCGCTGTGACATATTTATGATGTATGTATCAGCAGAGACAGGCCTCTGCTTCAGGGTGGGAATGTCTCTTCATACTGAAGTAGTTGGAAGTGCAAAGAGTAAGAGGGGAAGATTTCCAGTTTCTATAATGGCTTCCTACAGGCTGATTCAATGAGATCATATGCATATTTTTCTAATCAAGAGAGTGATTCTATGTGTGATGTAGGATCCACGTCCTCTGTCGTGATAACTTACTGAGTGAAATGTACTTTGCAGCCTGACTTTAGAATATTGACAGGATGTAAGTTTGCATTCCTGTAACCAGGTGTTGTCTCTTATCCATAATGAAGCTGCTGGTTGGGATTCTAGCTGGGTCTTTTCAACAAGGATATTTTGATTGAAACCTTTGGCTATTCATGTAGTTTCATTTTTACAGATCCTTGGTGACTATATCCCATATACCACTTTTAGGTTCTTTCTCTTTCTTTCTTTCTTTCTTTCTTTCTTTCTTTCTTTCTTTCTTTCTTTCTTTCTTTCTTTCTTTCTTTCTTTCTGGTCTTTTCAAGACAGGGTCTCCCGTAGCCCCAGCTTGTCCTGGACCTCTCTCTGTAGGACCAGATGGCCTTCTTGACTCACAAAGATCTGCCTGCCTCTGCCTCTGGAGTTGCTGAGATTAAAGGCGCGCACCCACCATGCCTGGCATGGTACATTCTTTTTTTTTTTTTATGTGTATGCAGTTTACTGTCTGCATTGTAGGTTTGTGCCACCCGTGTGGTTTTTGCCAATGCCCTAGGGAGGTCAGACGAGGTGTCGGATTCCCCTGGAATCGGGGTTGTTTAAAGATGGTTATCAGAACACTATGTGGGTGCTGGTTATTGAACCCGGGTCCTCTGCAAGAGCAGTCGGCGCTCTTAACATTGTGTAGCCCAGCACCAGGAAATACTTCCCTCCCTGATGCTTAGCACTGCAGAGGGACAGCTGATGTCCCTTTGGTTTGGGCTGTGCAGCACAGACAGTTCTGGAACTATGTTTCTCTTACGCACTAGTGCTCAAGGTGAAAGTCAACTACCCCATGTGCCTTCACTGATTAACAGTTTCCTGAACTGCTGAGTGTGTCTTACATTGGACAACTGAATCAAGAGAGGAAAATACACCGTCTGAGTCTCTTCCTTAGAAGGAAATCTACCGGAAGGTAACAAGGGTGGGGCAGCTGGATCGGTGGAAAAAAATACGAGCGAGTTAGGTCTGTAAATAGATCTGTATTCTAATCCAATTATTAATCAGGAGAGTTAAAGAATTTCAACACATATGATTTGGGTCTGGGCTACCTTGAATAATTTTGTAGCCCAGGTTGACCTTGAAATTTTGACCCACCTGCCTCCACTTCTTGAGTGCTGGCATGTAGAAACGCATGCCCCCACCATCCCCACCCACCTCGCCCGCCCCCCCCCCACCATGCCCCATGCCGGCGCCCCGCCATGCCCCCTCACTGCACCCCACTCACACCCCCCACCCTCTCTGCCCCCCCCCCCTCAACCCCCCCCCCCCCCCCCCCCCCCCACCCCCCCCCCCCCCCCCCCGCGCGGTCTAGCTAGTACGCGCTCCACGGTTCTCGAAAGCCTTATCTGTCGAGCGACTATCACACTGATCACTGCTTTTTTTCTATTGCTCTTTATCCTTCCCGCCCCGACTCGCTCTACTTCAGATAGCCGTCGAGCAATTCCGCGATCTCCCTCTACACCGTCTCCTCCCACCCCTTCACACTCTTTCTTTCCCCTTCCCTCCCCCTTTTTTTTCCCCCCAACGAGCTCCGATCCCGCCTTGGCCTGCCGTATGCCCCACCATGCCCCACCATGCTCCCCATGCCCTGGCTTGTCTTGTTGCCAGCCGGCCCACCTCTTTTCGCACGCCGCCCTTCGGGCGCACGCGTTTCTGGTGTTCAAGGTCTGAGGGCCGAGACCATGATAGAGGAGAGAGAAGGATCCGGGAATGTGTGTGTGTGTAGTCTGCACCTGTGGCTCAGGCGTCGTGTGTGAGTGCTGCTCTGCTCACATTTTGGGCACCCAGTCAGTCACATGACCCATGCCATGGACTCCTTCCGGGTGGGTCTTCCACTCCGTTAATGCTCCCAGGCATCCCAAAAGGCCTCACTAAAGCCTTAGGTATTTCTTAATCCAATCAAGCTGAGACATCCCAACTGGACCATCACATCGGGCAAGTCTACAGGAAAATACACGCCTATTCAGGTATTAGATGTTGTTACTCTTTTTTTTTTTTTTTTTTTTCTGTATGTGTATGAATCTGCTTCTGTACTGTCTGCATGCAAGTTTGTGCACTCCGTGTCTCATGCAATGCCGCGGAACGGAGTCTGAAAAGGGTGTTGGATTCCCCGGTAACTGGAGTTCTACTGGAATTGGAGTTTTCCGACGGTTCTCGGCCGCCATAGGGTGCTGGGGATCGAAACCCTGGTCCTCTGCAAGCGCGGTCGGCGCTCCTTAACCACTAGGCCCTCTCTCCGGCCCCATGTTGTACTCTGCGTCTGGTAATCTGCAGGGCAAGCCCAGACAGATTGTAGTTTCATGTGCAGGATTTTCTCTTATAATCTTAAGCTCAGCTCCTGGCATGTGGTAGTTGGATGCAAATTCCCCTCATAAGCTCCACGAATTTGAACACTTTGTCCCCAGTTAGTGGCACTGTTTGTGGAGGGGGTGTGGCCTTGCTGGAGGAGGCTCGTCACTCCGGGCAGGTGGGCTTTGAGAGTTTACAGGTCTTATTCCCACTTATGGTCTGTTGGCTTCCTGTGCCTGCTTGAAGATAGAAGCGCTCAGCTTTCTGCCCCTGCCAGCCCTCCCCCGACGATGGACTCTTAACCCTCTGAACCACAAGCCCTATACCCACCCAAATCCCAATTACTTTCTGGGCTGGACAGCTTTAGTGTCAAACCTGACACACCTGGGATGACGCGGACCGGGACGCACCCTCAATGGGGAACTGGCTCCGTTGGACTGGCCTGGGGCCACAACTGTGGAGTATTATCTTGATCGTCAATCACTGTGGAAAGGAACCCCAGCCCACTAGGGGTGGTGTAACCCTGGGCAGGTTGCTGTGAACTGTATAAGCAGAAAGCAGGCTGGGGCGGGAATGGTGGTCGCACGCCTTAATACTAGCAATGGGAGGCGAGGAGGGGTAGATCTTTGTGAGTTCAAGGCCAGCCTGGTTTCCTACAGAGTGAGTTCCAGGGGACAGCTGGGGCTACAGGAGACCCTGTCTAAACAAAGATTAAAAAAAAAAAAAAAAGCAGGCTGGGCATTGGGCAGGGAGCCAGCCAGGTGAACGCATTCCTCCATGGCGCCTGTGCTTCCGCTCCTTGCCCCCAGTGTTCCGCCATGGGTTCATTATATGCTGGGCTCCCTCAGTGATAAAACTGTGAACTCAGATGTGAGCTAAATCAACCCTTTCCTCCCCAAGTTTGGTTTGGTCAGTGTTTTTTTTTTTTTTAATGTATGTGAATTACATCTCAATAAAGTTATTTAACTCTTTTCTCCCCATGGTACTGTGGGTCATGGTGTGTTTACCACAGCAACAGAGAACTAACAAAGGAAACCTGGCCGTATCCTTTTTTTATTTTATGTATGAGTGTTTTGTTTGTATGTGAGTGCACACATGACTTGCAGTGCCTGTGGAGCCCAGAAGAGGGTGTCAGATCCCCTGGAATTGGAGTTACAGATGGTTATTAGCCACCATGTGGGTGTTGGAATCAAACCTGTTTCCTCTGGAAGAGCAGCCAGTGCTCTTAACTGCTGAGCCATCTCTCCATCCCCATTGAAATGTTCTTAAAAGGTGTTCTTGAAAGCTTCCAAAACCACTGGTGGGAAACACCGTCATTCTGATGTCCTCAGAGCTTTTCCTACCCAAACATTAAATCACACAGAAAGATCTCTTGACCGCACCATCTGAGCTGTGTGACCAAGCACCTGCCCACTACAGACGTGTAGTCATCACAGGTTCTGCAGGTGGCACATAGAACTTAACTCATCAAATTGGTTCTGTCATGATCTCTATCACCTCTATTTACAATCAAGGGGTCAGCCAGCCACTCTTAACAATTATCTCCATCATTAAGTGATCTAGGTGTTGAGATGTTTCATTCTATGCCAGAAATGAAAGCATGAATCACCTGTTTATAATGGTGAAGGAATCTTTGAGAACTGTTAACTAGATAGCTATCTTTTTTTTTAGTCATATGTTTATTGAAGCTATGTGATTTTCATACAAAAATTACATTTACAAATCAAATCTAGACCTGTGCCTCCCTCCTGCACTCCAACCCGACCAGAAAATCATGCTTCCTGCCAAACTGGTTTTCATTTCTTTGTCAGTCTTTCTCAAATTTCTCGATGTAGTTTATTGTTTCAAGCAGACGTTCACCATCAAGTCAGTTTAGATAACTATCTTTAAAAACAAAATTGCAATTCAATATCTTTTTTTATACCATTCAGGACTGCACTACCTCACTCTAACCTCTCACCAAAGGAAGAGTAGAATTTGATCATCAACGGCAATCGCAATTGAAAAATGCAAATGCCACGAGCCAGCTTCACGGTAGGAGGAAGCACTGCATCTCCTCATGGTTTCTGGTTCCCTACACAGTCAGAGAAACTTCTCTAGTACCATACTATAGAAATGATCCCTGAAAGTCTAGTCTTAATTCAGGCTCTTTGAAAACAGTTCTGCTGCCATGAGGGAGGAGATAGAAATATGATTAAGCTGTTTTGTATGAAATACACAAAATTCAATACACACACACACAAAAAAAAAAAAAACAGTTCAGCTTTGAAAATGGGCGTATGCCAGGTGTGGTGGAACGTGCTTTTAATCCCAGCACACAAGGAGGCAGAGGAAATTGGAACTGGTTCTCTGTGAGTCCAAGGTCAGCCTGGTCTACACAGTAAATTCCAGTCCAACCAGGGCTAAAAGTGAAACCCAGTCTGGAAGGAAGAAGAAAAGAAGGGAACGAAGGTAAGAAAGGGAAGGAAGAATGAAGGAAGGAAGGAAGGAGGAAGGAAGGAAGGAAGGGTTATGGAGAGGGGCAGGGAGGACGGAGAGGACAGAGGAAGAGGAAGAGAAGATGAAAAAAAAAAGAAAGAAAAAAGCAAAGCAAGAAAGAAGAAAGATGAAAGAAAAGAAAGANAAAAAAGAAAAAAAAAAAAAAAAAAAAAAGTACCATGTGGGGTTGAAGAGCATGGGCTTGCCCTTGCAGAAGACCTGGGTTCAGTTCCTATAGTGGACCTTGATCTCCTATAGTGGACCTTGAACTCCTATAGTGGACCTTGAACTCCTATAGTGGACCTTGAACTCCTATAGTGGACCTTGATCTCCTATAGTGGACCTCGATCTCCTATAGTGGACCTTGATCTCCTATAGTGGACCTTGATCTCCTATAGTGGACCTTGATCTCCTATAGTGGACCTTGATCTCCTGATTCTCTTGTCTTCACCTCCCAGGTGCTGGGATTGCAGCTGTGAACCCTCAGGGCAGGTCTTGAGGATCCAAATTCATAGTAAGTGCTAGGCCAGCAACCTACCAACTGAGCCAAGTCCCAGCCTCTCCTGTTACTGCTACTTCATTTCCTCTTTTTGTGAGGCAGGGTCTCACTGTATAACCCTGGCTGGCCTCGAACTCACAAAGATCCACCTGCCTATGCCTCCTGAGAGCTGGTGCCCAGCTTCCTGTTCCTTCCTGCAACTTATTTATTTAATGTCTGTCATCCAGAGCCAGACTGCAAAGTCCATAGCCAGTTTTGTTTTAATATTTCCCTTCTATCCATATTATTTCCATTTCCATTTGCCTTCTACTTATGACTATGTGAGTTTGTAAAAATATGTATGGCAATGGTTGTCTCTTCCACTAGACTCACATTTAAAAAAAAATTTTACTTATTATTTTTATTTTGTGAGTGTATTGTCTGCATGTGTGTAACTGTAGCCATGTTCTGCAATGCCCACCGAGGCCAGAAGAGGGCACTGGATCCCCTGGAACTGGAGTTATAGACATTAGACATCATGTGGATGCTGGGAATTGAACTCAGGTCCTCTACAAGAGCAGCTAGTGCTCTTAACGACCAAGACATCTCTCCAGCACCCCCCCACCCCCCACTCACACACATACACACTTAGTACTTTTTCCTATCTTAGGAGAACAAAATTCTTCAATCAGATAAGTAGTCACCATAAACCCTAGATTGGTTAGTTTTTTTCAATTTCAAATAAACTGGAGCTAGCTGGGAAGAGGGACCCTCAGTTGAGGAATTCCCTGAGATGGGCCATGGGCTTATCTGTGGGGAATTTTCTTGAGTGTCATCCTGGGTAGCTGGGCCTGGGCTGCGGAGCATGAGTCAGAAGGAGCAAGCCAGTAAGCATCGTTCTTTCCTGTGTCTGCTTCCATTCCCGCTTCCTGGTTCCTGTCTGATCTCCGTCTGTCAATGATGGACTTGGAGCTGTAAGCCAAATAAACCTTTCTTTCTCCAATTGCTTTTGGTCAGTGTTTTACCATAGTAATAGGACACGCCCCTAGCACATTGGCCAGCCTTGTTAGAGGACACAACTGATTTGGCAGGTCCATGCCTTGCTTCTCTAAGAGCTCTAGCTCCAGGGTGAAGACCTGGCCTGCAGGCTCTGTCTCATGCATGTGGAGAGTTACTTGGAGCAGGCCTGATAGAAAAGCAAGCAGCTGAGGACTGGGGTGGGGTGGGGGTGGGGGTGTGAAATTAGCTTTGAGGCGCTAATCCTAGCCAAGTCTTGACATTGTGCTGTGCCAGGACCTCTTCCCCAGCCCTCTGCAAGTGGGCCATCCATGTTGATGGACTGGATTTCCACTCTGGTAACAGTTCTGTGTAACAGGTGCCATGTTCAGAACCCCAGCCCATTTGTCCAGGACCCAAGGCCTTCCCAAGTCTGGACTTTGCTCTCACAGATTCAGACAGGTCCAGTTTCTACCTACATCAACATCTTTGGAACAAAACCACTAGCTCTTGCTTGACTATGATTGCTGCCAACCCCATCAGCCAGTCTTTAACTCTGATTCTGAAAATGGCCTTGATTAGAGCTGAATTTACCACAGCCCTTTGCCCATGGTGATTCGGGCTGGCTCGATCTCCTCCAGGTTGGCCTGGCTCTGCTCTTCACTGCTGTGGCTGCCAACTTCCTCTCGGAGTCACAGCTTGCAAGATGTCCTACTTAGCCAAAAAGGCATAACCATTTAGCTTTGAAAATCATCCTAGCTTCCCAATGTGTGGGTTTAATTTTTTTAGAGTATCTTTTAAAATCTAAAATTGCACCTGCTGGCTTAGGTTTGGAGTGATGTAAAACCTTACCATGTGGAGCTTTGTTACCAGACCAAACAGCATCAGAAATCCCCCCGGTGCTTTTGGAAATAAACACAGTACCATAGGCCCTTCTCAGATGTACCAAATCATCAGAGGGGCTCCTCAGGAACCACGGCAGGTTTGGCGACAGGATCCATTTGCAAAGCAGGAATGATTTTATAAATAAAAGAGTCAGGGTTTGGGTGTGGTGATACATACTAGGGAGGTAGAAACAGGTGGAGCTCTGTGAGTTCCAGGCCAGCCAGAGCTAGTAGTGAGACTGTTTTAAAGATAGTAAATAAATAAATAAACAAATGAATCGGAATCTGGGGTGGAAAAAATGCCGGGCACGGTGCATGTGCCTGTCTAGCTCTAAAGATGGGTGAGGACAGGAAGCACCAGGAAGATCAATGGCCAATCCGTGAGCAGCTGGGTTCACTGAGAGTCTGTCTAAAAAGTAATGTGGACTGCCATCAAGAAGATAACAGATCCCCCCCCCAAAAAAAAATAAAAGATAAAAAAGCAGGGTGTGGTGGCACACGCCTTTAATCCTAACACTTGGGAGGCAGAGGCAGGTGGATCTTTGTGAGTTCAAGGCCAGCCTGGTCGACAGAGTGAGAGGGAGTTCCAGGACAGCTGGGGCTACAGGGAGACCCTGTCTCAAAAAGACCCCCCCCAAAAAGAAGATACCAGAAATCAACTTCTGATTTCTAAACACACACACATAGATACACATAGACATAAACATGTATGGATACATACACACAGATACAGACACACAGACATAAACATATGTATATACAAATGTACAATGACATACACACATAGACATACATACACACAGACACACACAGACACATAGACACACACAGACACACCTATAGAAACACACAGAGAGACATACATGCATAGACACACGTACATACACACAGACAGACATAGACACATAGTTTTGGGCACACAGACACAGATAGACACACATATGCATACACACACATAGACACAGAGAGACATACACACATACACACACATAGATACAGAGAGACATACACACACAGACACACATGGATTCAGGAACACAGACACCAATAGACACACACACACACGCCACAATAGTAGTGATAATACAATAAAAATTTAAGTGAGAGAATCTGTTCTGAAGGTGAAGTGACTCACAAGTGCCCAGAGAGCCTGGGTCTGGACTCTGAAGTCTCCCCTTGAGCCGCTAGATCTCGCTCTTGTTTTAGTCTCCTGTGAGAAAGTTATCATGGTGGTCCGTAATGTTACCACACAGGAAATCACAGGAGACTCTTAATTAGTGAGTTCCTATGCGCTGTTTAGTCTCTATCTGGAAGCTGTAGAGCCTCTGGGCATGTGCACGATTAGGAAGATCAACCTGAGCCCAGCTGGGACAGCTTCTGGGCCTCTTCACCTGGATAAGAACTTCATGTTTATGCACGGACTCTGCCAATGGCAGTTGGTGGCTGAGAACACCTCAGAGGCTCTTCTGGCCTCCTGGGAGGTAGTGAGGACGCAGTGCTGGTTCCAACCGAGCACCAAGAGCCATCTTTCTCCAGTTATGAGTCACAGCTTTCTCAGAACCTCAGATAAGGAAGGAAAGAGAAAGGGGGAAGAGAGAGGAAAATGAGAGAGAGAGAGAGAGAGAGAGAGAGAGAGAGAGGAGAATGAGAGAGAGGAGAGAGAGAATGAGAGAGAGGAGAGAATGAGAGAGAGGAGAGAGAAAGAGAGATGAGAGAGGAGAAAGAGAGAGCTTGAGAGAGAAAGAGGAGAGAGAAAGAGAGAGAGGAGAGAGAAAGAGAGAAGAGAAAGAGAGGAGAGAGAGAATGAGAGAGAGAGAGAGAGGAGAGAGAAGAGAAAGAGGAGAGAATGTGTGGGGTATACATGCACGCTTGCTGGGAGGTGTCCGTGTGTGAGGGAACACGTGTGTGCATGCGGAAGCCACAGGACAGCCTTGAGTATCTCAGTTCTCAGCTTCTGCCCACCTTGTTTTCTGAGACAGAGTGTGTCACTGGGACCTGGAACTCGATGCTTGGGCTAGGCTGGCTGGAAGTCCAGCCAGTGCCAGGAATCTGACTCTCTCTACCCACCCCAGTGCTGGGATTACAAGCACGTGTCAGCAAGCCTGGCTTTTTATGTGGGATCTGGGCATGGAACTCAGGTCCTGGTGTGGTGAGGCAAGCATCTTACCGACAGCCCTCCCTCCAGCCCTGTGCTTCTGTGATCAGGATCTTTCTCCAGAACCATAACACCCAGTTTTCTGCGGTTCAGTAGTATTTCCACATCAGGCCGGGCTGCATCTGATCTAGCATAGATGGGAGGATTTTTATTGTCCGTGTAACTCTCACAGAGCAACACATGCAACCTTTTACAATATCATTTAATGTTTTTCTGAGTATCAATCCGTTTCACTACCCAACAAAATATTTCTCTATTCAGCTATGGACAGATGTCTTCAAACCGAGAGATACTCCAGCTTTGCCTAGGTACCTTCCACGTAGCATGATCAATTCTGAGACTTCTTCCATCTTGTTCATTCTTCTTGGGTCATATAGGTGTCATAAACCCCAGAGCCCTCAGCTTCTCCTCAAACCCTTCCCTCTGGGACCTTAACAGTGCACTTTACTGACATGCTGGTCAGTGGAGAGGACACAGCCCATTTGAACTATGTTCCTTACCCTTGTGGGTGGGATGCTAATTCAACTACCACGACTAAGCCTTAAACCTACTTGGTTGATAAATAATGATTTGATTCTGTGTCTTTTTCCAAGCCTCTATGCTGCCTTGTTTTGAGCTCTAACTTTCTGTTGAGAGAGAGAGAGAGAGAGAGAGAGAGAGAGAGAGAGAGAGACTCAAGGAACCTGTCATGTAATACTGAGCACACAGTAGAGTTGGTATGCTGGATAGCTTTAGTGTCAACTTGACACACCTGGGTTGAGGGAGCCTCAATTGGGGAATTGGCTCCATTGGATTGGCCTGTGGCCATGTCTGTGGAGTATTGTCTTGATTGTTGAGCAATGTGGGAGGGCCCAGCCCACTATGGGTGGTGCCACCCTGGGCAGGTTGTTGTGTACTGTATAAGAGGTCAGGCTGGGCATGGGCCAGGAGAGCAAGCCAGTGAACAGCATTCCTCCATGGCCTGTGCTTCAGCTCCTGCCTCCAGGTTCCTGCCCTGAGTTCTTGCCTTGGGCTCCCTGAGTGAGAACTGTGACCCAGGAGATGTAAGCTGAATAAACCCTTTCCTCCCCAAGTTGGTGTCGGTCAGAGTGTTTTGTCACAGCAATGGAAGACAAACTACAACAGTTGGTAACTCTGAAATTGAGATGGCCCCGTGGTCCCTACCATATCACTCAGGTCCATCAGTTTAGACAACGAGTGGCACACACTCACCACATTAACTCCCCGAGACACAGGCTTCCCTGAGCCGATTCCCAATGCTCTTGCTGTCCTAAGCTTCCTCAGCTGTAAGAATCTGTCATCAGTGCACTCGAGTTCTCTGTGGTTGTTTCCACTCATCTCTTACTATTTTCCCGTTATAAGAACTCGTTTGTACAGTAGTTACTTTTGGGAGACTCGGACATAGATTATCTTCTTTAAAAAATATTCTATTCTACATTTTATACATAATTCCAAACATGATTAATTCTTTTTAAAAATTTTTTTATTTCTGTATATGTATGAATGTACTGTCTGCATGCAAGTGTGTGCACCCGTGTTGTGCAATGCCGTGGAGGTCAGAAGAGGATGTTGGATTCCCCTGGAACTGGAGTTCTCCTGGAATTGGAGTTTGAGATGGTTCTCGGCTGCCATGTGGGTGCTGGGGATCTAACCCGGGTCCTCTGTAAGAGTCGTCAGCACTCTTAACCACTAGGCCATCTCTCCAGCCCATGATTAATCCTTTAATTGTCATAAACCCACCTCAGTTTTTTATATTTTTATTCTTATTTTATTTATTTTTATTTTATGCGTACAAGTGTTTTGCCTAAGTATGTTAAAGTGTACCCATGTGTTCAGTGTCCGAGGAGGCCAGAAGAGGGTGTCAGGTCCCTAGAAACTGGAGTTAGGGATGGTTGTTAGCCACCATGTGGATACTGGGAACTGAACCTGGGCCTTATGCAAGAGCAGCCAGTGCTCCTAGCCACTGAGCCATCTCTCCAACTCCTGTTTATTTTGATTTTATGTGCATGAGTGTTTTCCATGCATGTAGGTAAGTCCACCTGTGTGTGCAGTGCCTTTGGAAGCCAGAAGAGGGAGTCCCATCCCCTGGAACTGGCGTTTATGGATGGTTGTTAGCTATCGTGTGTGTGTGTGTGTGTGTGTGTGTGTTCTGGGAACTGAATCTGGGTCTTCTGCAAGACTGACCAGTGCTCCTGGCCACTGAGCCCTCTCTCTAGACCCCTATCTCACTGCTTTGTATGGTGTTGTACATGGACAAGGTGCAGGGTCCTGCATATGTTAGCCAAGTACTCTACCACTGAGCTACAACCCAGCCCTTTTACTTACTTACTTTTTTATTTTGAGGCGGGATTTTACTGAGTTGCACAGGCTGGCCTTGAACTTGTTCTGCAGTCCAAGCAGGCCTTGCAATTTTTCTGTGCCAGAGTCTCTGGCTCCTGCCTCACAACTTTCATGAATAAATATTACCATCAAAATTGAGTCCTTCAGACAGCTTCTCAGCGCTGCGCCCCTTCCCAACCCTGGGAGACAACAGTTCCAGGATTTAGAATAAGTTTAATATTACTGTAACCATACATGAGGTATTATATTCAAGCCTAATTTTAAAATAAAATCAATAACTCATATTTAACTTTAGATTTCTTTCTGAATTAGAGGAAAATACATGGGAGCTATGTGTGGTAGCTACCACACCTGTCAAAAATCTCAATACTTGGGAGCCTGAGACAGGAGGGTTATGGTTTTGAGACCAACTTGGGCAACATAGTATAACTCTGTCTCAAAAAAAGTCCATCAGGGCCTGTGAGATGCCTCAGAAGCCTGGGGTTCTAGTTTGCCTTTAATTGCTGTGGGCAAACACTCTAACCAATACCAACTTGGGAGGAAAGGGTTTATTCATCTTACATCTCCTGGGTTCATCACTGAGGGAGTCCAAGGTAGGAGCTCAGAGAAGGAACCTGGAGGCAGGAGCTGAAGCACAGGCCATAGAGGGATACTGCTTACTGGCTTGCTCCCCTGGCCCATGCCCAGCCTGCTTTCTTATGTAATAGCTGCCTAGGGGTGGTACCGCCCACAGTGGGCTGGGCCCTCCCACATCACACAACAATCAAGACAAGGTCATAGGCCAGTTCAAGGGAGGCGATTCTCCAATCGAGGCTCCCTCAACCCAGGTATGGCAGAGTTGACACTAAAGCTGCCCAGCACACCTGGCAATCGAGTGTATTCCTTAGGACCCACATAAAGTTTTTGGGAAGGAGAGAGCCAACTCCAGAAGTTGTCTTCTGACTTCCACGTGTGAACCATAGCTCATGTGTGCATGCCCCCCCCACCAAGATGAAAGAAAAGAAAGAAAGGAAGGAAGGAAGGAAGGAAGGAAGGAAGGAAAGAAAGAAAGAAAGAAAGAAAGAAAGAAAGAAAGAAAGAAAGAAAGAAAGAAAGAAAGAAAAAAAAAAAAAGAAAGAAAAAGGGATCAGGCCTTCCTAGCACTAATAATTGGTTTCGAGAATCAAGATTTGCTCAGTGCACCCTGGAACTAACAACTCTGGCCAGTTCAGTTCCTGCCTTCCTGAAGGAAAGAAATCAGTTGGAGCTGGAGAGCTAGCTCAGCGGTTAAGTGTACTGGGTACACCTGCAGAGAACCCAGATTCAGTTCCCAATGCCCACATGGTGGCTAACAACTGTCCGAAATCTCCAGTTCCAGGGGATCTAACACCCTCTTCTGGCCTCCTTGGGGCTTGGATGACACAGGTACAGTCACATACAAGCAAAGAAAGCACTTGTACACATACAATATAAATAAACCAAGCTCACACAGTCTCCATCTTCCCGCTGTGGGACCAGACAGGGACATGCTGCCAGAGAGCTCCTGACTATGCTGACAGTGGACTCAGTGTATTATATATGTGTGTGTATCTATAAATGTATGCATGCACATGTAACAGTAAGGAAGGAATTGAGGGGAGGGGAGTAGGAGTAGTTGGAGGGGGACTGGGAATGGTGGACGACTATACTCACGTATGATATTCACAAAAAAATTAAAAATAAAAAAGGTGTGGTGGCACACACCTTTAAATCCCAGTACTCGGGAGGCAGAGGCAGGCAGATCTCTGTGAGTTCAAGGCCAGCCTGGTCTACAAAGTGAGTTCCAGGACAGCGGGGGCTGCAGGGAGACCCTGTCTCAAAAACAAACAAACAAACAAAAAAAAAACAAATAAAAAGGCACCACCCAAATATTAAGGCACATTCAGACAAGTTCCCACATGGGGACACAATTCCAGTATTGAGCTTTGAGTACAAGATTTGAGGGTGGTTTGTTATCATAGTAAACTTAAACTGTCTTGGTTGATATAGAAAAAAAAGGAATATATCTTTTTTTTTGTTTGTTTGTTCTTTTCAAGATAGGGTCTCCCCAAGATAGGGTCTCCCTGTAGCTCTGGCTGTCCTGGAACTCACTCTGCAGACCAGGCTGGCCTTGAACTCACAGAGATCTGCCCACCTCTGCCTCCCAAGTGCTAGGATTAAAGGTGTGCACCACCACGCCCAGCAGAATATATCTTTTAATACATACTTAAGTCTTCTGTGAAGTCAGGTTTTATTCTACTCCTCTCTCCTCTCTTCCTTTCCCCTCCCTCTTCTTTTTTAATTTTTAAATTTTATATGTATAAGTGTTTTCCTATATGTTTTTAAGTGTGCTCTTGTGTGCAGTACTTGTGGGGGTCAGAAGAGGGCTTTGGGTTCCCTGGAACTGGAATATGAGTTGTGATACCCCATGTGGGTGCTGGAACTGAGCTGGGGTCATCTGCAAGAGCAGCCAGTACTCTTAACCCTGAGCCAGCTCTCGACATCCTCTTCTTCTTTGATACGGCCACATCTTCTATCATACTATCTATATAATATATATATATATATGAAATATATATTATATATATATATAATTAAAGGGAAAAAGTGTGAATTTATTCCTGGAGGACACAATTCTGGTACATATATGACATGTATATAGGCATATTTTGGAGCAATACAAATGGGAGGGAACAAAAACGACATAAGAACTGGGTCAAAGAGTAGACTGATACAGTTAAATTCTGCCCCAAACAACAAACCTCTGCAAAGAAAAACTTTAAAAAGAGTGAAAGAAAGATGCAGGACATGTATGGCAGAATGCATGATCTGGGATGGGGTGGGGAGAAGGGAAAGGGGAATATGCCTAAACTGAACTGAAAAATGATGTATGAAATACACAAAACATCAATAAAGGTATTATATTAAAAATTGTACTTACTATTTTTATCTTATGTGCATGAGTGTTATGCGTACATGTATGTAAGTGCACCTGGGTCATGCAGTGCCCATGGAAGTCAGAAGAGGGCAACCGATCCCCTGGAACTGGAGTTACAGACAGTTGTTAGCCACCATGTGGGTGCTGGGATTCAAAACCAGGTCCTAAGTAAGAGCAGGCAGCTCTCTTAACCACTGAGCCATCTTTCCAGCCCTTTATGGCCTTTTTCAGACAAGGCTGAGACAGCATCTTAAGTATGCCTGTCTGTCCGTGAACTAATTTCCTTGGTAGCTGACGATGACCTTGGATTCTTGGTCCTCCTCCCTCCAGCTCCCTAGTGGTGGCATCACAGACAGTTTATGGCCACTTTCTACTTCTTGAACTGTGTCCATTTCTTCCCCTTGTGGGAAGGATGGGCCAGAGTATCTGTAACTGGATTTCCTGCCAGGGTAGCCATAAGCAGAATTCACTTTTTGTATATGCCAAAGTAACAGTCCATCCGTGATTTACCACATGCAGCTGGCCAGCAATACAATGGAACTTTGGCAATGTCTTAAGACACGCGTACCATGGACCAGTTCACTGGCTGAGGAACAGCCTGCAGAAACTGAAACCTAGACGGTCAAGTCTCAGAGACACCAGACCCTGGGCTGCTAGGCATTGGTGACACTTGCTTTTGATTCTCCTGAGATACTCCAGTAATGTGTCCCTCATTCTTTTCTTTTAATGTATTTTTAATTGAATTTTGTGCATTTTATACAAAACATCTTAACACTTAAACTCCTCCCCTATCTGTCCTCCCATAGCCCACACCCAGGATTTTACGGATTCTGTCATATATATTACATATATGTAATATATGTAATATATATATAATATATGTTAAGTTTCTGTATCCAGATGTCCATCAATGTGAATTCATCCACTTCAGCTTGGTCAGTGTAGATGACTTTACTCCCTTAAAGAAAATTGATTCTCACTCACCCAGAAGTGATCAGTTGCCAATAGTTCCTCTAGAATAAGTGTCTGAGAGATGCCCAGCCCTAAGTCACACATCTACAATGGAACCTTTACACTCAAGGCTCACGGAACATCGTGGAACAGGGTGTAGAGGGAACACTAATGCATCTCTCAACTCTTTCCAGTGAAGCTTCCTCATGCAGCCACGGTCAGTGAATGAAGAAGAGCGCGACTGGCTGAAAAAAATGTAGAGAATAAGAGACTGCAGGGTGTGTGTCCTGCATAGGACTCATATTAAACCTCACCCACCCAGGGCTCAGGGACCATTTTGGAAGAGGGAGTGGAAGGATGGTAAAGGGTGAGGGGGGAGACCACAAGGAAACAGTACTCCAGGCCTCTGGGAACTTGCTCCTATGAACTTACAGCAAGGGTTTGTCTCTCTTAGCACCCCAGGCACTCTGGCGAGGAAGGGGAGACAGGTCTCATACCTCTCTTTCTTAATTATCTGTTAGATGAAATGACAATCAAAGTTCCTAAAGGCCAACTGCATATTCATAGACTATCTTCAAAGGATACAGTTGCCTGAGCCAATTAAAAAAAATCACAAGCATATGGAATTTGGATTTCAGGTGGAGAGTGAGGGCAGGCTCCACGAGCTCCCCCAACCCACCCCAAATTGCTGCTTAAATTCTTTTTACTCTCGGCTTTTATCTGGGAATGTGTGAGGGTTCATTTTGCCCAGGAATGTGGCATGGTTGTCAAAGTGTCAAGGTCCACAGTGGCTGTCACTGGGGGCTTTTCTGACTGTTTGGGGGATGTACAGTATTCCTGAGTTACTGGAGGACATTTTAAGTACATTTTTATTTATTATTTTTATTTTATGGGTATGAGCGTGTTCCTTGCATTTATGTAAATGCACCTGTGTCATGCAATGCCCGAGGAGTCAGAAGAAGGCATTGGATCCCCTGGGATTGGAGTTGTTAGTCTCCATTTGGGTGCTGGGAATTGAACTCGGCTCTTCTTCAAGAGCAACCAGTGCTCTTAGCTGCTGAGCCATCTCTCCAGCCCCAGGAAGACATTTTTTTATTGTTTATTTGAGACAGGATCTCTCTTTAGCCCCAGCTGACCTGGAACTTATTTTTTTTTTTCATTTTATTTATTTTTGTATGTGTATGAGTGTACTGTCTGCATGTAGGTTTGTGCACCGGATGTCAGGAGAGGGTCTCAGATTCCCCTGGAACTGGAGTTCTCCTGGAATTGGAGTTATAGACGGTTTTCAGCCACCATGTGGGTGCTGGGCTCGAACTCAGGTCCTCTGCAAGAGCAGTCGGTGCTCTTAACCGCTAAGCTATCTCTCCAGCCCATGACCTGGAACTTAAAAGTAGACCAGCCTGGCCTAGATCTCACAGAGAATCAGCTACCTCTGCCTACCAAGAGCTGGCATTAGAGGTGTGCCCCACCATGCCTGGCTGGAAGGAAATTTTTTTTTAATGTGATATAAAAATTTAGGTAATATTTTCCATGCTATTTATGTCTAATAGCATTTCCATCAGAAATCATTATTGTTTGTGGTAAAAATTAAATATGACATTTTCTTTGTGATTTTTCCATGGAAACATGAAAAGATATTTAATAAAAAATATATAGTATATACATATAAAATAAAAATACACACATATATAAATATGAAAGCCATAGCAAAATTTACTTTCGGAGATGCCAAAAAAGAATTGGAAATGAGATTTTTTGGAAAGCACACTGAAACCCTTTGCTGCCTTGAGGAATATTTGGACATTTATGATTTAATGTCCACGTTTTGATTCCGCAGAGCTCGTAGTCAACGAGAATTGCAGACACTGCACGGTCCAGCTTCTGTCCAACTCCTGCAGCTGGTGTCAGGGAAGATGCAGAAGGAAGAGGAGACACATACATCCCGGGACCCTTCCACGCGCTTGGCTTTTTGTCATTATTTATTTCCCTGCTACTTTGGATAACACAGGACAGCAGAGCAAACATGCTGTGATCAAAGTTGCAGATTTCTGAAGGGGAGGGTGTTGGATGTTCATTGCTGGGTCCAGCTGAAAGAGTCATTGGTTTAAGCATTTTAAAATATTTTATGTGTGTATGAGTGTATTGCTTGCATGTGTGTAAGTGCGCCCGTGTCATGCAATGCCGGGGAAGTCAGAAGAGAGTATCAGATTCAATGGAACTGGAGTTCTGGATGGTCGTTAGCTGCCATGGGGTGCTGGGAATTGAATCAGGGTCCTCTGCCCAAGCAGCCAGTGCTCTTAACTGCTGAGCTACCTCTCCAGCCACAGCTTAAACATTTTTTAAATTGTATAGACTTTTATTTATTTATTTTTATTACTTTATTTTTTTTCATTTTTTAACATAAGTAATCATTTATGAGTACAAGCATCCTTCGTGTAAAACCAATTTGCAAGCAGTTGTGCCCAAACCCACACAGCCCATGGGTCCCACCATCCAGCAGGGGGGGCTTGTATGTTCAATCAAGTTGATCAAATGAGTGTCCAGACTATATTGCTGTAGTTTCACCATTCACCCCAATCGCAGCCCTTACATTCTACCACGCCCCCTCTTCCGCAGATTGTTCCCTAGGCTTAGCAAAGGGGCACAGGTGGACGAGAAGCAAAACAGTCTACTTTCTCTGGAGCTGTTGTCTTGGACTCTGGTCAGTTCTGGCTGTTTCCTTTCATGGGCTGACAGTTTGTCCAGGAATAACCTTTCAATCCTACTAATGAAGCACAAGCAATTAGATATATAGATATTTAAACAGTACTAATTGTTATGGTAGGTTACTTTGGTATAGACACAGATGTTTGGATGGTATGTTAATCCATGAATTATGTTTTTTCTGTAAAATATGACAGGGTCTTACTGTGGCTTATAACATCTCCTAACCACTAGAGGATGTAGGCTTGTGGCACTTTTAGCATTTCTGTTTCTTCCCACACCTCCAGATTCTCCTGTTGTTCGCATATAATAATATAATGCTGTGATACATTTCATGTGATTGGCGAAGCAATGTTGATGTGTTGTCACTGTTCCATATGACTGTCCTCCAAAAGACAGACCATGGACATCAGAGGCCTTCTTGCCAAACTTGGTTGTAGCCTTGCCTAGGATCATCACAGCTAAACTGGTTGACTGTTCTGCTCCACCAGAAAGGAGGCGCACAGTCAGCCATACTTCTGGACAAACCAGCTGGTCATGCGGCGGAGGGGCTAAAGCCTCCATCCTTTCCTGGATGGACACTTTCCACTGCAGCCTTAGAGGAGGAGCACCCACACTCCTGTGGGTAAACCCTCAGCCATTGTTCAGGAGGTGTGGTGGTTTGAATAAGAATGTCCGCCATAATCTTCAAGTATTCAGACATTTTGTCCCCTGTTGGTGGCTCTGTTTTGGGAGAGCTTAAAATGTGTGGCCATGCTGGAGGAAGTATGTCACCGAGGGCGGGCTTAGAGAGTTCAATAAGCCTTGCCAATCTCCAGTTGCTGTCTCTGCTTCCTGTGCTCATTGGAAGATGTGAACCTCGGCTTTCTGCTCCAGCCCCGGCCACCATGCCTCCCTGCCACAATGGACTCTAATTTCCTGGAACCATCAATTGTAAGCTCAAATACACTCTTATAAGTTCCTTTGGTCATGGTGGTTTTATCACAGCAACAGAAAGGTGACTGATACAGTAGGTAAGCCCAATAAACTCACTGGTTTCCTAGACTGTAATTTGGCAAAACTCTACCTCGGTTTGTCATAGGGACCTCGGGAGGAGGGGACTGGATGTCCTTTGACCCTCCCAGAAGGAATTTTAGCTACAATCACTAGCTAGTCTATTGAGCATCAGGATGTAAGGATTTGCTTTTCATGTTATACAGTATTTTAATGTTCTTTGTTTTGTTTTCTTTGAGGCAAGGATGACCTTGAACTAAAAACATCTTTATTTTTTATTTTGAGAATTTCATACGTGTATGTGAGTCTTATCTGTGCATCATTTCCTTCTCCTAGTGCCCCGCCAGCCCCTCCCATACCTCTCCACTCCCTCTCGATTTCTTGTCTTCCTTGATTATTATTGTTACATATACATACATATATTCGTAAACACGCAGATATCTTACACTGAGTCCATTTAGTGGTGGTTGTGTGTACCTGAGTTTTGGACTGCCCACCTGGGATTCGATGAGCTCTCAGGGAGCTGGTCCCTGGGGAAAACTGATTCTCCCTCCCTCAGCGTGCTTTGATTCCCTGTGGCTCTTCATCTTGAAGGGGATCCCGTGACATTTCTTCCATCCACCTTAGCTTGTCAACTGGTTTTGTCACTATGCAGATCTCGTAAGACTACTGCACTGTGGAGACGTCATGGGTGCAGCATCCCTGTCATGTCTAGACTGCATTGACTAGCAGCAGGTGTCTTGTTGCTTTCGCTCTTACAAGCTTTCTGCTTTTTCTTGTGCAATGTTCCCTGAGCTTTATGTGTGCAATTGCATTTTGTAGATGTGGCACTCAGGGGTGGGGATCTCACAGTCACTTATTCTCTGCCTTTGACCAGTTGTGGAACTTTGTCTCCATCTGTTGCAAAAAGAAGCTTCTTTGATGAGTGACAAGAGGTACACTTGTCTGTAAATATAAGAATACATATTTAAAATACAGTAAAAAATTTCATTGGTCTAGCAGTGTGTCAAAAGTAGTTGGAGAGATGGCCTAGCGGTTAAGAGCGACGACCGCTCTTACAGATGACCCGGGTTCCATCCCCAGCACCAACATGGCGGCTGAAAACTGTCTGAAACTCCAATTCCAGGAGAACTCCAGTTCCAGGGGAGTCCGACACCCTCTTCTGACCTCCGCGGCATTGCACGACACGGGTGCACAAACCTGCATGCAGACAGTACATTCATACACATACAGAAATAAATAAAATTAAATAAAAATTAAAAAAAGTAGTTTTTTATCTAGGAATATGTGACGATGTCTCTAGCCATGTGTCTATATGTTTATAGCACCATGCATGACTTTCTTCCCACTGAGCAGGACTTAAGTCCAACTAAACAGCTGCTGATCATTCCCAAGATAAGAGTGCCACTATTTCAGCAATAGACATATCTGCTCTGGTTACCAGGCTTTACAGCTGGGTACGACCATCGGCCGCCTTTCTCCCCTGGCAGCTTGATACTAGGAGAGCTGGTCTCCAGGGAGGTGGCTTCTAGGCCAGTTCCAGCTCCATTGCTCCAAGTCCTGTGTCCAGTATGTCCTGTCTTCAGCAATAGGGTCTGACCTTCAAGTTCTGGGAGGCCATCAAGGGCTGTGGCAATAGCCTGTGTTATTTTGGGAGTCTCTCAGACTACTCTAACCAAACTGGAAGGAAGGTTTCTTTTCAGGAAGAAATATAATTGAGGGTTTTTCTTAAGTTCATAAATATATGTATATTTGGAATTCTTTTTTTGTTGTTGTTGTTGTTGTTGTTCTTTTTTTAAAAATAGGGTGTCCTGTAGCCACAACTGGCCTGGAACTTGTTATGTAGACCAGGCTAGTCTCAATCTCACAGCCATAGGGATCTTCCTACAATTGTTAGACTTCTGTGTGAAGGCTGTGTTTCTACCCTCTGCTCTTTTGAACCCTCTATGATATTGTAGTCTCTGAAAGTAGATCTTACTGTCTGAAACAGTATGGAGTGGTTCCAATATTCTTAACTAAATGTTGACATACCCCAGTGGACTTAGCCTTTGCTTCGTGTACCCTGTGCTTCTCTTACCTCGTGTGGATATTTGTTCTTAGGTTTGAGGCAGCTGTTGCTTTTTTCCTAATTTTATTTATTATTTTTATTTTATGTGTATGAGTTATTCCCTGCATGTAAGTGCACCTACATTGTCCGAGGAGGCCAGAAGAGGGCGCCAGATTCCCCTGGAACTGGAGTTACTGATGGTTTTTATGTCCCATGTGGGTGCTGGGAATTCAACTCTGGTCTCTGCAAGAGACTTTAGTGTTTTTAACAGCTAAGCCATCTCTCATCTCATGTCTCACCTGTTTTATTTTTTAAAGGTTATTTATTTTTATTTTATTTTATGTGTCTGAGTGTTCTGAATGCAGCTATGTAAGTGCACCAGGTTCATGTAATGCCTACAGAGGTAAGTATTGGAGTAATGAACTGTTGTTAGCTGTCACGTGGGTGCTGAGAATTGAACCTGGGTCCTCTGGAAGAGCAGACAGTACTCTAAACCACTGAGCCGTTTCTCCAGTCCCTAAAATAAAAAAATAAAGTGTGTGTGTTTGTGTGTGTGTGTGTGTGCCCATGAAGGTGAGAAGAGTATGTAGCACCCTCTGGAACTGGAGTTAGAGGCAGCTGTAAGCGGCCCAAAGTGAGTGCTAGGAACTGAACTTGGATCCTGTGCAAGAGCAGGAAATACTCATATATATATATATATATATATATATATATATGTGTGTGTGTGTATATACATATATAGTGAGAGAAAGAGATCAATGAACAGTTATCTCAAATATGCTATTGTAATCTCTAAACATAAGGGCTTTTATTTCAAGAAATCATATTTAGAAATAGTNGCCTGGCTTTTTAGTGTGGGTTTTGGAGATGGAACTCAGGTCCTGGTGTGGTGAGGCAAGCATCTTACCGACAGCCCTCCCTCCAGCCCTGTGCTTCTGTGATCAGGATCTTTCTCCAGAACCATAACACCCAGTTTTCTGCGGTTCAGTAGTATTTCCACATCAGGCCGGGCTGCATCTGATCTAGCATAGATGGGAGGATTTTTATTGTCCGTGTAACTCTCACAGAGCAACACATGCAACCTTTTACAATATCATTTAATGTTTTTCTGAGTATCAATCCGTTTCACTACCCAACAAAATATTTCTCTATTCAGCTATGGACAGATGTCTTCAAACCGAGAGATACTCCAGCTTTGCCTAGGTACCTCCAGTCGCATGATCAATTCTTGAGACTTTTCCATCTGTTTATTTCTGGTTCATATAGGTGTCATAAACCCCAGAGCCCTCAGCTTCTCCTCAAACCCTTCCCTCTGGGACCTTAACAGTGCACTTTACTGACATGCTGGTCAGTGGAGAGGACACAGCCCATTTGAACTATGTTCCTTACCCTTGTGGGTGGGATGCTAATTCAACTACCACGACTAAGCCTTAAACCTACTTGGTTGATAAATAATGATTTGATTCTGTGTCTTTTTCCAAGCCTCTATGCTGCCTTGTTTTGAGCTCTAACTTTCTGTGAGAGAGCGAGAGAGTGAGGAGAGAGGGAGAGAGCGAGAGAGCGAGAGAGATAGACTCAAGGAACCTGTCATGTAATACTGAGCACACAGTAGCGTTGGTCTGCTGGATAGCTTTAGTGTCAACTTGACACACCTGGGTTGAGGGAGCCCTCAATTGGGGAATGCGCTCCATTGGATCGGCCTGTGGCATGTCTGTGGAGTATTGTCTTGCTTGTTGAGCATGTGGGGAGGGCCCAGCCCACAATATGGGTGGTGCCACCCTGGGAGGTTGTTGTGTACTGTATAGAGGTCAGGGCTGGGCATGGGCCAGGAGAGCAAGCCAGTGACACAGCATTCCTCATGGCCTGTGCTTCAGCTCCTGACCCAGGTTCCTGCACTGAGTTCTTGCCTTGGGGCCCTAAGTGAGCGAAACTTGGACCCAGGATGATGTAAGCTGCATCAATAACCCCTTTTCCTCCCCAGTTGGTGTCGGTCATCAGCGTGTTTTGTCAAGCAATGAAGACCAAACTACAACAGTTGGTAACTCTGAAATTGAGATGGCCCCGTGGTCCCTACCATATCACTCAGGTCCATCAGTTTAGACAACGAGTGGCACACACTCACCACATTAACTCCCCGAGACACAGGCTTCCCTGAGCCGATTCCCAATGCTCTTGCTGTCCTAAGCTTCCTCAGCTGTAAGAATCTGTCATCAGTGCACTCGAGTTCTCTGTGGTTGTTTCCACTCATCTCTTACTATTTTCCCGTTATAAGAACTCGTTTGTACAGTAGTTACTTTTGGGAGACTCGGCCTGATTATCTTCTTTTTAAAAATATAATTAATAAAAAAAAAAAAAAAAAAAAAAAAAAATAATCTTTTAAAAATTTTTTATTTCTGTATTATTGTATGAATGTTACTGTCTGCATGCAAGTGTGTGCACCCGTGTGTGCACCCCTGCCGTTGGAGGTCAGAAGAGGATTGTGGATTCCCCTGGAAACGGAGTCTCCTGGAATGGAGTTTTGAGATTGGTTCTCGGCTGGCTCCTGTGGGTGCTGTGGGATCTAACACGGGTCCTTGTAAGCGTCGTAGCACTCTTAACCAGAGTGCCATCTCTCCAGCCCATGATAATTCTTTCAATTTGTCATAAACCCACCCTCAAGTTTTTTTAGATTTTTATTTCTTATTTTATTTATTTTTATTTTTTTATTCGTTCAACGTTTTTTGGCCTAAGTAATTTTTTGTTTAAGTTGACCCATTGTTCAGTGTCGAGGAGGCCAGAAGAGGGTTTGTCAGGTCCCTAGAACTGGAGTTATGGCTGGTTGTTAGCCACCCATTGTGGATACTGGGAACTGAACCTGGGCCTTATGCAAGAGCAGCCAGTGCTCCTAGCCACTGATCCATCTCTTCAACTTCCTGTTTTTTGATTTTAGTGCCATGAGTGTTTTCCCATGATGGTGGTAAGTACCACGTGTGTGCAGTGCCTTTGGGAGCCAAAAGAGTGGAAGTCCCATCCCTGGAACTGGCGTTTATGGATGGTTGTTAGCTTATCGGTGTGTGTGTGGTGTGTGTGTGTGTGTGTGGTGTGTGTTCGGAACTTGCATCTGGGTCTTTCTGCAGGACTGACCAGTGCTCCTGGCCACTGAGCCCTCTCTCTCTAGACCCCCCTATCTCACTGCTTTGTATGGTGTTGTACATGGACAAGGTGCAGGGTCCTGCATATGTTAGCTACAACACGGTACGCTACCATGAGCTCAACCCAGCCCTGTTACTTGACTTACTTTTTTATTTTTGAGGCGGGGATTATTTTACTAGTTTGCACAGTGCTGGCCTTGAACTTGTCTGCAGTCCAAGCAGGCCTTGCAATTTTTCTGTGCCAGAGTCTCTGGCTCCTGCCTCACAACTTTCATGAATAAATATTACCATCAAAATTGAGTCCTTCAGACAGCTTCTCAGCGCTGCGCCCCTTCCCAACCCTGGGAGACAACAGTTCCAGGATTTAGAATAAGTTTAATATTACTGTAACCATACATGAGGTATTCTATTCACGCCTGAATTTTTGAAAATAAATCAATAATCATATTTAACTTTAGAATTTCTTCTGAATTAGAGGAAAATACATGGGAGCTATGTGTGGTAGCTACCAACACTTGTCCAAAAAAAAAAATCTCAATACTTGGGAGCCTGAGACAGGAGGGGGTTATGGTTTGAGACCAACTTGGGCATACATAGTTATAACTCTGTCTCAAAAAAAGTCCATCAGGGCCTGTGAGATGCCTCAGAAGCCTGGGGTTCTAGTTTGCCCTTTAATTGCTGTGGGCAAAACACTCTACCCAATACCAACTTGGGAGGAAAGGGTTTTATTCATTCTTACATCTCCTGGTTCATCACTGAGGGAAGTCCAAGCAGGAAGCTCAGAGAAGGACAACTGGAGGCAGAGCTGAAGCACAGGCAATAGAGGAACACTGCTTACTGGTCTGTGCTCCCCTGGCCATGCCAGGCCTTCTTTCTTATGTAATAGCTGGCCCTAGGGGTTGGTACCGGGCCCACAGTGGACTGGGCCCTCCACATCACACAACAATCAAGACAAGGTCATAGGCCAGTTCAAGGGAGGCGATTCTCCAATCGAGGCTCCCTCAACCCAGGCGTGTCATGTTGACACTAAAGCTGCCCAGCACACCTGGCAATCGAGTGTATTCCTTAGGACCCACATAAAGTTTTTGGGAAGGAGAGAGCCAACTCCAAAGAGTTTAGGAAGTTGTTTCTGACCTTCCAACGTGTGAAACCACTAGCTTCGTTTGTGCCTGCCCCCCCCACAAGAAGAAAGAAAAAGAAATTGATAAGAAAAGGAAATGAAGGAAGTGGAGGAAGGAGGAAGGAAGGAGGAAAGTAAAGAAAGAAAGAATGAAAGCACAAGAAGGAGAAACAAGATAAGAAAGAAAAAAAAAAAGAAAGAAAAAAAGAAAGACAAGAAAAGGGGATCAGGCCTTCCTTAGCACTAATTACTGGTCGAGAATCAAGATTTGCTCAGTGCACCCTGGAACTAACAACTCTGGCCAGTTCAGTTCCTGCCTTCCTGAAGGAAAGAAATCAGTTGGGCTGGGGAGCTAGCTCAGCGGTTAAGTGTACTGGGTACACCTGCAGAGAACCCAGAAGATTCAGTTTTCAGTGCCCACATGGTGGCTACCAAACTGTCCGAAATCTCCAGTTCCAGGGATATAACACACCCTCTTCTGGGCCTCCTTGGGCTTGGATGACACAGGTACAGTCACCTACAAGCAAAGAAAGCCCTTTTACACAACAATATAAATACACCCAAAAAACCAAGGCTCACACAGTCTCCATCTTTCCCGCTGTGGGCCCCAGACAGGGACATTGCTGCCAGAGGCTCCTGACTACGCTGAAGTGGCCCCGTGTTATTATATATGTGTGTGATCTATACCATGTATGCATGCACATTGTAACAGTAAGGGCGGAATGGGGGAGGGGAGTATGCGTTAGTGGAGGGGGGACTGGGAATGGTGACGGAACTATACTCCACGTCTAAATTCACAAAAAAATTAAAAATAAACAAAGGTGTGGTGGCAAAACCTTTAAATCCGGTACTCGGAGGCAGAGGCAGGCAGATCTCTGTGAGTTCAAGGCCAGCCTGGTCTACAAGTGAGTTCCCGGACCGCGGGGGCTGCCAGGGAACCCTGTCTCAAGAAACAAACCCAAACAAATCAAAAAAAAAACAAAATAATAAAAAAGGCACCACCCAAAATATTAAGGGCACATTTAGACAAGTTCCCACATGGGGACACAATTCCAGTATTGAGCTTTGAGTACAAGATTTGAGGGTGGTTTGTTATCATAGTAAACTTAAACTGTCTTGGTTGATATAGAAAAAAAAGGAATATATCTTTTTTTTTGTTGTTGTTCTTTTTTTTTTTTTTTTTTGACAGGGTCTCCCGTAGCTCTGGCTGTCCTGGAACTCACTCCTGCAGACAGGCTGGCCTTGAACTCACAGAGATTCTGCCCACTCGCCTCCAAGTGCTAGGATTAAATGGTGTGCCCCACCACGCCCAGCAGAATTATCTTTAATACATACGTCTAATCATTCTGGAATTGAAGTCAGTTTTATTCTACTCCTCTTCCTCTCTGTCCTTTCCCCTCCCTCTTCTTTTTTAATTTTAAACATTTTATATGTATAAGTGTTTTCCTATATGTTTTTAAGTGTGCTCTTGTGTGCAGTACTTGTGGGGGTCAGAAGAGGGCGCTGGATCCCCTGGAACTGGAATTACTGATGTTTGTGATACCCCATGTGGGTGCTGGGACTGAGCTGGGGTCCTCTGCAAGAGCAGCCAGAGGTACTCTTAACCCCTGAGCCAGCGCTCCAGCCCCATCCATCTCTTCCTTTTTGAGCGGCATTTTCATACATATATAATATATATATATATATATGTATTATTCTATATATATATTATATATATATTATATAAGTAAAGGGAAAAACGTGTGAAAACACAAAAACCAAAATTTTATCCTGTGAGGACACCAATTCTAGGTAAATTGACATTGTATATAGGCATATTTTGGAGCAATACCAAAAAAAAAAAAAAAAAAAAAAAAAAAAAAAAAAAAAAAAAAAAAAAAAAACTGATACAGTTAAATTCTGCCCCAACAAACAAACCTCTGCAAACAAAAACTTTTAAAAAGACGTGAAAAAAGATGCAGGACATGTATGCAGAATGCATGCTCTGGGATTGGGGGGGTGGGGGAGAAGGGAAAAAGGGGAATATGCCTAAACTGAAACAAAAAAAAAATGATGATGAAATACACAAAACAAATAAAGGTTATTATATTACACATTTACTTACTATTTTTATCTTATGTGCATGAGTGTTATGCGTACATGTCTGTAAGTGCACCGGTGTCATACAATACCCATGGAAGACATGAGAGGGCAACCTATCCCCTGGGAACGGCGAGTTAACAGACAGTGTTAGCCAACCATGTGGGTGCTGGGATTCAAAACCAGGTCCTAAGTAAGAGCAGGCAGCTCTCTTAACCCCTTGAGCCATCTTTTTTCCAGCCCTTTATGGCCTTTTTCAGACAAGGCTGAGACAGCATCTTAAGTATGCCTGTCTGTCCGTGAACTAATTTCCTTGGTAGCTGACGATGACCTTGGATTCTTGGTCCTCCTCCCTCCAGCTCCCTAGTGGTGGCATCACAGACAGTTTATGGCCACTTTCTACTTCTTGAACTGTGTCCATTTCTTCCCCTTGTGGGAAGGATGGGCCAGAGTATCTGTAACTGGATTTCCTGCCAGGGTAGCCATAAGCAGAATTCACTTTTTGTATATGCCAAAGTAACAGTCCATCCGTGATTTACCACATGCAGCTGGCCAGCAATACAATGGAACTTTGGCAATGTCTTAAGACACGCGTACCATGGACCAGTTCACTGGCTGAGGAACAGCCTGCAGAAACTGAAACCTAGACGGTCAAGTCTCAGAGACACCAGACCCTGGGCTGCTAGGCATTGGTGACACTTGCTTTTGATTGCTCCTGAGATACTCTCCAGTCGGTGTCCCTCATTTTTGCGTTAATGTATTTTTTTAATTGAATTTTGTGCATTGTCTACACAACATCTTAACACTTAAACTCCTCCCCTATCTGTCCTCCCATAGCCCACACCCAGGATTTTACGGATTCTGTCATATATATACATATAGTATATCATATATATTATTAATATATTGTTCAGTGAGTTTCTGTATCTCAGATTGGCATCAATGTGAATTCATCGCACTTCACTTGGTCAGTGTAGGAGACGTTACTCCCCTTAAGTACAAGATCTGATTCTCACTTCACGGCCAGAAGTGATCATCATTGCAATAGTGTTCACTCTGAAGAAAACGTGTCTAGAGATGCCAGCCCTAAGTCACATCATCTACAATGGAACCTTTACACTCAAGGCTCACGGAACATCGTGGAACAGGGGTGTGTGTTGTAGAGGAAACACTAATGCATCTCGCAACTAGTTGCCATTGAAGCTTTCCCTATCAGCCACGGTCAGTGAATGAAGAAGATGAGCGTGGACTTGGCTGAAAAAAATGTTAGAAATAGAGACTGCAGTGGTGTTGGTCCTGCATAGGACTCATATATAAACCTCAACCCACCCAGGGCTCAGGGACCATTTTGGAAGAGGGATTGGAAGGCATGGTAAAGGGTGTGGGGGGAGACCACAGAGGAAACAGTACTCCCAGGCCTCTGACTGCTCCTATGAACTTACAGCAAGGGTTTGTCTCTCTTAGCACCCCAGGCACTCTGGCGAGGAAGGGGAGACAGGTCTCATACCTCTCTTTCTTAATTATCTGTTAGATGAAATGACAATCAAAGTTCCTAAAGGCCAACTGCATATTCATAGACTATCTTCAAAGGATACAGTTGCCTGAGCCAATTAAAAAAAATCACAAGCATATGAATTTGGATTTCAGGTGGAGAGTGAGGGCAGGACTCCACGAGCCCCCTCCCCCAACCCACCCCAAATTGCTGCTTAAATTCTTTTTACTCTCGGCTTTTATCTGGGAATGTGTGAGGGTTCATTTTGCCCAGGAATGTGGCATGGTTGTCAAAGTGTCAAGGTCCACAGTGGCTGTCACTGGGTGGTTTTCTGACTGTTTGGGGGATGTACAGTATCCCTGAGTTACTGGAGGAGTCATTGTTACCGTACGATTTGTATTTATTCTTTTATTTTATGGGTATTGAGCTGTATTGCTTGTCATTTAATGTTATAATGTCACCTGTTGGTCATTGCATGCCCGAGAGTCAAGAAAGTGCATTGGAGTCCCTTGGATTGGAGTCAACGGTTAGCTGCCATTTTGGGTGCTGGATTGGAACTCGTCTCTTTCTTCAAGAGCAACCAGTGCTCTTAGCTGCTGAGCCATCTCTCCAGCTCCTCAAAGACATTTTTTTATTGCATTACTATTTTGAGACAGGATCTCTTTAGCTCTCCAGCTGACCTTGGAACTCTTATTTTTTTTTTTTTTTTCATTTTATTTATTTGATTTAGTATGTGTATGAGTGTACTGTCTGCTGCACGGTTGTGCACCGGATGTTCAGGAGAGGGTCTCTAGAATCCCCTGGAACTTGGAGTTATCTCCCTGGATACTTGTGGTTATCAGAACCGGTTTTTTTTCAGCTACCCATGTGGGTTGCTGGGCCTCGCTCAGCTCTCTGCAAGGCGCAGTCCGGTGCTCTTAAACCGCATAAGCTCATCTTCTCCACGCCCATGACCTGGAACCTTAAAATGTGCCCAGCCGCTTGGCCCTGAGACCACAGAGAATCAGCTACCTCTGCTACCAAGAGCTGGATTAGGGGTGTGCCCCACCATGCCTGGCTGGAGGAAATTTTTTTTTAATGTGATATAATAAAATTTAGGTAATATTTTCCATGCTATTTATGTCTAATAGCATTTCCATCAGAAATCATTATTGTTTGTGGTAAAAATTAAATATGACATTTCTTTGTGATTTTTCCTGAACACATGAAAGATTATTTAATTTTTAATAAAAAATATATTAGTGATATACATATAAATAAAAAAACCCACATATATAATATTGAAAAGCCATAGCAACATTTCTTTCGGAGATGCCAAAAAAGAATTGGAAATGAGATTTTTGGAAAGCACACTGAAACCCTTTGCTGCCTTGAGGAATATTTGGACATTTATGATTTAATGTCCACGTTTTGATTCCGCAGAGCTCGTAGTCAACGAGAATTGCAGACACTGCACGGTCCAGCTTCTGTCCAACTCCTGCAGCTGGTGTCAGGGAAGATGCAGAAGGAAGAGGAGACACATACATCCCGGGACCCTTCCACGCGCTTGGCTTTTTGTCATTATTTATTTCCCTGCTACTTTGGATAACACAGGACAGCAGAGCAAACATGCTGTGATCAAAGTTGCAGATTTCTGAAGGGGAGGGTGTTGGATGTTCATTGCTGGGTCCAGCTGAAAGAGTCATTGGTTTTAAGCATTTTAAAATATTTTATGTGTGTATGGATGTATTGCTTGCATGTGTGTAAGTGCGCCCTGTCATGCATGCCGTGGAAGTCAGAAGAGAGTATCATATCAATGAACTGGAGTTCTGGATGCTGTTAGCTTGCCATGGGTGCTGGGAATTGAATCGGGTCCTCTGCCAAGCAGCCAGTGCTCTTAACTGCTTGACTACCTCCTCCAGCCACCGCTTAAACATTTTTTAAATTGTATAGACTTTTATTTATTTATTTTTATACTTTATTTTTTTTCATTTTTTTAACATAAGTCATACATTTAGAGTACAACTGCAATCCTTCGTGTAAAACCCAATTTGCAAGCAGTTGTGCCCAAACCCACACAAGCCCATGGGTCCCATCTCAGCGGGGGGGGGGGGGGGGGGGGGGGGGGGGGGGGGGGGGCGTTGTCTTTGTTCAATCCAGTTGATCAATGAGTGTCCAGTCTATATTGTTGTAGTTGTCACCACTTCACCCCAATCGCAGCCCTTACATTCTACCACACCCCCCTCTTCCGCAGATTGTTTCCCTAGGCTTATGCCAAAGGGGCACAGGTGGACGAGAAGCACAAAACAGTCTACTTTTCTGGATGCTGTGTCTTGGACTCTGTCAGTTCTGGCTGTTTCCTTTCATGGGCTGACCAGTTTGTCCAGGAATAACCTTTTCAATCCTCTAATGAAGCACAAGCAATTAGATACTAGATATTTAAAACAGTACTAATTGTTATTGTAGGTTACTTTGGATAGACACAATGTTTGGATGGTATGTTATCCATGAATTATGTTTTTTCTAGTAAATATGACAGGTCTTACTGTGGCTTTTATAACATCTCCTAAACCATTAGAGATTGTGGCTTTGTGGCACTTTTAGCATTTCTGTTTCTTCCCCACACCTCCAGATTCTCCTGTTGTTCGCATATAATAATATAATGCTGTGATACATTTCATGTGATTGGCGAAGCAATGTTGATGTGTTGTCACTGTTCCATATGACTGTCCTCCAAAAGACAGACCATGGACATCAGAGGCCTTCTTGCCAAACTTGGTTGTAGCCTTGCTCTAGGATCATCACAGCAAACGTTGACCTTGTTCTGCTCCACCAGAAAGGAGGCGCACCAGTCAGCCATACTTCTGGACAAACCAGCTGGTCATGCGGCGGAGGGGCTAAAGCCTCCATCCTTTCCTGGATGGACACTTTCCACTGCAGCCTTAGAGGAGGAGCACCCCACACTCCTGTGGGTAAACCCTCAGCCATTGTTCAGGAGGTGTGGTGGTTTGAATAAGAATGTCCGCCATAAATCTTCAAGTATATCAGACATTTTTGTCCCCTGTTGGTGGTACTGTTTTGGAAGGACTTAAATTGTGGCCATGCTGAGGAGTAGGGAAGTATGTCACCGAGGGCGGGCTTAGAGAGTTAAATAACCTTGCCAATCTCCAGTTGCTGTCTCTTGCTTCCTGTGCTCATTGGAAGATTGTGAACTCGCTTTCTGCTCCAGCCCGGCCACCATGCCTCCCTGCACAATGGCTCTATTCCCTGGAACCATCACTGCTCAAACCCTCTTATAAGTCCTTTGGTCATGGTGGTTTTTATCACAGCAACAGAAAAGTGTACTGATACAGTAGGTAGTCCAATAAACTCACTGGTTTCCTAGACTGTATTTGGCAAAACTCTACCTCGGTTTGTCATAGGGACCTCGGGAGGAGGGGGCTGAGCCTTTGACCCTCCCAGAAGGAATTTTAGCTACAATCACTAGCTAGTCTATTGAGCATCAGGATGTAAGGATTTGCTTTTCATGTTATACAGTATTTTAATGTTCTTTGTTTTGTTTTTCTTTGACAAGGATGACCTGACTAATAAATTTTTTTTTTATTTTGAGATTTCATACGTGTATGTGAGTCTTATCTGTGCATCATTTCCTTCTCCTAGTGCCCCGCCAGCCCCTCCCATACCTCTCCACTCCTCTCGATTTCTTGTCTTCCTTGATTTATTGTTTACATATACATACATATATCGTAAACACGCAGATATCTTACACTGAGTCCATTTAGTGGTGTTGTGTGTACCTGAGTTTTGGACTGCCCCACCTGGGATTCGATGAGGCTCTCAGGGAGCTGGTCCCTGGGAAAACTGATTCTCCCTCCCTCAGCGTTGCTTTGATTCCCGTGGCTCTTCATCTTGAAGGGGGACCTTGTGACATTTCTTCCCATCCACCTTAGCTTGTCAACTGGTTTTTTTTTGTCACTATGCAGATTCGTTAAGACTACTGCCCCTGTGGAGACGTTCATGGGTGCAGCATCCCTGTCATTGTCTAGACTGCATTGACTAGCAGCAGGTGTCTTGTTTCTCTCTCTTACAACTTTCTGCTTTTTCTTGTGCAATGTTCCCTGAGCTTTATGTGTGCAATTGCATTTTGTAGATGTGGCACTCAGGGGTGGGGATCTACCGTCACTTATTCTCGCCTTTGACCAGTGTGGAACTTTGTCTCCATCTGTTGCAAAAAGAAGCTTCTTTGATGAGTGACAAGAGGTACACTTGTCTGTAAATATAAGAATACATATTTAACATACATTTAAAAATTTCATTGGTCTAGCAGTGTGTCAAAAGTAGTTGGAGAGATGGCCTAGCGGTAAGAGCGACGACCGCTCTTACAGATGACCCGGGTTCCATCCCCAGCACCAACCATGGCGCTGAAAACTGTCTGAAACTCCAATTCCAGGAAACTCCAGTTCCAGGGGAGTTCGACACCCTCTTCTGACCTCCGCGCTTGCACGACACGGGTGCACCAACCTGCATGCAGACAGTACATTCATACACATACAGAAATAATAAATATTAAATAAAAATTAAAAAAAGTAGTTTTTTATCTAGGAATATGTGACGATGTCTCTAGCCATGTGTCTATATGTTTATAGCACCATGCATGATTTCTCCCACTGAGCAGGACTTAAGTCCAACTAAACAGCTGCTGATCATTCCCAAGATAAGAGTGCCACTATTTCAGCAATAGCACATATCTGCTCTGGTTACCAGGCTTTACAGCTGGGCTAGACCATGGTTTCTCCCCTTGCACCTTGATACTATGAGAGCTGGTCTTCAGGGAGGTGGCTTCTAGGCCAGTTCCAGCTCCATTGCTCCAAGTCCTGTGTCCAGTAGTCCTTCTTCAGCATAGGGTCTGACCTTCAAGGTTTGGAGGCCATCAAAGGCTGTGGCAAATAGCCTGTGTGTTATTTTGGGAGTCTCTCAGACTACTCTAACCAAACTGGAAGGAAGGTTTCTTTTCAGGAAGAAATATAATTGAGGGTTTTTCTTAAGTTCATAAATATATGTTTATTGGAATTCTTTTTTTTTTTGTTGTTGTTGTTGTTCTTTTTTTAAAATAGGGGTTCTGTAGCCACAACTGGCTGGAACTTGTTATGTAGACCAGGCTAGTCTAAAACTCACAGCCATAGGGATCTTCCTACAATTGTTAGACTTCTGTGTGAAGGCTGTGTTCTACCCTCTGCTCTTTTGAACCCTCTATGATATTGTAGTCTCTGAAAGATCTTACTGTCTGAAACAGTATGGAGTGGTTCCAATATTCTTAACTGAAGTTGACATACCCCAGTGGACTTAGCCTTTGCTTCGTGTACCCTGTGCTTCTCTTACCCTCGTGTGGATATTTGTCTTTAGGTTTGAGGCAGCTGTTGCTTTTTTCCTATTTTATTATATTTTATTTTATGTGTATGAGTTATTCCCTGCATGTAAGTGCACCTACATTGTCCGAGGAGGCCCGAAGAGGGCGCCAGATTCCCTGGAACTGGAGTTACTGATGGTTTTTCCATGTCCCATGTGGGTGCTGGGGAATTCCAACTTGGTATCTGCAAGAAGACTTGTGTTTTTTTTTTTTTTTTTTTTTTAATTTATTATTCTGTTGTGTATGAACGTACATGTCTGCATGCAAGTATTTGTGCACACCGCTGTCGTTGAATCGCCAGGCGGGAGGTAAAAGGGTTATTGGATTCCCCGGATAGGAGTTCTCCTGGAATTGGAGTTATTCAGTACGGTTTCTATAGCCGACATGTGTGAGTGCAGGGGATCGACCGGGTCCTCTGTAAGTTAGCTGGTCCCGGCTTGCTCTATTAACACGCTAGGACTATCTCTCCGCCCGAGACTTTAGTGTTTTTTAACAAGCTAAGCCATCTGCTCAATTTTTTTTTCTCCTGTCCACTTGTTTAATTTTATAAGGTGTTAAGTTTATTTTAATTTTATTTTATGGGTCTGAGTGTGTTGAATGAAGCTATGTAATGTGCACCAGGTATCATGTAATGCCTACAGAGGTAAGGTAGGGAGAAGAAACTGGTGTGAGATGTAGGGGGTGCTAGAAATTGAACCTGGTCCCTCTGGAAGAGCAGACCAGGACTCGGATAACCACGAGTCCGTGTCCAGCCTGGCATAGATTGAGAAAAATAAAGTGTGTGTGTGTGTGTTGTGTGTGTTGTGTGTGATGCCCTTATTGAAGGTGAGAAGAAGACGTGTAGCACCTCTGGAAAAACTGGAAGTTAGAGGCAGCTGTAAAGCGGCCCAAAAAGTCGAGTGCTAGGAACTGAACTGGATCTGTGCAAGAGCAGTCACTGCACTAAACCACTGGACCATCTCTCCAACCCAAAGGATGAATTTTTTTTTTTTTAGAAAGGGTATCCTTTTTTTTTTGAGACAGGGTCTTCCTTTAGTCCCAGCTGGCCTAGAGCTCACTCTGTGGACCAGGCTGGCCTTGAACTCACAGATCTGCCTGCCTCTGCCTCCCGAGTGCTGGGATTAAAGGCATGCACCACTGAGCCACCTTGATACGTTCTCAAAGCTGCTGGGCCTTGTGACCAAGTCCATCCCAGGATCATTTACAAGAATCAGTGGTTGAAACCAAGTGATGGGCCGCTTTGTCATCAATTTCGCTTCATGGCTGTAGGCACGAGCCCCACACCTTCTGTGCTGACATTTCACAACAGATTCCGGAAACACTGATTTATGTGCCATTTGTAGTATCTGCCTTAGCAGAGAAATAAGAAATTATATGAAGGATGACCACTTACCCTTAAATCTTGAGGAAGGCAAATCATCACATTGAGTTGCTCAGTTTCATTTTTATGAGCAACTAATTTAATAAATAGCTCCTGTCCTGATTTCTGTCGTTACTCGAGAAGTTTGCAAAGTGACATACATGGCTTTTCCAGGAAGCAGATGCTGAGAAGGATTTAGGAATATACGTGGTTTACTGAGAGAAATGATTCCTTTGGAAAGGGGAGGGGCTGAAACTGGACTGGCAGAGCTTCCGGCCATTATGTGTTTTGACAGAGGGATATTCTGGAGCTAAGGTTATGTTCACAGGACAAGTCTTGCATTGGACAGAAATGGCCAAGCCCATTCTTTTCCTGTGGGTTGTCCCAGGAAGGGGATGGCCTGATCTCAAAGGCTGGGGTGATTCTGAAGGTTCTGGAGCCAAAGGCAGCTGCCACTACTGTTATAGTTGTCAACACAAAAAAAGCACAGCTCTCACCTCAAGGAGAATAAGAGATTGTTCATTGTATAGCCAAATATGAGTAACCACAGAACACAGATTCAGGTTATCTCAAATCCCCTGCTCAATGTCCTAATGGTTTCATAAAGCTTTATAGTAAATGCAAAGAAAGTCACACATCGAGGCAGTTTATAATTTATTATTTATTTATTTATTTATTTAGTTATTTTGAGTCAGGGTCTCCTTGTCATCACAGTTGGCCTGGAACTCACTATGTAGACCAGGATGGTCTCCATCTTACAAAAATCTGCCTGCCTCTGCTTCATTGAGTGCTGGGATTAAAGGTGTGTGTCACCATACCCAACTTATTTTTTTATTTTGAAGATTTTTATTTTATTTTAAATACTGTGCATGCATGTGTGTGTGTGTGTGTGTGTGTGTGTGTGTGTGTATGTCTGTGTCTGTGTTATCTGTATCTGTGTATGGCTACATGAATGTGCCCTCGGAGGCCAGAAGAGGACATAAGATTCCCCTGTGCCTAGAGTTATAGGTGGTTGTGAGCTACCACGGTGGGTGCTGTGATCTGAACTCAAGCCCTCTGCAAGAGTAGCAGGGGCCGTCTCTCTACCCTCTGGAGACACTTTTGAAACACATTGGTGGAACCATTAGTTAGGCAGGTTGTAGTGAGGAAATCTCTGCCGTAGGGCTCAGAGTCTTATGAGGTTCTTAGCCTTGGGGTTGGTGGAAGCTGAAGGTCTGTTTATTCTCTAAGGATTTACCTCATACAAGGGTGCTAGGTTACACACAGGGCTGGGCAGTGAGTACTACGTGAACTAACACTAGGCTGGGTAGTTGGATCTCCAACCTTCTAGCTCTCCACGGTAGGCTAATCAGCCTTGTAGAGTGGTCAGCATAAGCAAAGATTTTCTTAGGAACTTCAGTTCAGAGAGTTTACTCACAAATCCTTGAATTGGAGATTGAAGCAAGGCATTCTTCATTTTGGAACCCTCTGATTTTCTATCTTGACACCATAATGGGCTTTGGTCTCCCAGGGGATCTTTCACAAGAGCCAGCACCATTCTGAAGAAAATGTCAGCTTCCAAACCTTTGAAGTAAATAAACCTATTTTCTTTATAAAGTACTCAGCTTTGGGGATTTTGTTGCAGTAATGGAAATGGCCCAATATATGAAGCATGCATGGCAATCTGAAACTCAGTGGGAGTTTCAACCACACACCTGTAAAGTAATCATGATTCATATTCTATTCAACAGCACCAACAACTACTCAAATTTAACACAATGGAGGCAAATCTCTCATTTTCTAGAGCCATGGTACTGTGCTATATTATGTTCTCCATATAAGAAAATGCAGAATAATTTCATTTCCTGGTATTATTTCATCTACAACGAGTATAATGGAGAATTTTACTGAGAGATGAATATGTGTGAGGTACTTTCTGGGTGCATTAGTATTTAACTTCTTATTTTGTTTTTGAGGTAGTTTCTCTTGTAGCCCAGGTTGACCTCAAACTTACTATGTAGCTGAGGACAGCCTGGAACTCTTGATTCTTTTACCTTCATCTTCCAAGTGCTGGGATTACAGGTGTACCCCACCACACCTAGCTCTCACTCATTATTTATCCCCATTTTACAGATGAAAAAGTGGAGGCAGTAGAAGCTATCCACCATGTTACTGGCGGTAAGTAGAACTGCAGAGACTCAAATACAAACGTTCAGACTCTGGTCCCTCTAGATAGTTAACTGACTTGGTTGAGTGTTATTTTTCTGTGCCTGGCTGTGGAGTCCATGCTCTGATGCCAGGAAAGGGGGAGGGCCACGAGGTGGAGGTTGACAGGATTAGGAAGAGCCACAGGCTCTTACTAGCTTCTTGTCTGTTACTGTGATAAGACCCCAGGAACAAGGCAACTTAGACAAGGAAGAGTTTGTTGGACTTTAAATTCCAGAGGGACAAGAATCCATCATGGAGGAGAGGGATGAGAGTCCATCATGGAGGAGAGGGAGGGGAGTCCATCATGGAGGGGAGGGAAGAGAGTCCATCATGGAGGAGAGGGAGGAGAGTCCATCATGGAGGAGAGGGAGGGGAGTCCATCATGGAGGAGAGGGAGGAGAGTCCATCATAGAGGGGAGGGAGGAGAGTCCATCATGGAGGGAAGGATGAGAGTCCATCATGGAGGGGAGGGAGGAGAGTCCATCATGGAGGAGAGGGAGGAGAGTCCATCATGGAGGAGAGGGAGGAGAGTCCATCATGGAGGAGAGGGATGAGAGTCCATGATGGAAGGGAGGGAGGGGAGTTCATCATGGAGGGAGGGAGGGGAGTCCATCATGGAGGAGAGGATGAGAGTCCATCATGGAGGAGACGGAGGAGAGTCCATCATGGAGGAGAGGGATGAGAGTCCATCATGGAGGGGAGGGAGGAGAGTCCATCATGGAGGAGAGGATGAGAGTCCATCATGGAGGAGACGGAGGAGAGTCCATCATGGAGGAGAGGGATGAGAGTCCATCATGGAGGGGAGGGAGGGGAGTTCATCATGGAGGGGAGGGAGGGGAGTCCATCATGGAGGGGAGGGAGGAGAGTCCATCATGTTGGGGAGGGAGGAGAGTCCATCATGGAGGAGAGGATGAGAGTCCATCATGGAGGAGAGGATGAGAGTCCATCATGGAGGAGACGGAGGAGAGTCCATCATGGAGGAGAGGGATGAGAGTCCATCATGTTGGGGAGGGAGGAGAGTCCATCATGGAGGAGAGGATGAGAGTCCATCATGGAGGAGACGGAGGAGAGTCCATCATGGAGGAGAGGGAGGAGAGTCTATCATGGAGGGTAGGGAGGAGAGGGAGGAGAGGGAGGAGAGTCCATCATGGAGGAGAGGATGAGAGTCCATCATGGAGGAGACGGAGGAGAGTCCATCATGGAGGGGAGGGAGGAGAGTCCATCATGGAGGAGAGGGAGGGGAGTCCATCATGGAGGGGAGGGAAGAGAGTCCATCATGGAGGAGAGGCCTGGCAGGAGGCAGCTAGGGCAGAAAGCTGAGCACTCCCATCTTCAAGCAGGCACGGGAAGCAGCTGGAAATGGACCCGGCTCTGAACCCTCACAGCCCAGGGGTCTGCTTGGTCCTCGTGGCCACGCCTTGTCAACCTCCCCAAGCAGCCCCACCGATGGGACAAGGTGTTCAAATAATTGGAGCCTGTGGGGAACAGTTAATCAAGCCATTACACGCACTTTATTTATGAGCACAGAGGACCTTAGGCTGGTAGCTGCTGGCAGGCACGCCACCAATGCCCGCCACCCCTGCACACACGTGTAATCTATGTGGAATGTGCACATAGGCCTACAAACACAGGGACAGACACAAGCAGGTTTGTGAAGGCGGAGGGTCAGGCCTCTGACCTCAAGGCCGTATTTGTACAGAATCACACAGAAGTGGAACTGTACCAGAAATGGTTACATAAGGATTACAGCACTATTTACTTTCAGGGTCCCCAGACATCTGCTGTCGGCTGTTTTGTGCTGAGTCATAGCTCTCTGGAGGTCTGGCATTCCTCATTTTGCCTGAGCTGAATAACCCTATCAGCACAGTGTTGTGTAAATATACCTGAATAACCCTATCAGCACCACGTTGTGTAAACATAACTTGGCCCTTAAGGCCTTGTGCCTCCTACACTGCTCATAATCTAGTTTTTGCAATTCTGTAAAACCCTCAAACCAGCTGGGTTCTGAGGGCAATGGACATAGCTCATTTGGTACAGTGCTTGCCAGGCACAGGCAAAGTCCTGGGTTTGATCCCCAGCACCACATAAACCAGGCATGCCGACAGAAAATCTGGGGCAGGGAATCCAGGCAGGCACAGTTTTAAGCTGCATTTCCGGGTGATTTTTAGGCACCGAGGGGAAGCTCTGATGGCTGAAGAGCCTCAGTTTTGACACACAGGAAAGCTTGGTAGCGGGAGTGCAAGTCTGGTTTTAGCTTGTTTATACACTGGGCTTTCATTAGGGTTGACTTGAAAATGTTTCCCTGTTTGGGGGGGGGTAAGGGATTTGTGGTCAGTTAAATCAAGGGGGCTCCACTTTAAAGAATAGTTTAATCCCTTGATGAATTCAGAATGTGGTGGTGTGAGAGCAAGGGAGGGAGTGTAAGGTGGGAGATGGGGCTGAGCTGGAGACAAGTCACTAGGGTAGTGTCCTTGGGGCAAGGGTCTTCCTTCTCTTAAGCCTTTCACCTCTGCTGCTGTCCGCCACCTTGTGACCTGGCCTGTTTTCCAGTTGCTTTTCTCCCATGCCTTCAACCTCAGGATGCAGAACCACCTCTGAAACTTGGAGCCCAAATATTTTTTTCCTCCTTTACAATGTTTCTGCTGGATATTTGGACAGAAGTAACAAACACACCGGTTATGGATGAAGGGTTGCAGCTCTTTGGACTTAAGGTCTCCCTATGAATCAGCCCTGCAGGGTTCTGTGAAGACTAAGTAAATATTAGACGTGGGCGAGCTGGACTCACGGCCTTGGTGATGGGCAGCAGGCACTGGCCCGTCTGCTTACCTCCTCTCATATCTATGTCCCTAAGTGCACAAAAAACAGACACAAAAATCTCTAAGCGACCCTTTCACATCTGTCACAACTTCAGCTGTCAACTTGACACCAAGGTAGAGCCACCTGGGAAGACGAACCTTTAGCTGAAGAACGTTCTCCATCGGATTGGCCTGTCGGCATATCTGCGGAACATTGTTTTTTGGATTGCTGGTTGGTGTAGCAGGGTCCAGCCCACTGTGGGCAGAGCTACATCCCTGGGCAGGTGGTGGTGGTGGGGCCTGGGTCATATATGCAGTAGGAAAGCTAGCCAAGGGAGCACAGAGAGAGGGCGGCAGGGGTGCAGGCCGGTGAGCAGTTTTCCTCTGTGGTCTCTGCATTCAGGTCCCTACCTTGAGTTCTGCCCTTGATGATGGACTTTAACCCGCAAGATGAAATAAACGGTTTCCTCTCTAAGTTGTTTTGGACAGTAATTTTTTTTTTTTTATCACAGTAGCAGAGAAAACAAACTAGAATAATGTCCAAAATAGAATAAAGAAGGTTGAATGAGGTGGATGGAGTTCAGAGCATTTGGGAGACTGGTTTAACCAAATCCTTAATTCACACCTTAACTCCCTTTTTCTCGATTTCATGTTATACTGTTCATAAGTGTCATTTTGCTGTCCAGAGAGAGATGGCTCTGTGGGTGAAGGCACTTGCTGCCGAGCCTGGTGACCAGAGTTCAGCCAGGACCTGACTGACTCTTGACAGCTGTTCCTTGACCTCCACCTGTGCCACCCACCCCAAACACACAAAATAAATAAATGGAAACAGGGAATATTATTTTATTTTTATTTATTTATTTTTATTTCATTTAGTTTTTATGTGTATGAATGTACTGTCTGCATGTAGGTTTGTGCACTCGTGTTGTGCAATGCTGCGGAGGTCGGAAGAAAAGGGTGTTGGATTCCCCTGGAACTGGAGTTAAAGAGGGTTCTCAGCCACCATGTGGGTGCTGGGGATTGAACCCGGGTCCTCTGCAAGAGCAGTCGGTGCTCTTAACTGCTAGGCCATCTCTCTAGGCCCCCAGGGATATTATTTTTAAATGATTTAACCAGAAGCAAGTCTCTATTTAATTTCTTATTCATATAGTTTTGCTACTTATAGTGTCAAAACCCAGCCATTTGATACTGAATGGCCCCCAATTCAATTGCACAAAGCTGGTAGTGGACAATCACAGCACATTCATTTAAGAGCTGAGATTAAAGTGGATTAAAAAGCAGGATAAAAACACACACTTTGATCTCTGCTTTGGGTTGGCAACTGCCCAGACTGTGATCAATAATTCATCCAAAGAGAATCTGGATTGTAAGAAAATCACTTAAGTTTATTTGACTAATTTCTGTATCATTAGACACTTAAATGCTGTCTTAGTGTTGACTTAGCTGCTGCACCGGGCAAACACTCAAACCACAGCATCTTAATTCAGTGTCTGTCTTATTCGTAAAGCAGAATGTGGACAGGGGCCATTTTGCAGATGGTCTGTCTAGGCGGATGCAGATTCTTTTTCTTTTTTTTTTAATTAAAAAAAAATTTTTTTTTATTTATGTATGTGTATGAATGTACTGTCTGCATGCAAGTTTGTGCACCCGTGTCGTGCAGTGCCGCGGAGGTCAGAAGAGGGTGTCTGATTCCCCTGGAACTGGAGTTCTCCTGGAATTGGAGTTTCAGACGGTTCTCGGCCGCCATGTGGGTGCTGGGGACCGAACCCGGGTCCTCTGTAAGAGCAGTCGGCGCTCTTAACCGCTAGGCCATCTCTCCAGCCCAGCAGATTCTTTTTCTTACTAGTTTGTTGTTCCACTGTGGGTTTCTTACCTCACCCTCTGCTTCTCAGCAGCATTAGTGTGGGAGAGTGAAGTACGGATGGACTTGAACTCGGACCTCTGTGTATCACTTCTGTTTACATTCCATTAAGACAAATATAGTACTACAATCAGATCTAACAGCAGGGTGGAACTAGAAAGATGGCTCAGCAGTTAAGAGCACTGGCTGCTCTGGTAGAGGACCCAGGTTCAGTTCCCAGCACCCACATGATGGCTAACAACCACCTATAACTCCAGTTCTAGGTGATTTGCTGCCGTCTTCTGCCCTGCACTGGGCCTGTGTGCATAGGTGCACTGGGATGGAGGCAAAACCTTCATATTCACCAGATCAAAATAAAAAAAATTAAATATCTAATAATGGAAAAGGCTGGGAAATGCAGTCAGTAGGCAGAGATAACATTTTGCTGAATTATGGCAGTTTACGCTATAGGTTATTTCTAGTTTATTGTGATTATAAACAACTCTGAGATGAACACCACTTTATTCCAATCTTTGCCGTTTTTCTTCTTAGGACATATTACTTAAAGTGAAATTTTGTGGTCAAAGACTTACTTTGAGAAATGTCTAAACATTTTAGTACTGCCTTTCCTAAAGAGTCGGATCATCTTCTGCTCTCTTCTTTCTATAACTGTAATTATTTCTCCATCTCCTTATCAACACATGTGCTCTTTCAGAATGCTGGTCAGCTAAATATAAGCATTAGTTTCTTCCATTGTAAAATGATGCCTGGGCCATACTGTTGTTACTAGACGTCTCCATGGTTGTGACGGTGACATTATTGTGTACATTCTAGTTATTATTATTATTTAAACTGTTATCGTTGCAGGTGTGTGTACGTGGGTGTGTGGTACCACAGTGTACTTGGGCAGGTCAGAGGACAATGTTATGGAATCTGTTCTCTCTTTACACTGTGTCCCAATTAACTTTGACTGTCAATACAGCTTAGTCACTTAAGAAGGGAATTTTAAGGAAGGAATTTCCCAGATCAGATTGGCCTGGGTGCATGACTGCGAGGGATTGTTTTGATTCTTAACTGAGGTAGGAGGACCCAGCCCACTGTGGATGGTGCCATTCCCTAAGCAGGTGGTCTGGGGTTGTATAAGAAAGCCAGCTGAGAGAGCAGAAGAGATGGCTCAGTGGTTAAGAGCACTAGCTGCCCTTGCAGAGGACCCAGGTTCGATTCCCAATATCCACATGGAGGCTAACAATCATCTATAACTCCAATTCCAAGGGGATCCGACCCCTTCTTCTGACTCTGTGGGCATTGCATGACACAGGTGTACTTACACATATGCAAGCAATATACTTTATGTGTATAAAATAAAAATAAAGATAAAATAATTAAAAGAGAAAGCTAACAGCATGCATTCATGGCCAGGGCAGTAAGTGGCGTTCCTCCAGGGCCTCTGCTTCAAGTTGCTGCTTCAGTTCCTGCCCTGCCCTCCCTCAGTGATGGACTGTGACCTGGAAGCTGAAATAACCTCTTTCTTTGCCTAGTTGCTTTTGGTCAAGTTGTCTATCACAGAAGCAGAAAGGAAAACAGAACAGGCAGGTTCCAGGGACTGAGTTCAGGTCGCCAGGCATGCTGTCACCTGCTGAGCCGTCTTGGCTGTCCTAGTTATTATTTTGAGAAGGAAATTTGGAAAAACCCTGAATACTTGACATTCTTTTTTAAGCGTTTTCAAAACGCCAGTGTTCTTTTGAAAGAGTAAACCAACTTGCGTGTTTGGGTGCTTTGCCTGCATGTGTGCAAGCGTACCACGCGTATGCAGTACCTTCTGAGGCCGGATTCAGACATTGGAACCCCTGGAACTGGAGTTACAGATGGTTGTTAACCACCATGTGAGTGCTCAGTATTGACCCCAGGTCCTCTGCAAGAGCAGCCAGTGCTCTTAGCTACTGAGCCATCTCTCCAGCGCTCTAAAACATCATTATTTTAATTTTATTAGTCATTTCAAGAAATTATAAAAAGAGGTTGATGCTTTCCAAAATATCCATCTTTCTCTCAGTGCTAAACATCAAATTTATCCCTGAGTGTATATGGAGAGGGAAGCTAGCCTCCAGGGACTTTCTGCTCTCTAGTTATGTTACAGCAGTGAGCACCTGTTATATACACAGTGATGTCAGATGAGAGCTATGGGTCAGAGGATGGAGGGATCCTGTTGAGCATTTCCAAGACCGTGTCCTTTCCTTGTGGGGTCAGCAAATACTACCAGCAAGTCTAGAGCCTACCAGCTCACGAGTGTGTTCTGTTGTATTGACCACCAAGGTTGTCTATCCTCATTATGTAAATATCATTACTAAAGACAGAAGGATAACTCATTTGGAGTAGTCTTTCAGTGTGGGGACGTGGGAAAGTTATCTGTGTGTTTTAAAGGGAGTCTCTCAAGAGAGTAGCAGTGAAATAAAATAATGGCGCCTATTGACTTGTGTACACGTGTGTCTATATGTGTATGCATGCATGGTGTGGGTGTGTATATGGGGACGAGGTCAATGGATGGATGAGAGGAAGAGGTTAGATGACCAAAAAGAAGAAGTAATATCTTTATATATTACACAAATCATATATAATATTTATGTACTATAAATATAGTATATTATACATGGAATATTTCTGTAGTTACATAATAAATGTAATATATTTAGAGAGATGAGTCATTGGGTAACAGTACTGACTACTCTTGCAGAGGACTAAGGTTCAGTTTCCAGCATCCACAAGGCAGCTTACAGCCTTCTGTAATCTTGCTCCAGGGGATCTGACATCCTCTTCTAACCTCTGGGGACATTGTGTATACGGTGTACCTACATATATGCAGGTGAAATGTGCATACATAACATAAATAATTAAAAAAACTGTATGCGTATGAGTGTATTGCCTGCTTGCGTGTAAGTGCACTCATGTCGTATAATGACCAAGGAGGTCAGAAGAGGGCATCGGATGCCCTGGAACTGGAGTTATGGACAGTTGTTAGCCACCATGTGGGTGTTGGGAACTAAACCTAGGTCCTCTGCAAGAGCAGCCAGTGTTCTTAATTGCTGAGCTATCTCTTCAGTCCCCAAATAAATAAAATTAAAAAAATATAATAAAAATAATGACCTGTCCCTTTTGGAACATTACATTTGAGTGGCTGGCTCTTAAGGGGGGAGGTTATTTAAAGAAATCATACATATTATATGTTAGTTAGAGACAGTATGCAAATTGTAGCCTTGGTTCACAAGAATGAAAACAAAGTGATAATATTGTGATCTGTAGGGTGCAGCCTTCTTCTCTCCCACCCCCAACATAAGTGCTAATGACCCATCACCAACACACCGGCCCTGCCAAGAGTCAGTGGCTTGAATTTTGGACATTCAGGTTTTTGATTAATGTTTCCTGGTATTCCACAGCAGGCAGAATGACGCCCTTATTGCCCCTTGATTTCTGTGTTCTATTCACTGGGATGTATGAATAAGATCCTTACTGTGGACAATGGAACTTTGTAGATATAAATGGGACTTTGACACGGGGAGCTTGGTAGGCAAGTTGGGTGGGTGGGCTCAGCCTATTCACATGAGATTTCAGAGGGAGAGGATCTTTCTAAGCTGTCAGAATCAGGAGTCTGGGTGACAAGAGATAAATATGGCAGACTTTGAAGATGAAGGAAGAGGTCCATGGGCCTAGGAATGTGGGCGGCCTCTAAAACTACACCCTCTACAGAATCGAAAAGACAAGGAATCCAGTTGTTGAGGTGGCTATCTTGCCCGCAGCTTGAACATGGCCCAGGGAGACCTCTTCTAGACTTTTTTAATCTCCAGAGCCCAGAGAATAAATTGGTGTTGTTTTAAGCCACAGAATGTATGATACTTTGACGTAGCAGCAACAGAAAATGGATATAAACCCCTTTGCTAAAATCTGACCCCTCGAATGACTTTCTCCCGTATTTACCATGTGGTTGTTTTGTTCTCGAACAATAGATGGTGCTAAGCATCCACATTTCTGGTTCTCTTCAGCCAGCTCTTCTCACTGAAAATAATTAGGATCACATGATGGCTATTGAAATCCTTGTTCCGGAAAGTGCAAATCCCAACGTTACAGACGAGAAATCCTTCATGAGAGTGATGATGACTGAGCGACAGCCCATGGGGACCCTGCAGCATAATTCAACAGTCACCACTTATTAAAAACCCAAGGAACGATGAAACTGAGCTTCTGTCTGCTGGATAGGGCTGCTCCCATCCCTTAAAACATTAGAATGTGAAGTACAGTTCCCTTTCAGAATTATGGAGCACCCCGGAGCCACCGAGCATATGAAAGTGAATTGGAAATTAGACAGAACTACAGGGAAAATCACGAGTTGCAATATTTAAGAAAAGGCAGCAAAAGCTTCCCTTGACAATTATTTACTTTTTTTTTTTTATTGGTATTGACTAGCAACAAATGCAACATTATTTATATTTGGATCATGGTAGACAGGGTTGAATCTCTTTGATGATTTTTTAACAGTGTGTCTAGGATTTTTATATTTGAGTGGTGCATTTAAGTTTATGATCTGTGCTGTGATATATTTTTAATCACACTTGTGCATTCCATTCTCTCCATCTTGTTTAGTAGAGGGGATAACTGACGGCTTGGATCTGCGACTTTGGATAATGTAGCCTGTTGAGATGATGCATTCTGGGTGCACAGGGAGAGAAGTGTTTGGAAGGAGCAGGCAGATCCAAGGATCCAGACCACTGTTCCTTGCCTGCTTCCTTATCTAAAAGCACTTTACATGGACACGTTTTCTTTTTCTTAAAAAAAAAAAAGTTATGTGTAGAGGCTGGAAAGATGGCTCAGCGGTTAAGAGCACCGGCTGCTCTTGCAGAGGACCTGGGTTCGATTCCTAGCACCCACGTAGTGGCTAAGAACTGTCTTTAACTCCAGTTCCAGGGAAGTCTGATGCCCTCTTCTGACCTCCGCGGCATTGCATGACACGGGTGCACCAACCTACATGCAGACAGTACACTCATAAACATAAAAATAATAAATAAATAAAAAAATTTTAAAAAGTTATGTGTAGAGGCTAGAAAGACAGCTCAGCTGTTAAGAGCACTGGCCACTCTTGCAGAGGACCTGGGTTCTATTCCTAGCACCCACATAGCAGCTGACAACCATCTGTAACTTCAGTTCGGGGAAATCCATCCGTTGACCTCTTCTGACTCTGAAGGCACTGCACGGCATGGGTGCACTTACATACATGCAGGCAATACAGAAATACACATGAAATAAAAATAATAGAATATTTCAAACATTGTGTGTATATGTGTTTATATGCATGTGCATGCAAGCACAGGTGCCTGTGGAAGTCAGAAGATGGTGTGAGATGCCCTGGGGTAGGAGTTACAGATGTCCGTGAGTCGCCTAAGACAAGGCAAGGGTTCTGCAAACCAAACTCAGGTCCTCTTTAAGAGCAATATGTGCTTTTACCCGCCGAGCCATCAGTCTAGTCCCAATGTGCTTGTTTTCTGAGTAAAAGCAAGCACAGCTCTTAAGGATGAACACCGTTCAGCAGCGTGTGAAGACGGCAAACACATTTCCCCTCAGAACAACCACAGATTTTTCAGGAACTGCACATTGAATGCTCTGAAAATCCAAGACCAGGGTTAGAAACAAAGCTGGTGACAGGACTGTCATGGGGTTTTGTAGGTAAGGGACTCAGGCTTCTCTAAGCATAATTCAAGATTTTATTCGAAAGACCTCTCTGTTGCTTGGGAATCAGCCCTAGGAAGTCTTTCCTTTTCCTGAGGCCTAGATAGGGTACTGCCCAGTGATCACCCAAAGGCACTTGATGTTTCTTTTCTTTTTTCTTTTGAGAAAGGGTCTCACTCATGTGGCTCAGGCAATCTTCCATCTTGACTTCCTGAAAGATGGGACCACAGGCAGGAATTGGCATGCTGGTCTAAGTGCAGCTATCTTCCTGAATTAGTGAAATTAAATGGTTTAAGAGAGGTGATGGGGGTGATTAGAAAGCAAGACAAATCACTGAGGGCCACATGCACGCACACTTATTTTATTTTATTATTCTTGTTTCATGTGTCCGAGTATATTGCCTGCATGTGTGTCAGTGCACCCGTGTCATGCAATACCCACAGAGGTCAGAAGAGGGCACCAGATCCCCTGGTGCTGGAGTTACAGATGGTTAGTCGCCCTGTGGGTGCTGGGAATCAAACCTAGGTCCTCTTCAAGAGCAGCCAGTGCTCTTAACCGCTGAGCCATCTCTCCAGCCCACAACAAAGATATTCTTTGCAAATAAAAATTAATTTCTAAAATCTGCTTAAGGGAGGTAGAACCCAGAGCTATGATGTCCAATTAAAGAACTGGGAGCTGGTAACAGGTTTTAATTTTGTTACTGTCATAGCAAAGGAGAGGACTTTACTACAAATCAAGGTCATGATAAAAGTATCCCCACAATAAGATATAAGTAATATGTAGACATTATTATATATACTATGTTATATATAATTATGTACATATATGAGAGAGAGGTACATGGACATCTATACGTGAAGAGACCAGAGATTGATGTCAGGTGTCTTTATCTCTCTACTCTCCTTAATTTTTGAGACAGCTTCTGTCTCTGAACCTGGAGCTTATTTATTTGGCTACAGCAACTGGCCAAAGGGCTCCAGCAATTCTCCTGTCTGCCTTCCAGCTCCAGGGACACAGATGGGTGACGCAGCATCAAGTGTTACCTGGGTGCTGAGGATCAAACTCAAGTCCTCATGCTTGATCAGCAAACACTTTATCTCCCCAGTTTCTTGTATATTTTTTCTACTTCTTTGCAGTGGGGTGAGAAACTGTTTGTGTCTGGGGAGGAAGTGGAGTGGGTCTGGTGGGTGAGGATACAGAGAGAGAGGTGAGGATGCAGGGAGAGAGGCAGGTGGCTGAGGAAGGCAGGTGGCTGAGAATGCGGTGAGTAATTAGTTGCATTTAAAACTCTCGCCAATGCCTACCAGAGGGACTCCAAAGTTCACTCCTGGGTACTACACTTCAGGCAAGAACTGCTTTAGAAGACCCCAAAGATGCTCGTTAAGATTTTCATAAAACATAGAGATAGGTGTTGGTTATTACTGCAGAAAAAGAAACTCACTCCTGACAACGGAGAGCTTTCAACAATCCACAAGGGGAGGGAAGAGAAGACTTTCATCATTGATCTGAGGAATTTGTTCACTGACTACTTTAACCTGCATTTCCTGCTGGGTGAGACCCTGTGGTGGGACACTGTTTTATTTTCCAGATTGTTAGTGTCTCTGTTTGGCCAGAAGGTGTTGCTCTAGTATAACAGGCTGTAGAGGACAAAGTAATGAGGAATGAACAGGTGACAGCGGGGATAAAGATGTCAGCTGTGTAAGTATATAGAATTCAGGCACAAAGATATCCATTATGAGGGGGAAAAAGGGCTGTACTGTAGTATGGACCCACTATAAATAGTCCAGCTAAATGTAAACATGGAATATTGCCCCGCTGATCTCTGCAGCCGTGTAAACTGCAGCCTGACCTTCCCTCTCATTAACTCTCTTTTCTTAATAAAGAGACTTCTGTACTATGATTTGGGAGCAAAATAGAATGATCTGAACTTTTTTTATATATAACAGGGCACAGCACACATGGACTCAAAATTGGAACTTGAAAATTAGCAGACAAACAGCTTTGCTTTACTGTGTAAAATCTCATATGTTAGAGAAGAGGAAAGAGTCTAGGCAGCAGGCAGGAGTAGTGAAGGGTTATAGAGGTGGGAGTGTGGGGCTCGCTTGCACAAAGTTGGGATTTCTTTTGATGGTGGCAAGCAAAATTCAAACAAATAACTTCTTTTAAAGATGTCACACCATCACTCAAAATGTTAAACCTGGTTATAAAAAGAATGTCTTTAAACTGAGCTAAAGTGAAATTCTATGCCAAATTACTCATTTTACTTTCAAAACTCAGACCAGGGTAACTATTTGTTTTTTAAGTGAAGATTTTTCCACCACAGGAAGCAAAATAATACATCAAACATTTTCAGGGTAGGACTACCACTTACCCCAAGTTAACTCAGCCAAAGTAACAAACCAAGAATAAGTTAGGCTACCCAGGTAGTGCAGCCTCTTCTTAGAGACTGGATGTCGACCTCAGTCCCCTGGCTTTATAAAAAGCAGATTGGCAAATGCAAATCGGTGGAACTGGTGAATGCTCATTTCTACCGTATTTTTACAGACATGGTGGAGCATGTTTATCATCTGAGCACGTGGGAGGTAGAAGCAGGAGGTCTGGAAGTTCACGTCCAGCCTGCACCACATGAGATCTGTTTCAATGAATGACAGTGAGAAAGAGAAAGAGAGAGAGAAAAAGAGAGAGAAGGAGGAGAGGAGGAAGAGGAGGAGGAGGAGGAGGAGGAGGAGAGAAAAACAGGTGGGGGGGGGAGAAAAGATGAGAAGAGAAAATAAAATTGGCCTGGTTGTGGTTTGGGCCAGCAAGTTTCTTCTGATTTCTAGAGGAACGCCTCACTTGTTCCATAGAGGACATTGACCCTAATTCCTGAATGGCACTTACTCCATTTATCAGAAACATGGCCATGTCTTATTTGTTTAAAGCTTAGTACTATGCCTTCAAGGTAAATGTCGAATAAATGTTTATAACTGAGGTAAAATGAAATAAATCAAGGCTACATAATCCCCCCAAAGGGTCAATTAGGTCTTGGGCAATCAGCTTTGGGTTTCCCTCAGTCACAAATTATAAACATCTCTGCTGAGCTCTGTGGAAATAGAGACTCCTGGTTCTGCGAGGAAGTAAGCCAGACTCTGCAGGGCTGGGCTTGGTGATGGACGGCTCGTCAGCTCTGTTTGAATCCTGTGCTGGGACTCAAATGGCAATCTGAGTGGGGCTTCTCCAAGGGAGAGTGAGGTGGGGGTGTCAAGACAAGCAGACTTCAGTGTCCTGAGAGTCCAGTGGAGGAACGGCCCGAGACTGTGAAATGCATTCTGAGAACACATGTATTCGGTTCTTTAATAGATATGTGAGTGATAGAAAGACAGCAGGCAAAACCCCTAAAGATTTGTAATTAGCAGTTTAGAATGTGTATGAGACTTTAGTATGATAAATTTTGTGCACGCATGTGCATGTATGTGTGCATGTGTGTGTGTGTGCGTGTGTGTGTGTGCGTGTGTGTGTGTGTGTGTGTGTGTGTGTATGTCTGTGTCTGTGTCTGTGACTGTGTGTAGAGGTAGGGTCTCATGTAGCTCATGAGCTTCTAGGCTGACCTGGAAGTCACTATGTAAATGGAGCCCAATTTCCTGATCCTCTAGTGGGTTGGACAGTAATAAAGGATGCTGCAGCCTAGCTATTCATTGAAATATTTCAGCTTCTCTGTTCGATCATCTAGCTACAGCTCAGCATAGACACTCATTTTCTATTACCATTTCTGATATGATGGAAAGATTCCTGGTTCATGCAGAAGAAATCCCTGGTCCAGTAACTAGACCACCAAGCATTTTACTTTTGTTAAATGTTTTGATTTATTTTTCTATTTTATGTTTATGAGTGTTTTGTAGGCATGCATGTAAGTGCACACATGCCTGCAATGCTCATGGAGGCCAGAAGAGGGCGTCAGATCCACTGAAAGTGGAGTTAAGGATGCTAGCTGCCATGAGGGTGCTAGGAACAAAACTCAGCTCCTCTGCAAGAGTAGTCAGCGCTCTTAACTGCTGAGCCATCTCTCCAGCCCCATTATAAAGAATTTGAAAAGGAAATACATATAGTTGATAAACAGCCATCCACTCTGTTATACAGAATAGAAAGCTAGCAGGTAATCTCATGGCAACTTTCACTGACCCCAAAAGGAATTCTATTTCATGTCTTAAAAATTTTCTTTTTAGAAATTTTGTGGTACATGTGAGTGTGGATGCCAGAAGAGCGTGTCAGATCCCCCTGGAGCTAGAGTTACAGGCGGTTGTGAGCCACCCAACCTGGGTGCTGGGATCAGAACTCTGGTTCTCAGCCAAAGCAGAAGCATTCAACTGCTGAGCCATCTCTCCAGTCTCTCTCTCTGTCTCTCTCTGTCTCTCTGTCTCTCTGTCTCTCTCTCTGTAGGTGACAATCACTCTCAGTTATTGTACTGGCCATGTCCAATCCACAAGGCAGAGTTTCCTGACTTTCGTCCTCATCTTCCAGCTCTTACAGTCTATACAGCCCTCTTCCATGTTGTCACCTGGGTCTTGGAGGGAGTGATACAGATGTCCTGTTTAGAGCTGACAAAAAGAAACTCAGTGGAAGGTTTGATTCTGTTTGGGAGGGAGCATGTTGCTTGCTTTAAGGCCTTAAATTGTGATGAGCTGATAATCTGATTCATGACTCATCAGTATTCCTCTCAGCAAGGAAAATGGATCTTTAGATGAGAGGGCTCATATTGGAACAGTTTTTCCACCTATGAGAAATATTAGTAAACACATGCATTTATGCGGTATATGGTAACACAGAGTTTTGCACTGTGATTTTTTTTTTCAAATTTAAAGACAAACTAGTTCTAGTAAATACTGTGATATGATCTTGTGGGATTTGGAGATTCATTAGGTTTAAGTGGAAGCAAGAAAATCTACATTGACTTATGACATATGTATTAGTCACTCTTCTGTTGCTGTGATAAAACAACTTTGATCAAGGGATCTCATAAGAGGAAGAGTTTACTTGTGCTTAAGATTCCAGAGATATCAGAGTCCGTCATGTAGGGGAGGCGTGGATGCAGGGGAGGCGTGGATGCAGGGCATGCTAGAGCTGGAGCATAAAGCAGCGACTCACATCTTTAGGCAGAGGAAGTAGAGAGCTACTGGAAATCAAACAAGGCTTAAGAACTTCCTGGGGCTGGAGAGATGGCCTAGCGGTTAAGAGCGCCGACTGCTCTTGCAGAGGACCCAGGTTCGATCCCCAGCACCCACATGGCGGCCGAGAACTGTCCGAAACTCCAATTCCAGGAGAACTCCAGTTCCAGGGGAATCCGACACCCTCTTCTGACCTCTGCGGCATTGCACGGCACGGGTGCACAGACCTACATGCAGACAGTGCATTCATACACATACAAAAATAAACAAAATTAATAACAAAAATTAAAAAAAAGAACTTCCTAAGCCCACCCCCAGCTTCCTCCAGCATGGCCACATCTTCTACGGTCTCCCAAAACACAGGAACCAACTGGGGACAAAAATGTCTGACTATCTGGAGCCTATGGGGACATTCTCATCCAAACCACCACAACACGGTTGCTCCATCTTGCAACAACTGTACACTCAATGCTGACTATGTGCTTTACATTGCTTCAGGTCCCTGGGAGACACGGGGAGCCAAACAAAGTCCCCTGCTTCTGTGGAGCTTGCGTCTCAGCAGAAGGATCAGGGGTGTGTAAGCTGGAGTGGGGGGGGGGGGGAGGAAAGAAGGGAGGGACGGAGGGAGGGAGAGAGAAATGGAAAGGAAATTGAAGGGGCATGAGTGGGCAGAGTGAGAACGTGAACTTTCAGGAAGATGAGATCCCAAGGCTCTTCTGAGCAGAGGAAGTACCGTGAGGCTCGCTTTTAAAAAGGATCGCTCTATAGCATTGATGGAACCCACAGCCCGGCCTCCTGGGAGACTGTTTAGTAATCCAGATGAAGGATGATAGCAGCTTTCACTTCTGTGGTGCGTGGAGACATGGTACCAAGGGCTTGGGTCCAGCCAGCACGATGTCCTGCAGAGTGGAGAAGTGTGAGGCCGACACCTGGGGGCATCTTAGGAGTCTGGTCCTGAGGAGCTGGAAGGACAGGGCTGATGGCAACTGGCATAAACAGCTCTGCCAAGGCATGACAATCCAAGAGCAGAGATGTGGCATCAAGAGAACAAACCAGGCTGGTGGGATGATCTGCCAGAGAGGGAAATGTAAAGATTCGGGAGAGGAGAGGAGAATCGTGCAAGGATATCCTTGAAGCTCGCAGGGTCCACAATCCCAAGCTCAAGTGTCAGGTCTGGCTTTAATGGAAGAGTGAACTCATCTATGGTAGCTGGTGGACTGGTCGCACAAGTACCCACATGTCTGTTGAACTGAGAGCTCAAGCTGTGTGTCTGCTATGTTGCGCCAAGGGAAGAAAAGAGTAAGGCAATCATAACACTGAACCACCCACTCTGGTGATTATGTGCATTATTATTATTATTGTTATTATTTTTTGGTCTTTTTGAGACAGGGTCTCCCTGTAGCCTCAGCTGTCCTGGAACTCACTCTGTAGACCAGGCTGGCCTTGAACTCACAAAGATCCACCTGCCTCTGCCTCCCAAGTGCCAGGATTAAAGGCATGTGCCACCACGCCCGGCAATTATGAAACAGGAACATATTGATAAATAGGTATCTGGAAACTCCTCTGCTGTTCTATTGAGACTGATTTGTCACTTATGAAATAGTCATTGTAGGGGCTGGAGAGATGGCCTAGCGGTTAAGAGCGCCGACCGCTCTTACAGAGGACCCGGGTTCGATCCCCAGCACCCACATGGCGGCCAAAAAAACCGTCTGAAACTCCAATTCCAGGAGAACTCCAGTTCCAGGGGAATCCGAGACCCTCTTCTGACCTCCGGGGCGTTGCACGACACGGGTGCACAAACCTGCATGCAGACAGTACATTCATACACATACAGAAAAAAAAAAAAAAGAAATAGTCATTGTATTGCCTATAGTGTCCTATTTCAATATTGTGAGGACCAAAATAAATGATATACAGCCACCATCCCCTGGTGTCTGAGTGTGGACTAAATGGCTCTTTATTGGCTCATGTACTGAATACTTGGTCTCCGGCTGATGGCACAGTTTGAGGGGTGGTTCTGGAAGGCTTCCTCCAGTCCCTTCCCACTCTGCTCCTGTATTCTAGGAGGTGAACAGCCTCACCTGCTGTATGCTGTGACCATGGATCTAGACCTTTGACACTGTGAGCGAAAAGAGCCTCTAAGTTTTTCTTTCAGATGTTTTAGGCAAAGTGATACAAAAGTAACCAACACACCTCTCATCTGTGGTGTCAGTGCTCACAGTTTCCCTTATCTGTGGTCAACTGCTATCTGAAAATATGAAATTGAAAATTCCAGAAACAAGCCATTTCTAAGTTATAATCGATGTGCTGTTCTGAGGAGTGTGGGGAGGTCTCAAGTTCTCCCTGTACCTTCCTCAGGTGCCATTCATCCTTCATCAACGTATCCACACTGTGTGTGCTACCCTTCCTCCAGTCACTTACTAGCCACATCTGTTGTCAAAGGGATTCTTTGTATGTATTACATGGCTGCTGTGTCTCACAAGGGGAGACTTGAACAAATATCTACACAGCCCAGGTAGGGAAACAATCTCAAACCAAAGTAGGAATACCACAAATTCCAAGTTGGTGAACTAATGTGTTTTATTGGGATTACATAAGGAAACAGAAATGACTGAGACCTGCACCACCAAAGCCCACCCCAGCCTGAGTGACAGTTGCTGAAAGCTGGAACCCTGAAGCACACTGCACAATTGGGTACTGCAGCAGGTGGGAAGGTGCTGTTTCCAGGCAGATCAGTTGTCCTGGGCCTCTTCTAGGTGACTTGGCTTATCCAAGAGTAGTCTCTCTTATATATGCTTTGGGAAGGAGGCGTTCAGAGAATCCGGTCAGTTTTAGGTACTTCATGAAGCTACTGAATTGTTTGCTTCCTGAGTGTAAAGAACTTCCCAGCACAATGGAATGTTCCACTTCTCCTTAGAATGTCCTGTGTCTTGAGGACGTCTCTCCAAGATGGAATGCTTTGTACCAGAGGAAATCACTACAAAAGTGCTTGTATTTTGTAATTTGATTTATTTTTATTTTATGTGTATGAGTGTTATGCCTGCATGTGCATAAGTGCACCCGTGCCACGCACTGCCCTCAGAGGTCTGAAGAGAGCATCAGATTCCTCTGGAACTAGGGTTACAGACTGTTGCTAGCCAACATGTGGGTGCTTGGATTTGAACCTGGGTCTTCTGCTCTTAACTGCCGAGCCACCTCTCCAGCCCCAACAAGTTCTTTTTTGTTTTGTTTTGTTTTTTGTTTTTTTGTCTTTTCGAGACAGGGTCTCCCTGTAGCCCTAGCTGTCCTGGAACTCACTCTGTAGACCAGGTTGGCCTTGAACTCACAAAGATCCGCCTGCCTCTGCCTCCTGAGTGCTAGGATTAAAGGCATGCACCACCATGCCCAGCTAAGTTCTTGTTTTACAGTAACACATTTATTTGATAATGACTCCAGATATAAGGAGGATGAGCCTGAGAACTTGGGTCCAAAACAAATTATTTTCATTGAGAAGGTTAAAAGTTCTCAACAAGGAAAATAATCACATTCCCATTGCTAAACTCTCTACCTTCTTGTTATTCTCCTGTGCCTAATTTGTGCTACAGGTGTATATGTAAAGGGAAAAAAAAAAACAAAAAAACAGTGCATGTAAGGGTTGGTTCTATCCAGGACTTTCAGGAATCCCGTAGGTCTCAGAAGGCGACCACTGTGGAGAAGGCAACTATTGCCTAGGAGATGCATGCCCAAACCCAAAACTCAACAGAAACAAAGTATATAAATGAAGAGCTATGCAAACCTGGCCGAATATTCAAGGCTATTCACTGTCTAGGCCCTTGTATATCCCATGACTGCTGCCCCAACATCTCGCTACTTCTCAGGACACAGTCCTGCCTGTTGGCACATCTAGAGGCGTCTTCTTGACGCTGCTGAAGGAGTCCCCATTCCACAGAGAAGACACTGTATATCCCATCACTATATTTTATCATTGTGCACAGTCTAGCTCATCTTTCATAAATATTTGCTGTTTACACAGAGAGCCCGCACTCCTCTGCTAAAATCCTTACAGGGGAGGCGGGGCTTAGTCTTGCTTAGTATGCCCCTCCCACCAGAGCCTAGGATAGTGCCTTGCACATAGTGGGTCCTCAACAAACGTCTATTCAATGGATGATTAAATGCTATCTCCTTGTCAGAGAAAATATTTCTAAATAAAGTGTCAATTTTTTTTTATTAATTTTATTTATTTCTGTATGTGTATGAATGTACTGTCTGCATGCAAGTCTGTGCACCCGTGTCATGCAATGCCGCGGAGGTCAGAAGAGGGTGTCGGATTCCCCTGGAACTGGAGTTCTTCTGGAATTGGAGTTTCAGACGGTTCTCGGCCTCCATGTGGGTGCTGGGGATCGAACCTGGGTCCTCTGCAAGAGCGGTTGGCGCTCTTAACCGCTAGGCCATCGCTCCAGCCCATAAAGTGTCAAATTTAAAGATTATTAGTATCCGGGCGTGGTGGCACACACCTTTAATCCCAGCACTTGCGAGGCAGAGGCAGGTAGATCTCTGTGAGTTCAAGGCCAGTCTGGTCTACACAGTGAGTTCCAGGACAGCTGGAGCTACAGAGAGACCCTGTCTCAAAAAGACCAAAAATAAATAAATAAATAAATAAATAAATAAATAAATAAATATTCCTAGTACCATTTTTTCCCATTCTGCAGGTTGCCTCTTCACTTGAATAATGGTATCCTTTGTTTTACAGAAGCTTTTTAGTTTCACAGGAGCCATTTGTAGATTGTTGGTCTTAATGTTATCAGGGTCCTGTTCAGAAAGTCCTTCCCTGTGCCTGTGAGTTCCAGGGTACACCCTACTTTTCCCTCTACCTGACTCAGGATGTCAAGTCTCATGTTGAGGTCCTTGATTCATTTAGAGATGAGTTTTGTGCAGGGTGAGAGACAGGAATCTAGTTTCATTCTTCTACATGAAGCTACCCAGTTTACTAGCACCATTTATTGAATATGCTGCCATTTCTCCAATATGTATTTTGGCCCCTTTGTCAAAAATTAGGTGGCCTGGGAGATGCCAGAGTATCAAGGAGGCAGAAGGTTGACTGAAGTAGAATTCCTGTGATGCAGCTTTTGTGAGGTCATCACCAGGTGTGGTGAGGCCTCTGATGGCAAATCTGCTGCTGTGTCACCCACAGGCCTGCATGTGAACCCTCGTCTTTGCTCCTGCAGCTAAGCCTTGGTTCACCAAGTTGAACATCATGGAGTTGATTTTGGGCCAGTCACTCTGTGCTCTCTGGTTGCACCAACATTGGTTTATATCTCCCCAGGAAATGTTACATGCTAGCGTGCTCCACACACCAGAATTTGTCAGAGGAAAAATTAACAGGCAGCCTTTGCCCATAGGTACCCAGGGAAGCAAGGCGAAAATGGAACCCCGTGCTTAATGATGGTAACCGCAAAGTTCTAAAGATTTATGGAAGGGCTGTGGGGCCCTCCACACCCCAACATTTCTCTGCTTTATGTTAATTGATCTTCTGTAGCTTGTGCTGCTTCTCATGGCAGGAAACTGAGTTCTTATTTTTCTTCTTATTCTTTCTCTCTGTGGGTATGAATGTATTGTCTACATGTATGCAGGCACACTAGTATTGTGTAATGCCCATGGAAGTCGGAAGAGGGCGTTGGATCACCTGTAACTGGTTGTTAACTGCTATGTGGGTGTTGGGAATCAAACCTGGGTCCTCTGCAAGAGTAGCCATTGCTCTTAACCTCTGAGCCATCTCTCCAGCCCTTGAGTTTTTCTGATTACAGATACTATAGCCTGTCTTCTTTTCTTTCTCCCTCCATCCCTTCCTTCCTCCCTCCCTCCCTTCCTTCCTTCCTTCCTTCCTACCTTCCACCCTTCCTTCCTCCCTCCCTCCCTCCCTCCCT
>VZQC01013997.1:6219-37697 GCA_009823505.1 Rhizomys pruinosus | reverse complement strand
CCCTCCCTCCCTTCTTCCCTCCCTCCCTCCCTTCCTCCCTCCCTCCCTTCCTCCCTCCCTCCCTCTCTCCCTCCCTTCTTTCCCTTTCCCTTTCCCTTCCCTTTTCTTTTCCTCCCCACTCTCTCCTTCTATCTCTCCCTTCTACTTCCATCTCTCCCTTCACCCTCCCTTGTATTCTTTCTCAAATGCTTCTTTCTTCATACTGAGGCCTTGGAACTAGACCATAGTTTATTCATTTTAGAACTTTTCAGAAAAGAAATGTAAACCTAAAGTAACAGAAAGCCCATCTTCTGTACATTTCTGTTTGGGTGTGATTCCTTCATCTTTGGCTTCCTTGTGCTCACAGGAAGCCAGTGTGCACCAGTGAGCTAAAAATGGTGAGTTGCCTTATAAATTTGAGGGACGCCATGATGAGAACCCATTGGACAAATAGGATAGCAAAAATCTACCATTTTCCCTTTCTTCCTTAATCCCAGGCCATAGAAGTCTAGAAAAAAATATTACTGAATTTTCCCAATTATTGAGAAAACATATTGAAGGAATGCAGGGTAGATTTCAGACCATGCTAATCAAGCCCATTTCCCCCCCAAACTATGTAAAATACATCATTATAGAGTTAAGAAATGGAAACTGGGCTGCAGAGATGGCTCAGGAATTAAGAACCCTGGCTGCTCTTGCAGAGGACTTGGGTTTGATTCCCAATACCCATATGGCAGCTAACAGCTTGTAATTTCAGTCCCAGGTGAATCTGACACCTTCTTCTGACCTCCTTGGGCAATGCACAATATGGGTGCACTTATACATATGTTGGCATTACACTCATACTCTTAAAATAAAAATAATAAAATACTTTTAAAAATGGAAACCAGCCATCTCTCCAGCCCCCAGTGAGATTTCTCTACTTTTCCATCTTTTAGGTTTGGGCACCATGTGAAATCAGGGCAGGCTGGAAGAGACCAATGGGATGGTAGCAGCAGGGTGACCACTCTTTATCTTGTCAGGAAATCTTAGTATTTGGGTCCAGAGGAGCAGATAAAACCTCAGATCTAATGTACTGCAGCTCGTAGAGCCCACATTGTGTGCTCATAAACTGCCCCATCAGCTTGCTGTGTGTCCCCAGGATAAGACGGCTGATGTGGTTCTCCAGGATCCCCTAAGTTTGGAGGCTGAGGGGGCCGGGGGCACTGTTGGCCTTATAAGGAAGAGAAGTAATGACACTACATCTTTAATATCAAATCTTTTACGAGGTACTGTAAACTGTGACTTCCTGGTTGCTCTGGATAGAGGGCTTTGTTTATTTGCCATCTATTTCCAAACAAAACAAAATCCAAACCCACAAAGATGAGGATGGAGGATGGGCGCAGCTGTTCTTGAACTTCAGGAGCACAGCAGCATCCCAGCTACGCATGCCCAAATGAACGTACACGTGTATCCAGTAGCCCGGAGAAGACTTGCATTCATGCAAAGCAGACTACTGAAGGATGATGAATGTGACAACCTGGAAAGTAGTTGGAAGGTGAAATTCCAAAAGTTAAGTTCAGTACCTTAGGGACAAGTTAAGAGGCAATGCACAAGGTGACTACTGTTGATGATATACTGATTCTTGAAAAAAATGCTTTAAAAAAGTGGCTAGAAAGACTTCTCACCACAAAAACCACTGTGTGAGATGATATATTTGCTGGCTAGCTATACCCCTCAGGACATTATGTTGTCCATGGTAAATACATACATTTCTACCTGTCAAATAAAAAGAAATTTTTTTTTTTAAAAAACAAGCACCAGTTTCCTTCCTTTAATCTCTTCCCTCCCTCCATCTCTCTCTTTCTTCTTATTTAATTTATTCCTTGACTTTCTTAACTGATTTTTAAAATTGATTTACTCACAATTTCACATGCACACGCACATGCATGAACACACACACACACACACACACACACACACATGCACACGCACCCACACACACCTTTTAATGATATTCTCCCTTATCACCCTCTCTTATTCCCTTCTTCCTCACTCTGAAGACCTTTTTCTCCCCAACAAATCCCCCCATACCTTCTTGCACTTTATTTATTTATTTATTTATTTATTTATTTATTTATTTATTTATTGTGTTTTTGAGGCAGGGTCTCCCTTTTAGTACCAGCTGTCCTGGAGCTCTGTAGACCAGGCTGGCCTTGAACTCACAGAGATCCGCCTACCTCTACCTCCTGAGTGCTGGTACTAAAGCATGCACCACCACACCCAGTTCCTTCTTGCACTTTATATTGTGTCTCACTGCATTTAGTCAGGGTTGCTGGCATGAGGTGGGTGTGGGCTAGTTATGTGAGGAAGGGCAACTTACCGGTGGTGATATGTGGAGGACTGTGACTCCCTCTCCCCCAGCTACCATGACTGCCTGTAGCTCCTCAGGGAGATCCATGGCTGTGTGAGTCATGTCATTAACATAAAACTAATTTCATGAAAAAAAAATCTTCTGACCACACAGGTCTGATTCTTAAAGGCCACACACATAGGGCCAAAGAGATGGCTCAGCAGTTAAGAGCACTGGCTGGTCTTGCAGAAGACCCAGGTTTGGTTCCCAGCACCCACATGTGGCTAACGACCATCCACAATTCCAGTTCCAGGGGACCCGAGGTGCTTCGCAGGCACTCTGATGCCCTCTGCAGGCACTACACACCTACATGGTGCACTTACATGCATGCAGACAAAGGACTAATACATATAAAATAAAAATAAATAATAAAGGACATATGCACAAAGTATGCTGCCACTCTGCTCCATAGGGTTTTAGAAGTCTCTGTTTAACAACTCCCCTAACAATTTAAAATGTGTGCTATGGGGCATCAGGCTGGGGATGCTTAGCATTAACAAAGCCCTGGGTTCAGTCTCCATACTGCATAAACTGGGCATGGTGTTACAAACCTGTAATTCCAGCACATGAGAGGTAGAGACGAGAAGGGTCAGACATTAAAGATCACCTTTGGTTACACAGCGAATCCAAGCCTTGCCTGAGCTACATCGAGACCCATGTCCTCCCCAGAATGTGTATGCTGTGTACGCTGTATCCAAACCACCCGGAATCTACTCTGTGACGCTCTTTCCTGTACTGATCATTTGTCATGGGAAAATGAGTGCAGACTCAGTGTTTACTTATTGTCCCAACATTTCCAAGGTGGAAACAAAGAAAGAAATGAAGTCGGGCTAGAGAGATGGCTCAGCTGTTAAGAGCACTGTCTGCTCTTGCAAAGGACCCAGGTTCGGTTCTGGGCACACACATGGTGGCTAATGATTGCCTGTAACTCCAGTTCAGGGGATCAGACTCCCTCTTCTGACCTCTGCAGGCATTTGTATGACCCAGTTACATGTATGCATATGCAGGCAAAACATTCCTATGCAAAAGAAAATAAAACACATTTTAAAATTAACCCATTATCGATGATGAGTCCCAGTCAAAAAAAAATTTTTTAACCCATTAAATGCCAGGTGTGGTGGTGCAGGCCTTTAATCCTAGCACTCCGGAGGCAGAGGCAGGCAGATATTTGTGAGTTCAAGGCCAGCCTGGTCTACAGAGTGAGTTCCAGGACAGATGGGGCTACAGAGAGGCCCTGTCTTGAAAAGACCCCCCCCAAATCAACTCATTAAAAGAAAAAGAAAAGATGCAAAGCCAAGCCTGAACTATCAGTCAACATACCATCATGAAGCCACTAGTCAGATTTAACTCAATTAATTTGCCCTAAGACATCTTAAAATCAAGTTCTCATAAATGGAAGATAAAGAAAATGTTAAGGTTTCAAGAGAAAAGAAACTGTACATGGTGACCCAGTTCATCCAACACCACACTGCTCTAAGGGGCCAGGGGAGGAGGAACCAGATTTTCACAGTACAGACAGGGTCAAAATTAAGGCAAGAAAAATATACTCAGAAAAGATATCCTTTAGAAATGAAGGAGAGGCTAAGATTTTACTAGAAAAGAGTGTCTCCATCAGTAAAAAGAGATAAAGAAAGTCATTACACGACAACACCATCTGAAATTCAACAAGAGGAAGTTAACAGTCCTAAACATATATGCACCCACTATTAAGCAGCTAAATAGATAAGGCAAATAGTAATATACCTAAAGAGATGGATTCCCAAACTATAATAGCTGAGGATGTTAACACATCGCTTTCAGCAATGGACACATTATCCAAACAGAAAGTCTACAAAGAAAAGGTAGACTTTCATCCTAGAGCAAAGAAACTTAATAGACATCGCTAGAACAATCCATTCCGTAGCTGCTGAATATACATTTTCTCATTATTATTGGAGCATGTGAGGGGATACATTATATGAGGCTACAAAACAAACCTGACCAAATGTTTAAAAATGACAATCACACTGAGTGACTTTTCACCCAGATTAAAATGAGTTAGAAATCAACAATCAGGAAAATTTACGAGTACATTTCTACTTGTGAAATGAAACTACTAAGGAAGACATTTAAAAAAAATTAATATTTTCTTGAAATAAATGAAAATGCCAACTCAACATACCAATGCCTATATACGCTCGAACCCTGGCCTCCAGTGACATGCTTCTTCTGCAAGGCCACACCTGAAACAATCAAAACAGCTCCAGTAACTGGGCACAAAGTGTTCGAATGCTTAGTCTATGGGGGGCAATTATTCAAACCATCACAGTGACTCACTAGCAAGTTCTACCCTGTGCTGTTGCTGTTGTATTCCTTCAAGGATGTCAGAGCCTAGCTTCTTAGGGCTTCTCATGTAGACTGAAGACCAGCAGCTCTCCAGGAATTCCCTGGACCTTCAGCCCAAGACTAGGACTGCTGAGACATCCAGCCTCATGGGACTGAGCCGCTATCAGTTTCTCAGCCTCTCCAGTGTGAGACAGCCATCGTTAGACTACCCAGACTGCATCCTGTAAGCCAATCTAATAAATTCCCATCAAATATATATCCACTCTCTAGGTTCTGTTCTTCTCAAAAACCCTAATGGAGTTGCCATACTCAGCTTGATTCTTTTTACTATGAGAATTTCAGAGCTTGGAATATCCATAGAAGAAAGATGTGGATTCGTTTCTATGAGTGAAAGAGAGAAACTAGCAGAGGCATTTGATCTGAGCACTCCAGAGCAGAGGTAGCGAGATCTCATGGAGATTAGGGGTAACCTGGTCTACATGGGAAGTTCCAGGCCAGCTGGGACTACAAGAGACCCTGTCTCAAAAAATCAAAATAAGGGGGGGTGGTCATGCATGGGCTGGAGAGATGGCTCAACAGTTAAGAGCACTGGCTGTTCTTGTGGAGGACCTGGGTTCAGTTCACCCACATGGTAGCTAACAACTATCAGTAACTCTAGTTCCAGGGGAATTTGATGCTTTCTTCTGACCTCCCTGGGCACTGATGATACAGGTGCACTTACATACATGGAGGCAATACACTCATACACATAAAAAATAGGGGCTGGAAAGATGGCTCAGCAGTTAAGAGCACCGACTGCTCTTGCAGAGGACCTGGGTTTAATTCCCAGCACCCACATTGCAGCTAAGAACCGTCTTTAACTCCAGTTCCAGGGGAATCCGACACTCTCTTCTGACCTCCGCGGCATTGTACAACACGGGTGCACCAACCTATATCAGATGGTACATTCATACACATAAAAAATAATAAATAAATTAAAAAATAATACATTTTCAAAGGAGACCCCCCATCTTTAGGGGAGTCTGTCCATGTGGCTTAGTGGCAGTAAGCTGACCTCTGGAGCCATGGAGGCCTGGCTCTTATATTTGTCACCTTCTGACTCTCTCACCCTGTTACTCTAGAGGAGCCCCTAACACAATCTAAATCTGCATTCTTGGATTCTTTAGTTCTTCAAGTGGAGATTGGGATGCTATGTGCGTCCTTCCTATGTAAGTCTCCTGTTGTCAAGATGGTCTGTTTGTGGAAGCCTTCCTCTGTGTCAGTTATAACCAGACTTTACTGACCACTCAGAATGCAAATTTGACTCCCCTCGCAATTGTGGGTAACTAGGCCACCTGGATTTGCTCCTTTCCTCCCCTGTGGCTGGGTTCCAGATGCCTCACGTATTTGCCAAGACACAGCACCCCAAAGAAAGCAATATTTTCTTGCCTGGAACAATTTCTTACAAGTGGATCAGACTAAGGCTTCTGCCCAGTTCAGGCCCAGGAAAGTTGTGATAAACTCAGCATTACCTGCGGCATGGGCTTGGCATTCTGAACAGGTAGTTCTCCTTTCCATTTATTCAGAGACATCTTTGAGCTCTCCAGAACTGCGGCGGGGGTGGGGGGGAGTGATCTTATCAAACTCACCTGCTATTCCTCAAGGCATTCCATCAAAGATTGATAACATTTCACAAATTGTTTGAATGCTGTCCTCGGTGTCAGATTTCAAAGAGGGCACACTTCTGTCACAAGTTTAGCTGTAGGGAGTAATATTTCTGATTTCAGGTCAGCATGTAAGAACACCAGTAAAGCCCCCAAACTGGCTGTGGTGGCAACCAGGCACTCCTGGGACCCATTGCTAGCAGCCAACATTAAATCTTGAAGTCTCCAAGCACATGAAAAAACAATCCTGAATTAGATGTGTTCTTATAATCTAGGGAAGGCCTTTAAAAAATATTGTAACAAACAGTGTCCCAAATTGGTTCCGTAATTAAGGTATGCAGAGCTTGGCTTCAAAGATCCCTCACACCGGTTTTAAGGGATGCTGTAAGTGAGCGGATAATTGTATATAGTAGCTCTAGGACCATTAGTGGAGCTTAATCTACACAGAAAGCTTTGGATATTAGAGGCTTCTGGGACATCGTTTCTACCATAACGTCTCATCTGCAGATATTACCCCAAATGTGTGCTTTTCTCCATTATATTTTATTTTTTAAAGCCAGAGAGTTCACATTTGGGTACAATTTTGTAACAGGATAAATAGGTACCCAAAAGATACTTTGATAGCAATGGAAGGTAAAATCATAACGAGAAAACTAATAAAGATTTCCAGGATAAAATCCTCACGACCTGTTCAACTTGTGCGTGGGGTGGAGGAGAGCAGCCACAGGCCCAGAAGGGAGGACGTTATGTTTAGCCTCAACCATGAGGCGAGCGAGTGAGACATGGCTTTAACAGCCTTAGCTTGTCCCCAGTAAGACAGGACAACAGAAAGCTCACCATGCAGGATGAGTCCGGGAGCTTTGTTTTCCCTGAGGATTTTGGTGGAGGACAGATCAAAGTTGGGGACACAGCTAGGAGGAGAAGACAAATGTCAGCCTCCTGTCTCTATCAGCTGAAAATCCTGAATGTCTAACGAATATGTTCTTCAAATTTCTTTTTAGCTGGATTTGGTGATGAATAATTTTTCTTTTCTTTTTTTTTTTTTTTAGTCTTTTTGAGACAGGGTCTGCCTTTAGTCCTAGCTGGCCTGGAGCTCACTCTGTAGACTAGACTGAGTTTGAGCTCACAGAGATCCGCCTGCCTCTGCCTCCTGAGTGTTGGGATTAAAGGCGTGCTTCACCACGCCTGGCCCTGGTGATGAATACTTTTATTCCCAGCAGTCGCGAGGCAGAAGCAGCTGGAGCTCTATGAAATTGAGGCTAATCTGGTCTACGTAATGAATTTCAGGCCAGCTGGGGCTACAAGATGACCTGGTCTTAAAAAAAAAAAACAATAAAAAATTTTAAAAAGAGTATGTGTCTGAGTGCTTTGTCTGTATTTAAGTATACTCATGTGAGTAGTGCCCGTGGAAGGCAGAAGAGGGCGCAGGTCCCCTGGAACTGGAGTTATGAATGGTTGTCAGCTGCCATGTGGGTATTGAGAAGCAAACTTCGTTCCTCTATAAGAGTACAGAGGCGTCCTTTCAGCCTGTAAATATGCTCGTAAGAAGTAACCATTTGAGGATGGGGACATGTCAGTAAGGGGCTTGTGATGCAAGCACAAGGACTTGATTTGGGATCCCTAGCATCCATGTAAAAAGCCGGAAGGCAGAGATGGGCAGATCCTTGAATCGCAATGGTCAGCCAGCCTGGCTGACGCTGTGAAGCTCCAAGTTCTGTGCGAGGCCCTGTCTCAGCAGATAAGGACAACCGGAAGCATTTCCAGCATGAGCCTGCTACCTGGGTGAACCTGAACTCCACGCAGAAGTGGAAGCTTATGAGTAACTCCACAAAGCTGGCCTCTTCTATGCCTGAGCCTATGGCATGCAACACACACACACACCCACACGCCCCCCCACCCCATGTACACCAGGCATACACAGACCCCCACACCCCCCACACCCCATGTACACCAGGCATACACACACACACACACACACATACCCCATGTACACCAGGCATACACACACACACACACACAAATACACACACACACACACACACCATGTACACCAGGCATACACACACACCATGTACACCAGGCACACATACACACACACATATACACACATAATAATTAATTAAATTAAAAAATAATTAGGGCAATCAAAGAAAGCATTCAACATTAACCTCTGGCCTCAGCATGTATGTATATACAACATGCATGTGCACTTGCACACAAGGATACACACAGCCACACAAGCACATGCATCACACACACACACACACACACACACACACACTTCTCAAATGGAAGGGTAAAACCAAATTACCACAAGCAGTACCAACGTTAACGAGGACGATCCAAATTCCTTCTCAGCCACAGTACATAGCAAAGTGGCATTATTATCAATATTGTTACTTTAGAGTCTACTCATGTTCCAGCCCACCCCTGCCCAGCACACTTTCAACTTTTATAGTCTAGCCTCTTGCATAGCAGACCACATACAAAGACTTGGCTTAAAAGCCCTTCTCCCAGCCTGTTGCAATATTTATAAAGCCCTTGCTTTTTAACACACTGTGAGTAGGGCTTAGTAAAACAAAGGACATCATAATTTATTGTTTTAAGATTATTGATTCAATAAATTAACAATAATTTCCATGAAGGGTAGGAACCGTGGTGCCATAAAAGTTTATTTATTCCTAGTTTAACTAGCATTGATTAGAGTATTCAGACTGTCCCAGGGCTCCTCAGTCAGGCTTCATAGGTGAATTGCTCTCTGCCACGAAGGAGAAGTAAAATAAACGTCCAACAGAAGTGACAATGGTTCTTTTAAAAACCAGAAACAGAAACGGCAGAGTTGTTTTTTTTTTTCCTTCAAAAGAGCAGGAATAGTTCAGATAACGCTTTTAATACACAGTGTGTACATTGGCTCCCGCTCCCTAAAAATAGTCAAGGACAAAGTTTTAAGAGCGTTTTGTAATTGTTAGCAAACAGGATCTAATAGGAGACATTTTATACACTATACCTCAAATAAACACATTTTTGGGGAGTTGGCTTTAAACTTTATATTGCATTTCAAAACTAGGCAGGTTTTCTTTTTCTTCTTTTTTTCTTTTTCTTTTCTTTCCGTCTTTTCGCACACGTTTCAGAGCTTTGCTTCACCTGGTGGTGGTGAGACTTTGTCCAGCTGAGTGGATTGAAAATTCAGAACTTGGATGAGGGCTGATTAGTGGGTTAAGTGAAGGCTTGACGGGAAGCACCGTCCACCGGAACCACACCGGCTGTTCTTCCTTCGGGGTGTGTCACGCTTCAGAACAAATCCACTGGACAGTGCCATCTACTTTCATACTGTCACCCACTCTCCCTCCTGGGACATCCAGGTAGCATGCTTTATTTTAGTTCGTTTGTTTATTTATTTATGTATTTATTTATTTTCAGCATTAATGCTTTGTTTTCTGAGGCAATTTCTTTTCTATTGCCAAGAAATCTCTGTGCTGAACTATGATTTAGAACCAGGCATTTGTGGTAATTAATAAGACAAAATGAAATAAAGACAATAAAGCTCTCCGTAACCAAAGGCTTATGATGCACACAGGGTTTCGATGCTTGTTGGTGTTAAATTGTTTCTTAGAATGCAACTCAGGAATTTGAAGTTGTCAGATTAACTGCTGTATTTACTGGTCTGTTTGATTAGGTGATCGTAATTTATATTCCCTCTTAGAGACCTAAATAGCAACCATTTCCTACCAAAACAGTGCTGAGAACAAAGGCCCTATTCAATTCACAGGGCAGCGGGCATGGCTCAGTAGGGTTTTGTGTCCGAAACACCATGGTTACTAAGCACCTATAAAAGGAGAGGGTGCAGCTAATTTTTTAAGTGCACATGGAGTAGCCACAAAAAGAACCACATTCCATCCCAAAGAAACATATTCCGCCAGCACCAAGCAGAGCAGGATTTTCCTTTTTTCTTTTTTTTTTTTTTTGTTATTACTGTCCTTTCCAAGGCTATAAAGAAAAATGACTGTGGTCATTTCTGAGGGATGTTAGACAATGGAAAAGCAGTATTGGTGGACATGATCTTGTCTCATCAGTTTAAAAAAAACTATTATTTTTTAGCTTTTTATGTGTAGGTGTGCATTGTCTGCATGTATGTAAGTGCACCAATGTCATGCAATGTCCCTGGGGTCAGAAGATGGGGTTGGAGCCCCTGGAACTGGAATTATGGATAGATATTAGCCACCATATGGATGCTGGGAATTGAACTCAGGTCCTCTACAAGATCAGTCAGTGCTCTTAGCCACTGAGTCAGTCCCTGGTCTCATCATTTTAACTGCTTGTAACCTGCTGAGAGGTGATTAACATGTTTTGAGTCAATAACCATTATTCTGAGAAGGTCTCATAGGCTGGGGTCTATGTCTACTCAGGGCACTGGGGACACAGCCACCCATCTGCCTCATCTTCCGCCTCCTAGTCTTAGAGCTTACATTCAAAATTCTGGGGCTGGAGAGATGGCCTAGCAGTTAAGAGTGTTGACCGCTCTTACAGAGGACCCGTGTTCGATCCCCAGCACCCACATGGTGGCCGAGAACCATCTGAAACTCCAATTTCAGGAGAACTCCAGTTCCAGGGGAATCTGACACCCTCTTCTGACCTCTGCGGCATTGCACGACACGGGTGCACAAACCTGCATGCAGACAGTACATTCATACACATACAGAAATAAATAAAAATTAAAAAAAACAACAACAAAAAACAAAATTCAATTAATATTAGTGAAATAAATGTTCATGTGGCTGTGTACACATATATAACCAGAGGGCCACCTCAGGTGACCTCTTTTTATTGTGTTTTGAGACAGGTCTCTCTCTAGCCCCAGTTGGTCTGGAACTTGCTATATAGACCGGGGTAGCCTCAGTCTCATAGAGCTCTACCTTCTTCTCCTTTCCAAGTGCTGGGATTAAAGGTGTGTGCCACCACACCTGGTTTTTATTTTTATTTATTTATTTTTGAGGCAGGGCTTCTCACTGGCCTGGAGCTCAGCAAATAAGCTAGGCTGGTTGGCCAGGGAGCCTTGGGGTTCTGCCTCTGCCTCTGCCTCTTCTGATTTCTTTCTGTGGCTCTAATAAGACATTGACCAAACCAACTTGGGAAGGAAAGGGTTTATTTCAACTTACAAGCCACAGTTCAACATGGAGGAGAGCTAGGGCAGAGACCTTGGCAGAACGTTGCTGACTGGCTGGGTTCTGGGCTTGCAGTCAGCCAGCTTTCCTGGGCAGCCAGGGCTTACCTGCTCAGGGATGGCACCGCCCACAGTAGGCCTGGGCCCTCCTACATCAGCTAGCGATTAAGAACATGCCTCAGAGCCTTGGGCCTGGACCAAAGTGACAAAGACAATTCTTCAGCTGTGGGTAGGTTCTCTCTTCCCAGGTGTGCCAAGTTGGCCACCGTCAGCCTTCAACCTGCCTCCCCAACACTGGGATTACAAACACCACCTCGCTTGGCATTAAAAAACGTTAATTCTTCTTATTTTTTTAATTGAGGTTTTGCAAACTTCATAAAATATATTTTGATCACATTCACATTCCCTCCCCCATCTGCACACTTTTCTACCCCTCACCCACTTTCATGTACTCTAATACACACACACATACACACACACACACACACACACACACACACACCTATAGGGTTGAATTTGCGACCCCAAATGCTCTGGTGTGGGTTCATCCACTGGAGCCTGATAAACCGACCAAGAGTCTCACCCCTAAATGAGACGGACCATTCCCCTCCCAGCAGCCACTGGTTGGCAATAGTTCCTCCTGCAGGGCTCCGTTCTTCTGCACCGCCCTCCATCTGTGCTGGGACTTTACGTGGGACTTGTGCGTGTTGTCACCATTGCAGTGAGTTCATATGAGTAACTGATCAGCTGTCAGAAGTTTGTTTCCTTGTGGTCATTCACCTCCTCTTCCCTCTTCCACAATTGATTCCCAAGCCTTGGAAGTTTGATATAGGTGTCCTAACCCAGGGACGAACACTCTTCAGCCTCTATGCCTGGCTTTAAAACAACAACAACAACAACAACAACAACAACAACAAACCCCTGTGAGTTCTAAGTATGGAACTCAAGTTTTGATGTTTGGACGAAGGCTTTACCAGCTGCGCCAGCTCCCGCGCCCAGACATTTCACATTTTATGGCTTTGATGTTGCCTTGGTATCGCTGCTTTGGGTAACCACAGTGGAGGAAGCTGAGGGACAGCTTCGTGGAGGAGATGACCCTGGGCAGGAAGTCCAGCTATGGTGGTGACAGGATCAAAGGTCGGGAACTCGGCGTCTATGCAGGGAGTTTCAGGAGGCTCCAGGATGCAGTCATTTAGTGTGGGTTAGGGTTGAAACAAGGCAAAGGGCAGGCGATAGCCACCTCCCCAGGCCTCCTCCCGTTCCCTGCTGAACAGTGTGAGCTTGGTTCTGCCACAGGCTGCCAGCTTCAAAGGCATCCGAGGGGTGGGTAACAGATGACTCTGGCTGGTCCGTATGGACCATGCTTCCCCAGTGACTGTTTGGTCAGCTGTGCATTCAGGATCCCAGAGTGTGGCTCATCACACCTGTGATAAACATCTTCACTGTTCCTCGCTTCACTGCCTGTGCTGTTGAATTCACCAGACAGCCCGCACAATGGTTCACGTTTCTCAGAAAGCCAATGTAACGTTCCTTAAGAAAACCCATTGACACACCCATCCTATTACAGGGATTTTCAAAGGTTGAACACACAACAGCCTCCTCCCGTCCCCCTGCCCAGCTCTAGCAGTTCTCATCCCTTTCAAATGAATACAGAAGGTGATCTTACAGCTGCTTATGTTAGAAAAGTAAAACACTTCACTGCAGATCCCCACACTGACCTTTGCTCTAGTCTGGTGGGCTGGAAAGACAGGAACATTTTCTAAGACTCTAAGCTATTTCTTCTTTCATTGTTTTAAGTTTTCTGAGACAGGCGCTCCACTGGCTCAAAACCAGGATCTCCTGGCTCAGCCTCACAGATGCTGGGATGCAGGTGTTTGTCAGCATCTCTTAAGCTGAATCTTTGTTTTTCAATGGGAGAAACTACACATAGGGTAAAATGGAAATTTGACATATAAGCTGAGCCTGAACTCGACTGTTTTTTACGAATCACTTCTGTGAGAAGAGCCAGCTGAGCACCATCTACTGCTGCGGCATTGCCGTGCCCCTTATAAATTTTGATTTTGAAAGTCTGATTAGGAGCCCAGGAATCTGTGTCAAATGCCCTGGTCTTCCTCGAGCTCTGGGCAACACTAAAGAAACATTTATGCACTTGGAGTGATACAAGCACACTCTAACTCACTGTTTATTATTAACATTGTAACACCGAGCGTTTCAACAAAGGAAATAGTTGGGGGGGGGGTTGCACTTTGTATCATTTTGTGAGTCACTTCAGCACAGGGAATGAGAGAAATATAAAAAGTAGCCGGGGGCAGTGAGATGGTGCAGGGTGTCTATGGACATGCGTACATGCCCGGGGATCCTTATGGGAGAAGGAGCGGCAACTCCTGTAAGTTGTCCTTTGACCTCTAAATGCGTGCTGTGGCATGTGTGTCATGTTGTGTGTGCGCACGCGCAAGCGCACACGCTCACAAAATAAAGAAAAATGTAATAAAAAGCACGTTTTACAAGTTTACATGTTCTTATAGATTTTCTACTGTGATCACTTTACTAAAGTACTGGTACTTAGGTTGGGGTAGAAAACATGGTCAGGCTCGAATATTTTTCTTTCATTACAAAGTAAAATAAATTTGGTATTGATTCTTCATTGAAATACACTTTATTGCCTGCTGATGACAATGAAGGTCACCATTTGGGTCGACAGCACCTGCCATGTAATTTGTCTATAAGCCATAAAAAATTGAAACTCAAGTAAGGTATAAAGATATTTTCCAGCAATGATTTTCAACCAAATTTGAAGCAATACTTCACTGGGTGTACCCCAAAGCCCCACTCTAGAAACAAATTAGGAGACTCTTAGCAGAGTCTAGATGGAGTTTTGCAGGAGGGGAGTGTTGTCCATAGGGTTCTTCAAGCTCTGACCAGCACATGAGCAGAATGGGATTGGAAAATCTTTGCTTCTTGTGGTTCTCATCCTCAGCCTTTCACCACTGTGCTATCCCCACAGCCTGGAAAATCTTTGCTAATACGTTTCCCTCAAAGATGGCGGTTCAACAAAGTACCTGCCACATGATAGAAATGGAAGAGTATACTTTCAGAATAAGATCTGTCCGTCACACTAGATTCTTACTTGGGTGGGGGTCACCTTCACATGCAGCGAGGTGGCCTGTGATTGGAGGGTGTAGCTGTTCACATTGAACTTGCTCTGCCCAGGGCTGTCTGCAAGGGGGCACTCAAGAAAGGCTACCCAGTCTCAGCACCCAGAGATTCAGCTGTGGTCATCCACCTTATTATTAAATTGTTTATCTCAAATCAGGTGCCTGCAATTTCAACATGGGCTTCCTATGATAGAGAGACAATACACATGGAAAACTGGATCTACTTTCAGGGTGTGCTGTGATTTCATCTGAAGTGAAAACCATGCTATACTTTTTAAGCAAGCAGGCTTCTTTTCACAGTGGACAGAGAACACTGTTAAACAGAGGGAACACAATATCCCTTTTCATAGCAAGAGATCAAATGTCTGCAGAAGAGTTTAATTTATAATTCCCCATGTGCGAGGGCCCAGGCTGGCACATAGCAGTGTTTCAATCCTTTCAATCAGGTTACAGTTTCCACCCTGGATGACTTCATCCCTATTAAAATAGAATAAATGGAATTCCACATTATACTGTGGGCAGAGATTGTAGGAAATTAAAGGCACACAGTGCTCAACATGCTAAATAATTGTGACATTGAGCTGGGAAAATCACACTTCTGCGGCAAGTTCTTCTTGGGTGTTATTTGTTAAAAACTTTTGCTCTGGCTGTCCAGGAGGGGAAAGGGAAGTATTGCCATGTGGACCAGGAGGTAAATTCCACACCAGGCTCACCCACATTCTTTCTTTTTGAAAAAGTTTCGAAGCACTCAGTAAGTTAGTTCAGAGGTGAGTTCATTGTCCACCTTGCTGTTTGCCTCTCTCTGGGTCAACTTCATGAGTTTTAGGGTGTAAGCGGAGAGTTACTTTGAAGCCTGGGAAAATCTGAAGTTTGGATTGAACACAGTTTGAGAAGTTAAAGAGAATTTAATTCCTTGTTACGTTGAAGCCTGGGAAAACCTGAAGTTTGGATTGAACACAGTTTGAAAAGTTAAAGAGAATTTCATTCCTTCCTTCCCAAGAAGGCTCTGAAGTTAACCTATGCAAGTACACTCCTTGAATGAGAGAGAGAGAGAGAGAGAGAGAGAGAGAGAGAGAGAGAGATCCTGCACAGGCTGTGTTGTGAGCATGGGAACTAGGGTTTCTTAGCTGGTTTACATAGAAACTGCCAAAGCTCTGATAGGTCACAGCTAATAGGAACACAGATTGTCTCAGAAGACTATTTTTCAGAACTTTTAGGTCTTCCTTATTTGCCTTCTCCATGTGAAAGAATTTGATGTGTTCCCCTAACAAAGGACTATGTACACAGGCCCACCCACAACAGGGTCCATTACACAGAAACTTTCTGTTGATGGATGATGAAAGTATAGTATTTCCAATCTGTTGTGCTCTCTTTACAACCAAATTTGCAGCGTTCAATGGCTGCAGTGTTGAGATTTGCACATCTTTTAAAAAGAGCCCAGTGACCAAGTCTTCCCTCTGAGAAGATTACTGCTGGAGAAATGGAAGCTCAGAGACAGGCTGAGTACAAATGCATTGCAGGTGAGCCAGCACGATTTAATCATATAATATAAATTATAATCTTTCCCTAGGAATTTATGTTTGCTTTGAATCTGCTTACTGGATAGGCCGTAAGGACATAGAAATGGTTGTCGGAGCTTTCTAGTACCTAGAGCTGAGTGCATGTTACATTTCTGTTCACACGTAGTCAAGCAAGGAGTAGTGTGCAGCTGTTCCTAAGAGCTCTAGGAAGAGGGATGTACAGGTGGGAGTTCTTAAATCTTGACACACTGATAAGATTTCGGCAAGGCTTCAAAGCTCACTCCAAAAGAAAAAAAAAAGAGCCATGTTGTGGATGTTTCTTTGGAAACCCTAATCTGTTGTTGAAGCAGAAGAAACCCAGTTCCCTTTTGTGAACTTGAATAAACATCTTCATCGCCATCAGCCATCAAAGATCATGGCCCAAAGAGGCAAGCTCGCCTGCCTTTATGGCTTGAGAGCTCTCCAGGAGTATGCAGATTTGTGGCTTTAACATATCTTCCCAAGAGCCATCCAAGTTAAATACTGGCAATCTCACGATTTTCAATATGTGACAAAGCAGAGTTCTGGGCTCTGGCATGCAACTTGGAGCCTTTCTTTGGGCGTAGAGCAGATCAATAGCTGTGCTTGCTCTTCTGGAAGTATATGCTTGTGAAAGAAGTTCAGAATATCAGAAAATAAGCATTGCACCAACAGATTGGGAAACTTAAACAATGAACAGTTCTCAACCCTGGACAAAGTTAATATGCCCAGTCGACAGAGGAGAGGAGGGCTGCTGTTGCCTACGCTCTATTACAATATCATTTACAGAATCTGTTGCCTCTGAGTTGATTTGATGTAAAGGGTGTTGAGGGTGGGTCTTGAGGTTATAGACACAAATATGCTTTTCCACAGAAAACAGAGTCCAGCCATCTCTTCAGAGGACAGTTATTCTGATTTTCTATGAATGTTTCCAATAGAAAGGAGACTCAGTCTTACTAGGGTCTCTAGTACTCTTTGGAAAAGAAGATGCCGCTGAGTGCTCAGGTCTAACTGGAACACCTTCCTCACACCCTGTCCTCCCAAAGCTCAGGGATTAGTGGGGAAGAAGAGTGGAGAGATTTTTAAGAGCCGAAGGTGGTAGATGAATACAAGGAAACTGTTGTTCGGACACTGCAGGGCAGGTGCACGTATGAACTCATAATTCGTGTGATAGCATCACAGGATCTGTGCAAGCCCAAGCCAGACAAAAAGCCAGCATGGAGGTGGGGAGGTGGGCGCAAAGCCCCTCATGTGGCTGAGGAACTATTGGCAATTTATAGCTTCTGGGAGAGGGAGAGTCAGTCTCCTTTTAAGGGTGAGATACTGGGAAGGTCGACCAAGCTCCAGTGGACTCACACCCAAGAGCACTTGGGGAATCCAAGCTGGACTCGATAGGACTTAAAACTAGAAGACAGGAGATGTGTGGGGGGGAGAGTTGTGGGGGTGGATCTGTGAGGAGATGGGGATGAGTCAGAACGTGACTAAAGTACACTTTATGGAGTTCTGAAAGAATCTATAAAGTATTAAGGTAATAAAATATTTTTAAATTTCTTTTCATTATATATTTCTTATGTGTATGAGTGTTTTGCCTGCAGGTATGTGAATGCACTCATGTGTGCAATTCCCGTAGAGGCCAGAGGAGGGCATTGCATCCACTGAAGCTGGAGTTTAAGACAGTTGTGAGGCTCCATATGAGTGCTGGAATCTAACCCCGCTCCTCTTTGAGAACAGCCAGTGCACTTGACTACTGATTACCTCAGCAGTGTATATATGCACGAGTGCAGCTGGTGTGCCGGCCAGAAGATGGCGCCAGAGTCCCTGGGGCTGCAGTCCAGTCCTAGCAGCTGTGAGCCACGTTTTGTGGGTGCTGAGAACTGAAGTCTGGTCCTCTATGAGAGCAGCAAATGCTCTTAACTTCTGAGCCGTCTCTCTGGGTCCTCTATGACACTCTTTTTTTTTTTTTTTTTGGTATTTTTGAGACAGGGTCTCTCTTTAGTCCCAGCTGGCCTGGAGCTCACTCTGTAGACCAGGCTGGCCTTGAACTCACAGAGATCCACCTGCCTCTGCCTCCCAAGTGCTGGGATTAAAGGCGTGCAACACCATGCCCAGCTGCTCTATGACACTCTTAAAACTGGGATCACACTGAAAAATAGGTTGCTAAGACTAGTATGTATTTACACAGATACAGAGAGACTTATTTTAAGAAATTGGCAGTTCCAGAATCTGCAGTGTTGCGCATGAGGCAGGAGACCTGGGAACAACCACATTGCATTGTAAATAAGAAAGCTCTCTGTTGGCACAATTACCTACTATTTTGGGGAATTCAGCCTGTGTGTGTGTGTGTGTGTGTGTGTGTGTGTGTGTCTGTGTGTCTGTGTGTCTGTGTGTGCAGTGCATGTGTGTATATGCCTGAGAAGAGACATCATCAACCTGTGCTGTCCTACTTCAGGGCTGTCCACTTAGATTTTTGAGACAGAATCTCTCGCTGGCCTGGAAGTCACCAATCTGTCTGGGCTGGCTGGCCAATGAACTCTAGGAATCCCCCTGCCTCCAGTTCCCAGTACTGGGATTACAAGTGTCTATCACAGCACCCAGCTTAAAAAAGTTGTTTAGATTTATTTGTTTTTCCTTTACGTGTATGAGTGTTCTGCCTGCAGGCATATAAGTGGACCAATGTCATGTGACACCCATGGAGGTCAGAAGACGGCATTGGATCTTCTGGAGTAGGAGTTATGGACAATGTTAGCTGCCATGTGGGTGCTGGGAACTGAACCTGGGTCCTCTGGAAGAGCAGCAGGTGCTCCTGAGCACTGAGCCATTCTCCACCCCCTATAGCCCACATTTTTGGGTGGTATTTAGGGAGGAAACTGGGATCTCCTGCTGGCACAGCGAGCACTTTATCCGTTGAGCTGAGCCATCTCCTCTGTCCTAGTCTTTTTCTAGCATGCCTTCAGCTGAAAGGACATGACTCATGTTATGGATGCTAATCTGTTTTACTCAGCTCTAGTGATTTAAAATGTTAATTTTATGTAAAAAATACTTTTATGGAAACAACTAGAATGATGTTTGACCCAATATCTGAGTATCATGGCCCAGTCAAATCAACACTTAAAAGTATCCATTGTAGTAATGAAAAACTGGATTAGAATGGGGGGCGGGGATTCCCTAGGGTGCTGAATGCCAGGACAATTACAGTGCACAGGGCACAGACAAGCAGAGAGTTTGCCTTTTCACTATCAGGAAGTCCAAAAGCCACTCAAAATAGATTTCACACTCCAAAGATAGCAATGTCACAGGAAGAAAGAAGGCTGGACATTTGTACCAGAAAATGGCCATCTATTTTTACATAACACAAACATGTCTATAAACCCACCAAGCACTGGCTTCACATTTGAAGTAAACCATTTCCAAATGAGGCCATTTGAGTGAAAAATTCAAATAAAGATTTAATTTTTAGTTTTTTTTTTTGGTTTTTTTTTAAGTTTTTTTCCTTTTTTGCTAATTTTTGATGAGTCAGGGTCTCCCTTTTTTTTTTTTTTTTTTTTGATACAAGATCTCACTAAATTGTCCATGCTGGCCTCGAACTCCCTAGTGCTGGGATTAAGGGCGCGTGCCACCAAGCCCAGCTTCAAATAAAGATTTAAAAATGTAACTTATAAAAAATCTCATTTATGAAGCGAATCAGGAGGTAGATGGAGACGACGGAACCAGAGAAGTTACAGGGGTTATCGATTGGGCTTAGAAGGCAAGCTTGATGCTAGATTGGGCTAAATGACTCGCCTTCTAAGAATTTTCCATTCAGTTCCTGCTTAATCCGTGGGTACAATTACCAATTCACCTAGATTAACTATATTCCCTTTGATAAGGTTGGTAGTGTTTTAAGGGTGACCTCAGTGTAATAGACTAACTTGGGGATCAGCCTTGGAGCGGATCTCACAGGTGGTGAGTGAGGCATCTGTTCATAATGTCTTTAAGTTGTAGCTATTGTCTTTCTTGGTTTGAGAGACTAATTCCACATGAATGAAGATTTATCTCTTTCCTCCCTTCTACTGTTGTAATACTAGCTAGCAATAAACATTTAAAAACATTTTATTGGGCTGGAGAGTATAATGTCCTAGCGGTTAGAAGCACCGACGGCTCTTGCAGAGGACCCAGGTTCGATCCCCAGCACCCACATGGTCGGCTAAGAACTGTCTGGTAACTCCCCAAATTCCAGGGAGAACTCCAGTTCCCAGGGGAACCCGACACCCACACTTCCCTTCTGACCTCCGCCGGCATTGCACCGACACGGGTGCACAACTTGCATGCAGACAGTAAAAAAAAAAAAGTTGGATATTTTAAAATAATTAGAAAAATAATAAAATTAATAAAATAAAAAAAAATTAAAAAACATTTTACTTTATTATTTATACGTGTGAGTATTATGCCTGCATGTGTATAAGTGCATCCATGTCGTGCAGTGCCCAGGGAGGACAGAAGAAGGTATTGGATTCCCTGGAACTGGACGGTTGTTAGCCACCATGTGGGAGCTGGGATTCAAACCCAGCTCTTCTGTAAACACAGCCAGTGCTCTTAAGTGCTGAGCCATCTCGTCAGCCCCAACAATAAACATTTTAAAAATAATCTTCTATAAGTCCTGTGTTAACTTCCAGGAATATCATAACATTCAAGGTGGTCATGATTTGTCTTATATGCAAATTAAAGCTTATATTCTTCTGCAGGAGACAGACACTAAAAGGGACAGACAGGCAAAATGTTATAATTAGTTGCGTTAGTTACTTTTCTATTGCTGTGATAAAATGTCACAGACCAAATGAAATTTAAAGAAGTGTGTAGATGAGGGGCTGGAGAGACGGCTCAGCGGTTAAGAGCGCCCGACTGCTCTTGCAGAGGACCCTGGGTTCGATTCTCAGCACCCACATGGCGGCTAAGAACCTTAATCTATCTGTTAACTACAGTTCCAGGGGAAGATGATGACTTCTTCTGACCTCCGCCAGCATTGCGTGGACATGGGTGCACCAAACACCTGCATACAGACGATCAGTACATTCATACGACACTCAATAATATTAATAAACAAAATAAGTTGAATGTAGATGAAAGGATTGTGTATCTCCCCGCTGGCTAGACAAAAGAAATTATGTGATCCCCAGCGTTCCCAGCTCCTGGCCTTAGCAGAGGTGGCTTCACGCCTCCCCTCAACATTTGGTGACGTTTAATCTGTCTCTCTGTTATAGACTAAGGCTCAATGACAGATCATGTGATTAAAACCTTTCTGGATCTTAAAGAGTCATCACTATCGCAGCAAGTAAGACATTCAAAACCAACAGGTATTTTTTTTTTTTTTTGTCTTTTCAAGGCTAGGGTTCTCTCCTGTAGTCCCAGCTGTCCTGGAACTATCTCTGTAGACCAGGTTCTGGATCTTGAATCTCACAAAGGAATCCGCCTGTCCTCTGCCGCCCACAGTGCTAGGATGTAAAGGCGGTGCACACTGTATCTATATACCTCAACTTGAGAAGGAAGAGGGTTTATAATCATACTTACATCTGCCCAGGTCAACAGTTCAATCGACTGGAGGGAGTCCAAGGTAGGATGCTCATGGGCAGGAACCTGGAAGGCAGGAGCTGAGCCAGGCCATGGAAGAAGGCTGCTTACTAGCTTGCTCCCCTGGCCTCATGCTCCCAGCCTCCTTTTTTTTTTTTTTTCTTTGTGGTGTTTTTTTTTTTTTTTTTTGACAAAGGGTCTTCCTGAGCCCCAGCTGTCCTGGAACTCTATCTCTGTAGACCAGGCTGGCCTTGAGACTCACAGAGATCCGCGCTGCCTCTGCCTCCCGAGTGCTAGGATTAAAGGCGTGCGCCGACCAAACTTGCGGAGTGGAGCCACCTGACTTATCTTATATTAATATTCTCAACAATACCTTGCCCTGAGATTGAGCGACACACCCGACCTTGAGTCTGGACCCTCCTACATCACTCAAAAATCAAGACAATACTCCACAGATGTGGCCACAAGCCAGTCCAATGGAGGCAATTCCCCAACTGAGGATCCCTCAACCCAGGTGTGTCAAGTTGACACTAAAGCTGTGCAGCACAGGTAGAGAATAGCTCCCGGTTGAGATGATGACTCTCCTTGGTTCCTGCTTTAGTGATGGCTCCTGGCAGTGTCTTGTTGGCCCCTTCTGTAACTAATCTTTAAATAGAACCCAGGGCTGCAATGGGAGGTGTTTTCTCCTCTCAGTAACTTCCTCAGAAATCTCATCATCTCCATGTGTTTAATTATCATTTTCATTCCAATAGCCCTGAAATATTTATTCCCAGGATAGACCTCACACCCAAGCTCCATACACAGCTATGCTATTGCTAATCTACATAGGACAGACTACAGATGTTTTAACTTAACAAATATAAAAGGAAATTCTGGATTCATCCTTTGAGCCTGTGCCGACACTATAGATAAGTCTCAATAACGGTCACCACCCATCTCCCAGATGCTTGAAAAATATATAGGACTCATGCCTCTTTAAAAAAAAAATTTTAGTTATTTTTATTTTATATGTATAAATGTTTTGCCTGCATGTGTGTAAATACACATATGTCATGCAATGCCTGCCTCCAGGTTCCTGCTCTGAGTTCTTATGCTGGGCTCCCTCAGTGATGAACTGTGACCTGGGAGATGTAAGATGAATAAACCCTTTCCTCCCCAAGTTGGTGTTGGTCAGAGTGTTTTGTCACAGCAATGGAGAAGCAAACTAGAACACTACCGGGTACTAGCACTGCTGCAAGGTGGCAGGCTCCTTACTTGGGACTGTTTTGATCAGTAGTGGTGTTCACCAATCACGCCACATTGTTGAAAGTCCCTGGAGCAGACAGGGCTGCAGGAAATTAACATACAGATGGAAAGTGAGGAAGTGGAGAGCAAGGTGTTCAAACCATTCTGTGAAGAGGTTCATGCATGGAGAGCAGAAGAGATGTGATTTCACTTTTCATGGGAGGTACTGAGTATGTATATTTCCTGCTCATTGCTTTGGATGCCGAAGAAAGGAACAACTAACTGTGTGTGCGTGTGTGTGGAAGCCCGAGGACAGCCCCAGCTGTCACTCCAGTGCCATCCACCTTGTTTGACAGTGTTTCTCATTGATCTGGAGCCCACCACGTTAGTGAGGCTGGCACAGGCCCTGGGGATCCACCTGCGTCTACCTCCCCAGTCCTGGGATGGAAAGTGTACGCGGCCATGTCGGTTCATTTTTACATAAGTTTTGGAGATTGAAGTTAGGTCTCTTCATGTTTGCAAAGCAAAGTGAAAGTTAGTTTACTAACTAAGCCATCGTTCCCTGCTTCCAACAAGCAGTTACAAATTATTTACATTTTGCAGCTATGCATCTATGAATCTATGAATCTATCATTATCTATCTATCTATCTATCTATCTATCTATCTATCTATCTATCATCTATCTATCCTATCTATCATCTATCTATCATCTATCTATCTATCTATCTATCTATCTATCTAATCTAATCTTCTTCACCATCATCATCTACCTATCTATCATCTATCTATGTATCTATCATCATCTATCATCTATCTGTCTATCATCTATCTATCTATCTTCATCATCTATTTATGCATTATCTATGTATCTATCCTCTATCTATAATCTATCTAATCTATCTTTCATCATCATCTATCATCTATATGTATCTATCATGATCTCTATATCATCTATCAATCAATCTATCTATCTATCTATCTATCTATCTATCTATCTATCTAATCTATTAATCAACTATCTTCATCATCTTCTATCTATCATCTATGTATGTATATATGTATCTCTCTATCATCTATGTATCTATCATCTATTATCTATTATTATTATCTCTATGACTCTGTGTGTGTGTGTGTGTGTGTGTGTGTGTGTGTGTGTGTGTGTAAGTCAGAGGACAACTCACAGGAGTTGGTCCTTCTACAATGGAGATGGATCCCAGGGATTGAACTCAGGCCATCAGACTGCACTATCTCGTCTGCCCAACAAGAAATTCTTAAGCTAGAAAAGGAGTTGGAATGGAGATCCACGTGGCTCTACTGCAAGGCAGTTTATGATATGACTTATATGGAAACACTTATAACGAGCATTCTGCTACACTTTCAGTTTTCTGACTCAAAGCCATTCTGAGCGCATTGTTCAAGGTTTAACAGCCTTCCTCTGTCCAGGGAGTGCCTTGACATCATAGGGGACCACCTTTTGGAAAAGGAAAGGTCGTTACTGAGCAAGTAATTCAAACCATAGTATTTCTTAAAAGAAAGTGTCGATTTCTGGTCTCTTTAATTTCCTGATCCTCCCCTTCTGAACCTGGGATGTCCTGTTGATCTGCCTCAGGAGGCATAGATGGCAGAAAACTCTCTCTCCACCCTCTATAAAATCTAGCCCTCTATAGCTTGTATCATTCGAGACCTCAAGCTATCATTGATTTCCTGTGTGGATGGATATTAGAACAGCCCTTCCATAAAATGGCCCTCTCCAAACTCAGCCTCCCCTGTTGTCTGTTTTTTCATTTGTTTAAATCTGAATTTGATCCTGCATTCGGGCAAAAGGCAAACGCTTACACTAACACAAGATTTCCATTATTTGCTTCAGGATTGTTTTAAAGAAATACTAAGAGGTGGCCATAAAAATACCCTGAGTTCCTCCACGTAGTTTATAGGCTGGTGTCTGCTGAAGAGCCATGCTTGTTTGCATTCTCATAAATGTCTTCATCAGCTCCTCATCCCTTCTGGTCCCTAGGCAGTGTGGGAGCACCTCTGGGCTATCTGGGAAGAGGTCCACTGAGGTCTTCTGCTCTGGGTTGCAGCGGGCTCAGGGAAGCTGCCTTGGGTTGCCTGCCTGGACCCCTAGGGGGGTCACACTCTCCTCTTGCCTGACGAATATTGATTACATTCGCTATTTCTCTTTCAAACCTGTGGCTTATTGTCAGACCTAAACTTTATAACCTCTAAATAGCAACTTTCATGAAATGTAATCTGAATTCCACACAAGTCACCATGTTCAGGGCCCGAGCTCACAGTTTTCAGGATAGTCACACGATTTTACCACTGCTACCATCATCTTCAGCCTAAACTGTTGAAATTCTCCACACCCTAGGGACAGATTCTTTTGTTTCTTTGCTGACATTTAAAAAGCGCTTGGAGAAGAGGTGGGGTAGGGAAAGAAAACCCGACAGTGGAAAGCTTTCTGTATAGGAAAATATTAACATGCCACAGAACGCACTTCTCCTCACTCCTCAGCCAGAGCCTGTGTGGCTGCTTGTGAACCACGGCTGGGCTTGTTTGCTCAAGGTTCTAGCCCCCACTACCCAGTTATTGCCCCAAGACCCCTCTGAACATGATCACTTGCAGTTTGAACATATTGATGTTTGGGGCACCAGCACTGGGATCTGGCATTATCTCCACCTGACCTGCTGCAGAGTTTTAGACAAACACAGATCTGTACTTTGCCTCATTCAAAATTGGTTACATAACTTCCTTTTACAAGAGTCATTTAAATTCAGAAATGGAAGCTATTCCTCCAACTCCATCTGCTCCTTGGTGAATTCACCCTCAGTTGGTTTCCATGTCACACGCAATTTGTTCTCTTTCTTTACATTTTTTGGATTTATTTACTTTTATTTTATGTATATGAGTATCCTGTCTGCATGTATGTAAGTGCACCTGTGTTGTGCAATGCCTGCAGAGGACAGAAGAGGGCATCAGATCCCCTGGAACTGACCGTGGCGGTGCTGGGATTTGAACCTGGGTTTTCTGTAAGAACAACCAGTGCTCTTAATGGCTGAGCCATCTCTCCAGCTCTCTCTTTCTTTACGTTCTCCTAACCAGAGTTTTCTTGAACATCAGGTGGTGATGTCCTATTGTGAATGCACTTAGGCTTACGGCCAGTCTCTCTCTGGGGTTAAGGTTCACTAGGTCAAAAGGCTCCCTGTGGAGCCATGGGTCCAGGGGATGGGGAGCATCAGATGCCATGGAGTTTGCCCCTTGCACTGTCTCCCTGTGAGAGGGCAGGATCCTGCCAGCCACAAACTAGAGCATGTACTTACAATGTAGCATGGTGGTAGTGTTAGCTAAATAATTTCATGCTATAGCTTAGTCATGATATCATAGTCAGAACACTGATCTTCTAAAAGTTGTAAATGTTTACAGATGGATTTCTTCTATTATTTATTGATATTTTATTTACTGTGTTATGAGTGTTCTGCCTCCATGTGTGTAAGTGCACCATATACATGCAGTGCCTACAGAGGCCAGAAGAGGGCATTGGATTCCCCTGAAACTGGAGTTACAGAGAGTTGTTAGCTACCATGTGGGTGCTGGGAACCCAAATCAGGTCCTATGCAAGAGCAGTCAGTGCTCTTGAGTATTGAGCCATCTCTCCAGCCACTTATATAAAGAAATTCTTTAGAATTAATATTTTAGTTAATCTATAAGATAATGGATTGAATTATGAAATATTCATACATGTATATTATTGTATTTTACCCTTTTAACTGTCTTGTTCTTTCCTTGCTGGTTCCCTTCCTTCCCCTAAATATACATATGTATATGTATATATGTATATATACATATATATACATATATACATATACATATGTATATATATGTGTGTGTGTATGTGCAAAAATATATATGTTAAATACATATATATTTAAATGTAGATTTTCATATGAGAGGAAAACATGCTATCTAGTGTAGTTTAGTGTCAGAGTAGTTGGTCCAGGAGCCTGGCCCTGATGGCCCTGGAGATTCTGTGTCCTTTCTCTGCCTCATCCCTTCAGCTCTTCCAGGTTTCATCTGTGTGTTTAGCGTTCTTGATGACACAAAGGTGCAAAGCCTGGATCGTGTCCAATGTGTCCTCTACTGGCCTCTTCGTTCCTCTGTGTTGACCATCAACCTGTGGCTAATCAGCTGTCTTGTCTCTACTTTTTGGCTAACAACCATCTGTAACTCCAGTTCCAGGGATCTGACACCTTCTTCCAGCCTCTGCAGGCATTGCATGTACACAGTGCACTAACATGTAAACAGGTAAAATGCACATACACACAAAATAAATACATTTTTTTAAACAGTGGAAAGAAGGAACAGCTGCTGTTGCAGGGAGCTCTGGCTCTTGTGCTTATTCTGCTGAAGGGGGAGAAGTGGGAAAGGAGGAGAGACGTTCTAGACAAACTACCTCAGGACATTTTCTTGGATCCTAAGGAAACTCCTGGCCAGTTCAGTGCTGGGATTTTGTTTGTTTCACTGTTGTCAAAGGTGAAGGCCAGGATTGTAGCTAAAATATTTTTCTTTGTTTGGCCAATATTTACTTCTTGTGTCTGCTGAGCCTGTGTGATGTCTCAGGGTAGAAATTCCCTTATGAACAGCATGATTAGAAAGGCAATGAGGCACCTTTAATCCTAGCACTTGGGAGGCAGAGGCAGGTGGATCTTTGTTAGTTCAAAGCCAGCTTGGTCTACAGAGCGAGTTCCAGGACAGCTGGGGCTACAGGGAGACCCTGTATTGAAAAGACCAAAAAAAAAAAAAAAAGGCAAAATTAAATATATTTGCATACAGGGGCCGGATGCCCAGGGAAAGCTATCTATGGAGGAATCCCCGAGGCATATCGTGCTGGCGCGATGGAATCCTGCCCAATACACCACCCTCCAGTGCAGTCTGAGTCACACACACTTCTTACAACAAAACTCCTTTTCAGTTCAGCTTCTTTGTCCACCCTCATCCTGCCTCCAGGATGTACCTTGATGTCAGACAGCAAGAACAGATGTGTAAAATGAAGTTGCTGGGGGGGGGTGGACGAGTCAACGTAGCACAGAAACATGCAGAGAAAGAAAGCAGCTGTCTCGAACGTTTCTTCCATATGTCTTTTGCTGTGTACATTTTTTATTAGAAGTTTGTTGTAGTTCACTACCCTAACATCTTCTTTTTTGGTTCTTTTCGAGACAGGGTCTCCCTGTACCCCAGCTGCTTGGAACTCACTTGTAGACACGGCCTTGAACTACTAAAGATCTGCCTGCCTCTGACTCCAAGTGCTAGGATTAAGGCAGTTGCGCCACCATGCCCGGCCAGACATACAACATCTTTATCCCTCTTTAAAAAAATTTTTTTTATTAATTTTATTTATTTCTGTATGTGTATGAATGTACTGTCTGCATGCAAGTTTGTGCACCCGTGTCGTGCAATGCCGCGGAGGTCAGAAGAGGGTGTTAGATTCCCCTGGAACTGGAGTTCTCCTGGAATTGGAGTTTCAGGTGGTTCTCAGCCGCCATGTGGGTGCTGGGGATCGAACCCGGATCCTCTGCAAGAGTGGTTGGCGCTCTTAACCGCTAGGCCATCTCTCCAGCCCACATCTTATCATCTTAATCCTCTCTTTATACCCTTTTCCTAATTGGCATCTCCCATAGACATCCCCCCCCAATTGGATTTCATGCATCTTGTTATTTGTGTTAAGGCCTATTGAGTCAAGTTAGTGTCCTCAGATGTCTCTCGGAGCAGGTTCATCTGCTGGGTTCTCTGCTGGGGTCTAGTCAGCCTACCTGGAGTCCTTCCCTTCATTCCGCTCTTCCCCACCCAGCAGTAATCATCTGCCAATAGTTCTTTGGTTAAGATTGGGGTCTGATGCCCATTTTTCTAGTTCTGTGCTGGGTTTTTGTCTGCTTGAATTTGCAGGGGTCTTATGCATGCTGACACCATTGCTGTAGATTCATATGAGCAGGGTCCCAGGAGCCTATAAAACTCTATAGTTGCTGGTATACCTGTGGTTCTTTGAAAGTTATGTGTGATGTTTGGTGATCTTCTGGTGTGGGTAGCTGGGATTCTATGGTTTACTACCCCAGTGTGGTGGGCAAATGCAAATATTATGTTGACTGCTTTTCGAGAACTGTAATACGATAGCAATTACTACTCATACTGATGGAGTGTGCCACAACATGGCGCCCTTCACCTTCTAACTCATCTCATTGAAACCTTGATACAATCACCCTAGAGCTGTCCAGGGTCACCCTGCTTTTCAGGAAGGAAGCCACGGCTCTTGGTGAAGGGCTGGGCCTGAGGTCACACAGGCTTTTGGGACTCTTGTGCCTGTATTCTCTTTCTGTAGTATTTTTAAATAAAAAAAAAGTTTTATGTGTATGAGTGTGTTGTCTGTGTGCATGTAAGTTCATCATGTGCATGCAATGCCTGCAGAGTCCAGAAGAGGGCATCAGATCCTCTGGAAATGGTGTTAAATGGTGTTAGAGATGATTGTTAACTGCCATTTTGGTGTTGGGAATCAAGCCTGGGGCCTCTGTAAGAGGGTCAATGCTCTTAACTTCTGGGTCATCTCTCCCGCTCCATGTCTGTATTCTTTTGTTCTTCATTTTTAAATGAATTTGTGCAAATTTCATATAATATATTTTGATCATATTTAGATCCCCTCTCCTTTCTATGTCCCCCTTTACCATGCCACTTCCCAGTTTCATGTACTCTATATTACATATATAATAATTTGTGAGATATCTTGTATTGCACACACACACACACACATACACACACACACACACACACACACACACCACACATGCAAGAGTGACCTATAGAGCCAAATATATGTCCCAATGCCCTCCAGTGTGGTCCAGCCACTGGAGGCTGGTTACCTACCAAGGTTACCCCCTTTAGTGACATTGACTCTCCTGCACAGCAGCCATGGCTTACCAATAGTTCCTCAGGTAAGGCTGGGGCTTCTTACCCACTTCCCTACATCCATGCTGGGATTTTGTCTGACTTGAGCTTACCTGGGGTTTGTGCTCACAAAGTGATGATGTCACCACTGCTCTGAGTTCATATGCATAATGAGCTGTCTGGAAAATTCTTTTTCTTTGGGGGCATCCACATCCTTTGCTCTTACAATATTTTCTGCCCCCTCCTTTTCAATGAAGCCTCAGCTTTGGGAGGCAGAAGCTTGAGATAGGTGACCTACTCATGGGTAAGCACTCTGCAGCCTCTCCTTCTCTGCACAGTGGCCAGCTGTGGGTCTCCATGTTCGTCACCATAGACTGCATGAGGAAGTTTTGCTGGTGAGAGTTGAGAGATGCATTATGGGATGGGTATAGCTGTGAGTCATTTGAAGTCAGTTTAATACTGTATCTACTTAACAGAATAATGGCATTAGACTCTCCCCTCTGGCCCATGACATGTCTAGCCACAGGTTGCTAGGCCTGTTATCAATGTTGTTATAGGTTCCGTCTTATTGAAGAGGGGCTTAAATTCAATTAGAAAGTGGCTGGTTACTCCCATAACCTTTGTGCCACTGTTACGGCAGGGGGCGGATCCTGCGGGCATGTGTTCTTTACCACTGTCCCCTCATTGTTCCTGCTCCATAACTAGCTGTTTCTCCTACTAAAGGATTAATAAACAACAAATAAGCAAAAGAATATTTTAAATATTAAATATAAGAGGGAATAGTAGAAGCTCCTGGATAGTATGTTTTGACCAGTTTCTTTCTGTTTAACTTTGTTTATCAGATGCTTGAGCACCACAGGGGAAGCCATGAGAATATCAAGCTAAGTCTTGGAGGAGCAAGGAGGTATTGTTCAGTTCTGCGTGTTGGGCCCTGGGATCCCAGCAGAGTCCCCTCACAACCTGCAAGGTATTTTTTAAAATTTTTTAAAAATTTTATTTGTTTATTTTTTAATTTTTTTAAATTTTATTTATTTCTGTATGTGTGTATGAATGTACTGTCTACATGCAATTTTATTTAATTTTTATGTGTATAAGTGTACTGTCTGCATGTAGGTTGGTACAACTGTGTCATGCAATGCTGCTGAGGGCAGAAGAGGGTGTCGGATTCCCCTGAAAATGGAGTTAAAGACAGTTTTTAGCTGCCATGTGGGTGCTGGGAATCAAACCCAGGTCCTCTGCAAGAGCAGTTGGCAGCGCTCTTAACCACTGAGCCATTAATCCTAGCACTTGGGAGGCAGAGGCAGGCGGATCTTTGTGAGTTCAAGACCAGCCTGGTCTACAGAGTGAGTTTCAGGACAGCTGGGACTACAGGGAGACCCTATCTTGAAAAGACCAAAAAAAAAAAAAAAAACAAAAAACCAAAAAAAATGTTAAAAATATGAAGCAAGGTATTTTTTTGTAGTTGAAATGTTCATGGGGCATGGTGGCGCATGCCTTTAATCCTAGCACTCGGGAGGCAGAGGTAGGTGGATCTTTGTGAGTTCAAGGCCAGCCTGGTCTACAGAGCAAGTTCCAGGACAGCTGGG